>WHYT01016652.1:258710-380723 GCA_009806455.1 Tetrax tetrax | reverse complement strand
GAGAAATTTGAGAAGGAACAAAGACCCTGCTCAGTGTTGTGGAGAAGGTCAGACTTCTGAGTTCTAAAGTCTTCGCATAAACAAAAGAGGAGACAGCTTCTCTTTTCTCCTTCCTCAAGGTGGGAAGTGCTCTGTAGATTATCCTTAGTCATTTTGATGAGGTTTTTTTTTTTCATTTTTGGATATAGTTGCAACTTAAGGAAAGAGTGAAATATGGAGTTGGAAGAGGCAATGTTGTCAGAGGGATAAGTAATAAATCAGAAGAGAAACAAGTTCTCCTTGAAAGCTTGCCAGAAGTGACCAAAAGGAAAGCCTATTCCAGAGCTTGGTTGCACAGGTCTAACACCACTTGCTAATAAAAAGCATTACTGTGTTTTACAGGAAGCTTAACATATCTGTCTAGTCAAATAGCAATGGGCCCTATTAGCTGCATTTACAGGAGGCCTCAGCTTCTGACACTAGAGAGCTATAAGGAAATAACATCTGTATTTTTGAAATGCCTCCAAGCAACTTTTTTTTCTAGAAAGTAGTTGTTTCTACTCTTCATTTATTATACATAATCCTGCTCATAGAGGTGATTGAATTTTTTTTGATCACCAGCTGAAGTGTTACTTGTGTTTTAGTGACTGGGACATGGCTTTAAGTCCTGGAAATATTTAATGTGTATATAATGCTGTCCAACCAAGCTTCACCAGAGCACCCCTGTGCAGTGTCCTAAGTGGATTTCTTCTATAGTTTTGGGATTTAGATACCTTCAAATATAACGCAGTTCTCCACAATGATGACTTAAAAGCAGGGTTTTTCTATCCTTAAAGAAGTCTCATTCAGAAAATGTTTTTCTTTGTCTGTTAAAGGTTATTTGACTGTGCACTGCATCCTATTAATCAGGAGTCTAAAAAGACCCATCGTCTGTGCTGATCCAAGTGCTTTTTCAAAGTCTATTTCTTTCAATTTATCTGCTCAAAGAGGAAGAGAATTTTCTTTGCCCTGCATGGAGCAAGTGTAGATCACTCAGACTGTAAAACAAAATATGAAGCTCCAAAGCTCAGCTTTTCTTCCATCCTCATTAGTTTTTGAATGGTTAGAAGGTGACCCGAGATGGACTCTCAATATGGATCGTAGACCTTGATTAGAAAATATGCTAGCGTTAAAGTTAAACAGAAGCTAGGAAGAGTCAGGAGAGCTGACTGCAAAGCATCTTTGAATATAAATTCCTTGGAGCAGAAACCATCTTTTACTAGATAATGGCACACTGCTCGCCCAATGGGACTGAACTTTGGCAACCTCTAGATATTATGGTAATATATGCACTTTTAAAAAAGTCTGGAAATGAGGTTGACTAAACTCTGCAGAGTGAGAAGTCTCTGTTGCTGTACATTCGAACAGCATTCAGTACTGTCGGGGGTCCCCAGTGTTCTACCCATACAAATGATACAAGACAAAGACTTCCCTAGAAATGCCAAAGCAGTGTTAGGAGTCTGTCACATGCCTCAGGCTATCGTAATTAAGTCAGACCAGGTTCTGCTGCCAGTGGCATGGTAAAAAGTAATGCACTGCATCACTTTTAGCCTCCTTTAATTCCACAGTATGAGTAAACAGTTATGATCTGCTGTGGGGCTAGGGGCTTGAGTAGAGGCTCAAACACACTCCAGAATTGTAAGTAGAAGCTTTGACTTGTATCACCCCACCCCACCACTGCAAGTGATGGGATAACAGCAACTGACCTCCCATGGCAAAAAGGACTGAAATATCTCAGATCTGTTCCAGCCCTACTGTTTAATAATCCATTATCTAGAGAGCAAAGACTCCTTCGAGCATCACTCTCAAGTGTTAATAACTTCAAATACAGATGAAAATGAATAAATCCAGTTTCTAGCTTAATAATTTGGGAGTCTACTGATGGAGGGAAGGGTACACACTCCTCTCAGCAAGGGAAGACTAGAGCCAAAAGACAGCATAGGTGCCTTCTTTCTTCTCCTTTAATCCATTTTTCAGACATTCAGAGTTTAGCTTCCCCAGCTGCTGATACTGTAAAAGTGTTGCTTGGCAACATGGTAACAGGGGAAAAAAAAATCTTCAAAAATATTAGGAGTTTTTGTCCTTAAAAATGTACTAGTTCAGCACATACAGCCTCCTACAGATCCACTTTAGAGGAAGAGAGGCACAATGGTTTCCCCCACCGTGAACTAGTTCCAGCAGCCTTTAAAGCAAAGCATTCAAAATGGGATAGGGGAAGGGGTGCCCTTGGATGCCAAAGGGGCAGCCAGACCTCTACCAAGGAGTTGCAGTCAGTGTGTACCTAGCTCTGCTCCATTATCTAATAATGAGAATTCACCTGACATCTCAGACAAGACACCTGTAGACAAGGCATTGTCCTAATTGCATGTGAAGGGGTTACATCTTCCTCCAAGAAGTTTTACCAAAATATCCTAAGCTGCACTGATTAGACCTACCTATTTCCCAGTCTCAATCAGATGCTCCCTAGCAGTAACCAGTGGGAATGTGATTAATCATCTCGCAAAGGTGGCAATGTGAAGGCAGAGAAGCAGGGGCAGGGCACTGAAGATCTGGCAAACCCAGGGAATTAACTTTCCAAAGGGAGTCTGTCACACTACCTCCATGCTGACCTGTTGTGAACAGTCAGACAAGGAAGGGACCACCAGTTAATTACAGCAATGAACACCCACTGAAAATAACCTTCACAGAAAAACCTTACTTTGTAAGGTCCATAGAGAATAGTTGAGTTCACTGCTTTTTCTCTCCCTTCTTGCACTGGAATTTCTTTGTTATTGCACTTCTGACCTCTACAGAGCTATTTCTGATTTATACTGCTGAATCATGGTTACATGTATTTATCATCTATAAGCCAGAACACAGCCTTACATCCAGATAATATGTTCTGGTTTGTTCAAGGCAAAGAACAAGTGATGTAAACTCCTGCAAACACATAACATAAGTACCAATATTTTTAAAGGCAAGATACCAAAGGGCTTCTATCTTTATTTAGCTGGAAGTAAACAACAGTTGACTATAGTGTTGTGATGGCAGCACAGAGACTTTCCAGCATTGCATGGCACCATTTCTGTTCATATATTAGTGCAAGAAATCTAGGTGGTGGGTCTCAAGATCAGTGTCAAAAGGCTTGCCAAGTTTGAGTTGTACCTATGGAGTCCCACAGTTACCAAAACAGGGGAAGTATATTAGAAAGAACAGATTGTAAAAGTGGGAGATTCTAGAGTAAATCCCATACACTATCACATATGCCTATAAAAAGGAAAAAAAAAATACACCAAAGTAATGCATGCCTGTTTCTGATTGCAGAGTTGTAAAGAACAGGTCCCCAAAAACAAAGCCCCATTGAAGGCAGTGAAGAACCTGGCCAAATCAGTATGGACCTGGGAAGTCTTCAAGCACTACGTAGGTAAAGGAACATTCCTCTAAAAAATTGATGATAGTCTGCTAACTCAAATTCCTGCTGCAATGCCAATTTAATTAACATGCTTAACTGCTCTGAGATCTCAGATTATTCACTGGATTGGCAGCCTTTTCTCACTGCTAATTGGGTTACTTCGCAGTGAACGAGGAAGAGATGGATGAGTACAGTAGCCCCATCTTTTCCTGCTGAAGGAGCGAAGTCACACCAAGTAATGCAACTTTGACATACTGTCTTGTTTTCATAGGTTTAGTTTATACAAACATGTGTGAGCTACTGAAAGCTAATGAGCTGGATGGCAGCAAAGTGAAGTCCTCCAGTGGCTGCTCATGGCACAGCAACTTGGCAGCACTTGGTGGTGCAGCTGTCTGACACAGCAAAGCTCAGTTTACCTTCCAAGGCACCACATTCAGTCAGTGCCATGCATGCTCCACGTCTGGACAAGATCCTTGTGTGTAAACACTCCCCAGAGGCTCTGGTTAAACAAAAAATCTCCCTCGCTGAACTGCTTCCATGTGAACTCATTTCTTGTTTGACCAGTACTTTCTGGGAACAGAAGGGGACAGAAATATGATGGCAATATTGCTGGTATGGACAGAGGCTGAGGTTAAAGCCAAGAACACACACAATTCATAAGGAATGACAATATTTTTCCTGAAGAGCCTGATACTGCCAGATGAGCTCATTTGCTTATAGTGAGGCTGGAGCAGCCAGAAGGGAGACTTTCAGCAGAATAAGACACACTGAATGTTTTGGGTCCTTGGGGTCCTGTGTGCTTTGAGACAAGGCCTCCAGCTATGCCAAGGGACGTGCTTGCAGTTCCTTTGACTGTGGAGACTGAGTTTGGACTTGAGGGCAGCCTTAGGGCTCCTCTGTAAGTACAGTCTAAATATAAATTTGCACCCATGGAATCACTGGAAGCTTCAATGCTTATTTCAACCTTAACCATGCAAAGTTAAATGGTGAAGTTAGCAGTGGTAGCTTCTATCTTGTGGAGATCCACTAATGTCTAGAAGCATCCAACTCCTTCAATTTAGTTGCAGTGGCAATTAGCTTCTGTACCCATACATAATGGGCAAAGGAGAGGTAGAGGCAACTGCAAAGCTACTGACCCCCTTAATCTCATCAGCATGCATGATACATACACCACTTTTCAACGGAAGGTGGTATACCTTGTGCCCTACCTGCCTGCTGAATATACCTGGGACACTCTTGCTGTGAGATGGTCTTTCCCCCAGGAAAGTCCAAAAGTTTCATTTCACTAACATATTGATGTATGGATCAACTATAAAAAGATTTATAGCAGATTCATCCCCCTCCATATACTCAGTATTTTTATTGAAAGTATTTTTATATAAAAGATTGGATTTTAATGACAAATGATAAATTATCATTTCAGTACAAAGTTAACAAAAGCTCTTTCTCAAGTGATATCTTCAAGACTTTTTCTGTGAACCCCAAAACACCCTTGCACAAGTGTAGTGGTGCTTTTAATTTGATCTACTTTTCTATAGGATCTTTCAGGTTCCTTTCCTAGTCAGAGAGTAAAGTGTCACTCATTGAGCATTTAGAAGAGGACCAAACGAGGATAATCCACTAGTGCCTCCCCCCACCATCCCCCAGTGCCCAGGGGGAACCTATTTTCTCCCAGACTGAACACTCAAATCAACTCCTGCAGCAAAGCAGTGTTCCAAAATAGGGAGGTAGAACAGAATTCTAGAGAGAGTTTCTAATTACATAGTATCCATATCTAATTCCTCTTTACCAAACCCACTGAAGCCCATACATTCAGAGGCGTCATTTGGAGACAACACTAACACGTGTAACTGGGCTCTGATTTGATCTTTACAACCTACATTAGCATTATAATATTGCATTATGACCAAGTGGGAAAGTCTAAGCTCAAATCACTGAGCAGAGTGTCTACACTTTACAGTTCTACTGCTCAGAGAAATCACATTTTAAAATAAAATTCAGTTCCAAAAAGCTCAAGTTTTCAGCTCTTTATTCCCTGTAGGAATTAGCTTATCAAATTGCTCAGTATTTTACTCTTAAATAAGTATGTGAATAACAAATCATTCTCTTCAGTTGTTATTAGTCCTATTGAATGACAAATAATTCCTAATGTTTCTCATTCTTTTCAGAGTGTAAAGCTTGGCAGAGTTAACAGAGGAACATCACTACTAAAAAGGAACAGACACTTTGATGCTCCAGATGAAGTAAACAGCCATGCAGTGTGGATTTTGCTATTTGCATAGAGACAAGAGGGAAGCCTTCCCCTCTCCCCCAGAGTCGTGAAACACGACTGATGTTGCATTGTGGCTGCCAGTAACAAAGCAGATTTTGCCTGTTCATATCAAGAACTCAGAAAGCAGTGTTTGCAACAAGTTAGGATTAACCCTGCAATGCTACATTGTGCTGAAGTAACAGCCACATTTCACAGGCAACTTTTTTTAGGGGCCAAATTCATAGGTTTCACCATTAAAAATTAAAGCCTCAGACTAATAAACACTGATTTAAGTCAGTCTTGCTCCCTTATTACCCATTGCTCACTCCTAGCAATACATTTCCAACATGTCAACTCCTCCAGCTGTGCCAGTATTACTGAAGGAATTCTCACACTGGCCCTGATTAGGAATGAATACAAAATAAGACAGCAGCCCCCTTTTTTCACCTCTTTTAACCCCCCAGATTCTCCTTTTTCCTCATTCACAACACTGTTGGACAAGCCTTTGTCACACCTGAGCCCAGCTAAATATTGATGCAATAATAGGGAACCACACAAGTTGATGCTGATGTGTGGAAAACAGACTCCACAATCTGTAAGATTGTAAACCACACAAGTTGATGCTGCCTTCAGTGCTTTGACCAGTGAAACCATAGCCTAATATTTGCTTTAGTTCCTGCAGGTGACCAGCTCCTGCCATGGTTAGATTTCATGCATGACTTACACAGTACAGAGAGTAAGTTGGCTGATCAAAATAGTAAAAACCCTACCCCAAAATCCTGCTCTTTAGCATCATTCTATTTTCAGTTTCATCCACAAAATCCATTCCTACCAGAGGACTTACATTCGTACCTTTGGTGTAAAGTCACTTCCAAGAACTCTGGAATTACTTGGACTAAGTCACATACCTAATGTTAGAGATAACTTAAAAACACCATGTGTACACAGTACACTCATTCACATGCTAGTTTTGCTAGAAATCCTTGACCTTGGAGCACTATTTTTTCCTCTTACTGGCTGCAGAATTTTCCAATAAAACAGCTCACATTTCAAAACCTTGACATTCAAAAAAGTACAGGTGGCAGATAAACCAACTTCAGCATATATTTTGAGGCTGCAAAAGGTGATCACTACCTCATTATAGTCTGGGCACAGTATACAGAAGGAACTAAAGATTTTCCTCAAGGAGGGAAAAAATTACTAGGAACAAACCAGGAGTTGCCTTGAGGCTACTTTATTAAGTGCAGCTTCTTTTAAATCATAGTCACCAACAGAATCTCCCGTCAATTTCAGTCCTATTAAAGGATGCTGCTAAACCATTTATAACAGGATATTCTCAACACAAATAACTGCAACAACAGAGGTCTATGTTTGAAGGCTTACATACTTTGAGAAGACAAAATACTCAGTGATGACTAAACTATACACTTAATAACATATACCATCCAATCATCAGGATAGGCTCATCCGAACAAACCAAAGATTATTTTTGTACTGCCATCTGCTTTGCTTCTTATTTGTTATTGCTGTTCAATCATTGCACTTAGACAGAAGAAATACTCTTGGTGCAAGGCACAAGCACTGATGCAGTTTCAGATACATATTTCACAATAAAGTACAGAACAAGAATATGCCATGTTGTCAAACTTCATCCAGTGAACCTTACACTGCTCCTGCCTTCAGTCCAGAGGTAGCTGCATTACAGAACTGATTGTAGGAGTCCTTCAGTTCCTTTTCCTAGGAAAATAAACACTTACTCCTTTACTTTTTTATGGAGTTAAAGTGTTCAGTTTCAGAGTGTACACTATGGCAACTTAAAGCCTGACACTGATGAGCTTCTTTCATTACAGTTTGAGGGGCTGGGAATCTTCAGCAATCCTCTTTGCTGGGAAGGACTCAAGAGCAAGAAGGGAAGAAGCAGGGAAACCAAAGAAGTTTTTGTAGAAGCCAAAGTTGGTAAGTCATTGTAAGTAGTTCTCAGCTGAAGAGAGTTTTGAATAGATTAGCTTCTATCTACCATCCATCACACAGCACAAGAAATCTCCTTTGGGAAGCTCTAGGACTTTTGTTACACCTACCTACCACAGCAGCCTATGTGAAACCTAGCAGAGATCAGTGCTCCAGTCTACATGGAAGGATATGCAAAGACACTTTGCCTAAATAATAGCACTTAGAGGTGGAAAAATGCTTCCAGGAGTTCTGAGAAAGCATTTATGCAAAGTAGGAATTGAGAAACCCTCTGTCTGCTAATGCTCCAGTGTCAAGGAGCAGATTATAGCTGTAGACAAAACTCTCCTGCCAATTACTGTTGACAGCAATCAGGGCCAAGTTCAAATAGCCAGAGGGACTCTTGAAATTAACAGTGCCATACAGCTAAACCCCAGCTGACAATCCCAGAGAACATTAGATTATTTTCTGAATACCCTCCATGAAGTGACATGCCCCATCTTTCAAAACAGGGAATCAAGGTCCAAAATAAGGAGAGTTCAAGAAGAAATTAATAAAGTGTCAACTCATGACAACACATTGGACATGCAAATATGACAAAACTCCCCAGCAACCATTCTGACTATCCATTCCTGAAGTAAAGCATCTAACTTCCTCCAGTCACCTACTAAACCCACAACAGTTCAGGCAGTGTGCAGCCCAGGAACAGTCCTCAGGCAGTTTCTCTGCCCAAACTCAAAGAAACGAATTTGCCTGGAGAACCCACTACATACTTCAGTGACATCAGTTTCATCTCCATTAGCTAGAGAATGTTTCTACATATCACTTTTTTTTTCTGCAAAGAGCCTTTTTCAGCTGTCAATTCATTGCCATCTGTCAAGGAAGTCACTCTGTGGTATCACCTGGAAAAACATCTCAGAAGCCACAGCAGAAAGATCCCACCCACAGCTCTGGGAGACAAGATCTGCCCAACATTGGAAGCTCTTCACCTTTTCATTTCAGAGCTTAATAAATTAAATAACTAATTAACTTTTCAGCTGGGTCCTTACAGATGATTTTTGCTAGTGTACTTGGTGTCAACTTGGAGTTACGTTGAGGAGAGTTCTGTAGTGAGTAGAGCCATAACAGAGTGGTCAAAGCTTTGGTGGTAGAGCTGTACATTACTGGCATAACTTCTTATTTTAATGAACTGCTTTAAAGAGCAGTGAGAATCCTAAACTGCATCCACATCACAGATTGATTACAGACAGGCCTGGGATCTCTACCAGCACAGGCGTGTGTATGGCACAAACCAAAATAACATAGTGACATTACCATAGCACCCAGCTGGTGCTCAGCAAGCCCTACTGACAATAATCAGCATCACCCTAACACAACATGGCTTTAAGCTTACTCAGCCCATGCCCTGAGCCAGTACACACTCCCAGATTGCCCTGGGAGACTCTACCAGTTGTCATACTGGTATACCGGCAGTATGAACAAAGCCTGAAGTGAAAGTGCGACTGAGGCATAATATCTCTGGAGGAACTGTGAGTAGGACACTAAAAGACCTCCTTGGCCACTCTCTTCTGTTGAAGAAGAGAACAATGGACTTGTTTTCCAGGGCTGCAAGTTAACGTGAAAAATGTGCTTTAAGATACACAAACAGCTTTAAAAACTTAGTCTCAGTTTTGAAAAATTTTCCCCCGAACGACAAAAAACAGGCTTTGAGCCAGAGAACAAAGCTCTTACCATACAATTTTAATAAAGAACAAAGAACATCTATTTCATCTCTCCAAGGTATCTACAGCATTGCATAGAAGGGGATTTCAGCACTATTAGCTGACTAGTTACATTGTAGTTTGAGAGACTCATTACAGTGCACTACAATTATTGCCAACTCATACTAAATTATCGGCCTCTCTAAAACTGAGAGATGTAAACAGCACTTAGGAGACAAAGACCTGCCAGTGTCAAGCTAATAGAAGACCAATGACTTTCCAGTCTACGAAACAGCACAGTCAAACGTGTGTCCGCTCCCCAGCATCAGCTTTTCCAGATCACTTCACCTTTCATTCAAGCAGTAGGATGAATCAGAGGTCTGCACACATGTGGGCGAAGGCTGTGATCTGACAATACATCATCCACAGCAGCAACACTACGTAAAAATATTCCTCAATTCTAATGCCAATGCTTGCTTACATTCCAAATCCTCTCCCCTAGAGCACCAGTCGCTGTCTCACAGCTCAGCTGGAAACAAAAACCATTACAGGGAAGGGAATAGGGAGTTAACCAGTGGAGCTGGTGAAAGGGAGGACGGAAGGTCCCTCCTATAAAGCTGGCACTTTTACCTACATGGCATGAAATCACAGCTGCCTTCTGAGCACAACTCCAGCAGAGTACATCACTGGGTAATGTTCACCTCCCTGCCTGCGAGCTGCAGGCTACCTTGAGGGGAAGCTCAGCGCCCTGTCTAAGGAGAACTAGCCTTGTCACATGCCTCTCTTCAGGGACCTGCAGAAAGCAGGTTAAAAACAAGTCACCTGCAGCTTTCCTGGTAGCTAAGGTTGAGATTCAGGGCCACAGGAGTTAGAGACTGGTTTGATACAAGAGACAACGGAGTCACCTTTTTCCAGCAGTGCTAGAAAAAAAAAAACAAACCAGGATGGCTCACACCACACCACTGCTGGAGCCCAAGTGATACAGAATAAAACAGCCAGGGCAAACAACTGAAACAAAATTGTAGAAACAAGTCACTGAGAACACCTTGTGCTACATGGATGCTTTGGTTTTGTGAAGAAAAAGTGTTTATAAGGTAAAAAACATTCCTTCAAAATACCTCCAACCAGCTCCTCTGCCACACCACACACCCCTCCGAGGTTACGTACCTTTGAGGAAGTAATTTCTAGCAGCAAAAGGGGAAGAGAAACTCACTGCTACCAGAGCAGGAGGTCCCTGCAAACCCACCTGCCTCACAGCTCTGCTAATTACCAACACCAGGAGCAAATAATTCACACACTCCAGCCATGCAGCAGCTCAGAACCCCAGTTTAGATTCCTCCATCTCCTCAGATAACCTTTACCACCTCCAGTTAATCCAGCAGGCACCAAAGCAGCCCAGTTGCTACCTCTACATCTCAGCATCCCTCAGGGGAAAGTCCATCTGCTCAGTCCTCTCTACACAACCCACAGAGATGCTTCACAAATACTCCAACATATCTATCTGCAGAAAGCTGGTGAGCAGAGGGCTTGTCTAAGCTTGTACCACCTCAGGACAACAGACATGGTCAGTCAGACTCTCAGTAATAACCTCCTTGTGTCCTACCTTTCAGTTTGAAGCAGGGTTGACCACATCCCTCCAGAGGTGGGGATAATCTCACAGCAGGGATTTGCAGTGGCTCAGCACCCACAAACAGGAGATCCAGCAAGGCTGGGACAGGCACAGATCTACTCTCTGCCCTCCTGGAGCCTTTTAAACCTTCCCCACTATCCCCACCCCACCTCTCTTTCACCACCTGCCTTGGGTTGAAGGTTAACAAGCACTTCACTTAACCCTTTGTGTCCAGGCTCACATCCACCTCCAGGACAGTGCTTTGCAGATGCCACCTGCACATGGCAGAAGCAGCCTGCTCTGCCAGGCAGGATGTGGCAGCTTCTCAGCTTGCTGTCCTGCCCTGTCACCTCCAGACCAGTCTTTTGATCTCTCTGGTGACCCGGTGGGTAAAGCAATCTTGGGCCAGCAGGCTGGGCAGGCCAATACTCCAGGCAGAAAATATAACACATCTGGAAATCACAATACTAATTTTTTTTTTTTAATGTGGTTACAAAGGACACCAAAGCCACGATAACTTCTGGTATCTCAGCTGCGCCAACATCTTTCCAGGGCAGAGCTCAGTCCCCAGCGCATGGCAAGGCAACGGCTGTTAATCACAGTTTCCCTCTTCTGCAGCCCAGGAGGAAAGGTTAAATGCCAGTAAGACCTTACCTCTCACCAAGCAACCATTTTGGGTCTCTGCGCAGGGTGTTAGCAACATGGTGATGAATAAGGGAGTGTTTCTGCTTGGCAAGGCTCTCAATCATGTTAAAAGAAGGCTTGACAGGCTTTGCTGAGGGTAGCCTGCCCTGCATGTTGACTTCAGAAAGGAAAGAGCAGCAGCTCCACTTCCAGGGTCATGGTTTCCTGTCAGCAGTAGCAAAAACAAGGACTTAGAGAAAGGAAAGCGGAAAGGCACAGAGTAGGTAGGATCCTTGGACAATGGGTCGGAAGGATGGTGTTTTGCTCACTGTCATTAGCATTATTAAGGGGAAAAATCAGGGTCTGATTCTCAGTTTAGCTGAGCTTCTCTGCTGCTAACATCTCCTTTCTTCTTACCATCTCACGCCTTCCAGGAAGATTTTCTGATGTATTGATTATCTGAGTGTATTCGGAAGAGATAACCACCCTCACTGCTCCATTGTGTCTACTCGCCTCTGGGTTAGGGGGTAATAACCAGGCGAGGGCTTATTCACCAGGTTAGGGAGGGGTTCGTGCCCCTTGGAAGGTGCAGCACATGCAAGGGTAGGGTGGCTCCTTGAGGAAGGACTAAAGAGCAAAAAATGTGCGCCCAGAAAGCGGCTTAATTGCTGGACTGAGAACCAGCTGCAGAGACCTGACCTCCTATGTGGGAGCAAGGTGGGAGAGGGACACAGGTTAATGAACCCATTTACTTCTTTTCTGTCTTCTTTTGATTTTTTTTTTCCGTATTAATATAAGTTAATGGTTCCAGTTTGCAGTCTAATAAATGCTCACTTTTACTTTTGAAAGCCAGAAAGTTTTCTGATGTGCTCACAATTAACAAAATGTTTAAGCAGCTCCCCCAAAAATCCCTAAAGCTTTATCTGAGAGTCCCATATCCCTTCTCAGGCCCCTGTCCCATCTTCCCACCTTGGCTAGCACTACCTCCCTCTCTCTTTTCTCCTCTCCCCTCCTTTCCCTCCTTACTGCCAGGAGAGTTAGTGAACCAGCACATGCCCAGTAAAAACAGCTTGCTTCAGCTTTGGGAAGTAGTGTTCCAGGTGCTAGAGTGTCATCCCTTCAATCCAAGCATCACAGAAGTTCGTATCACACCCTGTTACCCTTGTTGCTGTTCTCTTGACATCCTCTAAATACCAATTAGGCAACCCTGTCGTGTGGAAGCTAAGCTGACACCTAAACTGGTGCTATAACACAGCACAACCTACCTATGAAGAGGTTTGAATAATATTTTGCTTTGCAAATAATGTTGAACAGAAAACTTCTCAAGGCCATATGCCTTTGTCCTCATCATGGATTATCCTCAGTCAGCCATCGAATACCCAAATGTAGAAATCACACCTACAGGGGGATAAATAGCCTTCTGTCAGGTAGACAGAGGCTAATTTAAGACTATCACTACAATTATACAGAATGAAAAGGTAAAAGGCTCTTGTTAAAGCAGCTATAAGGTAACAAAGAAGAAAGACAAGTGTTATAACTCATATTACTCTGTTGTATAGACTACGTTGGTTCCAGGAAAAGTTAAGAAGTCCACCTCCCAGAGAAGAATATTAACATTTGTAAATTAGTATTCACATTGCTCATATGTTTAAGTGTCATCAAATCCTGTCACCATTCCTCTCTTTTAAAAATATTTTGATGACGTCTTAACTTTTCTGAATTCTTTCATGAGGTTAGAATGGATAAGACAATGATGGTGAGCTGTGTTAGTCAGATATGCTTTTCAATATTCATGACATAGAGCTGTTGAACTAGGAAGTTGATTATTATTCTATGGGAAGAGAGACAGTTTGGACAGCTAGATTGGTACCATTAGAAACTAAACAAAAACAAAGCAAAACAAAAAATCTGTAGCAGCAAAACAAAGACAAGCTTTTGCTAGGTCAGCTCCTGCTCATCGCCTTGGGGAAAATAGATGCCTCTGTTAATTTTGCAATTTTTATTCCTTGGTTCAGGAGGAGGCATTTGGGAGGAAATTATGGATGTTTTTACTTGGAGAAAGTTTAATTTTTAAACTGCTCTACCCACATGAGCTTTGCACAAAGGGTCTCTCAGGGCCTTTTTTTTTGGTTCTTGTGTGCTGATGGAGAGAGTTCAGCAACCAGCTCTACAGGATGGTGTGGAGGAGGATGATCAGAGAATCAAAATCGCTCCTCATGTCTTAGGTTAGGAGGAGATTCCAAGCCTGGACGCACTATTTCCACTCATTGCTTGGCGTTTTAATCATAACAGTGAATAGAGTCTCGTGGCTTTCATCTCAGATCTGCTCAAACTCAGGCAAATTCATCCATTTTTGCATTTAAAATTTGTGTTATTCCTTTTTTTCCACAGTCAAGGAATTGAAAAAAGGGCATTCATATTTTCCATTGCTGCTTGGTAATCAATATCGAAGTGTCAGAAAGGTGTCTAGCAAGATGTGTCTTTGAATTCTCCAGAGTATTTGTCATGCTGTACTCAGACTAACACAACAATGCTGTGTCCTATACATGAGAATATTCCCATTATGTTAGGAGTGGAGAGATGCTGACAAAAAACCTCAAAGGTAAAAAGCACCTGAGCGCGTGTGCAAGTAGCTCACAGACCCCCAGCCACAAATGTATGTTCCTCCTTGGCAGTTTTCTGGTCTTTAAAATGTTCTCACTGGGTTCCCCATTGGTACACTCCACTATGTCCTGGGTGAGTTTTATCAGACACTGCCAAATAGTAGTTTTTCAAGAAGGATACTCTCATTGCCTGGGAAGTGGGGACTGCAATGTCCTCACCAGCCTCTTGCACAGCATAACTTGAGTCATTACTGCTTGTATCTGACCTAGTAACATCAGACCCAAATTCTCAACATATTATTAGCAGAGCATTTCAAAATGCTCAGCACTTCTAAGAAACCCTTTCAAAGAGGTCTTTCCTTTTACATGCCCCACAGGTGCATGGGAAAGGACAGGGGACATCACCTGCCAGCACCTGTGGAAACCTCAGGGCAATAGGATATTGTTGTAGGAGTAAGAAACTGTTTAGATATATTCCTCCCTTTGCTCATTTGTCTTCTTTACTTACTGCATAAAGACAGATTGATGTGTTGGTTGTGTGCAGTGTTTCTTTGGGGGGGCTGCCAATGCAGTAATGCAACGGGTGTCCTGCCTAGCCAGGCAACGGTTATTGTCCCCTCTCCTGTCTTCATAGCCTGAGGCATAGCCTCACAGAAATTGCTTGTCCAGCATATCTGATGGTTTTGCTCCTCTTTCTGACCTGTACAGCCACTGGAGAGTCAGGTTTGCCCAGCACTGCTTTGGACAGTGGATTTCCTGCCAAGGTAAAAAAACAAACTCCACAAAAAACAGCAACAAAAAACCCCTCAAAGACCAGGTGGCTGGAGAAGGCAGAAGGGCAGGTGGACTTGAAATTTGCAGCTGAGCAGTTTGAGAGGATTTGCCAGCTGCTGTGCACAGACCCAGCGGGACCGGCAGCACCTGCACGCCAGGCCAGCTGCACCAGCACACGCAGCAGAACGGAGGGAAACAGAAAACACAAGCCACGGAGAAGGGCTGAAAAGCCAGCCAGGGAAAGAGAACGAAGCATGAGTAGATGGGCGAGTTGTGACACTCCAGTGTCCCCAGCAAAGCCATCGCAGTTTGGAGCCTGCCGGAGGCCAGCGGTGTGCGTGCTCCAGGCTGGACACACATTCGCCGTTAGTGTAGAACGCGGCCCCAGCTACGAGTGCTTGGCATGGGAGACTGGGACAGAGAGTATGGACATCCAGCTGATGTGGGCATCCAGCTGCAGGTGGCTGAAAGGGTAGAGCAAGCTCTGGATAAGATTGTGAAAGATCACGTAGAGGAGTATATGATTTAGAACATGGAAAAGAAAAGCATACAAAAAACTATGTATGCTTTCCTCTTCTCCAAATGGAAAGGCAGCAGTGTCTGGTTCCCTCTTTGTTTCCTTTCTTCACATGTTTCTACCTTTCAAATGTAACTCTAACATCACAGAAGCTGAATGAATAGATGTTCAGTTTTACTCTCAACCACAGCCTGAAGAAAAATTGATGTTACATCAGAATTAGTCTAGACCACTACAGTGAAGAGAGGCCTGCAATTTTCAGGTCTAATCAAAATACAATTTATTTTTTTTTTAGAACTTCGGATGCCAATTTTAGTTATTTTGGAAACTTCCAGGCAATCACTGCCTATTCTTAGTGTCAGAGAGGGTAAAAATTATTCCAGTAAATTGAGAAATCTCCTAAAAATTCTACCATGCCTTGAAATTATATAAACTGTGATAAATGCTAAAAAAGTTTCATTCCTTTCCCAACACTTCATTTTTATGCACTTGCCATTTTAACTGGCCCAAGGAAGAATGTTGTGAAGTTATCATTCCTCAAGGTGCTTTCAGCAAGTCTGAAATAGAAATCCTGTGGCAAAGGCTGTGCCTGAAGTGTGTCCAACTAGGAAGATTTTAGCTGAACATTGAGATTATTTTAAAGTGCTTATCCAAATCGAATCTGAAGACTTTTAGGTAGTTTTAGCACATCCTTGAAGCCTCGCATTACAATGACACAAACATGACACAGTGCATCCTTTTACCATCTTCCTGCTTGATTGATGATCTTAAAAACATCGGAGTTCAGATTTTGAATGTTGATTTCTGTAGGAACTTCCAAAGAGAAAATTCAAAGTTTGTGGGGAAAAAAAACCCTTGAAAAAACCTGTTCATTGAGATGTTCCTTAAAATAAAATAGCAGTCTTTTATTCCCACCAAAACGGCCACAGTGAATACAGCATGTGTGGACTAGTACTGTGAGGACGGAGAACTTCTATTTTAGATGTTCACATAGGAGCTAATCCCTGTCCTGCTGCAATCAGCAGCTCTGTTCAAATTGATTGCCTCAAAAATTAAATTTAAGCCAAGGAACCCTGAGAACATGTGTTCCATATCTTAGGTGGGAGAAAAAAAGGCAAAGAGTGGGTGGGCAAGGAGCAGGTGTTTTGCTTTGTAATAAACAATAGCTAAACAAGAATATCTGTGGGCACCATAGGCTGAGGGATGATGCGATGGCACTGTGTGAGGGGCTGCTGGATGGGACTCTGGAGGGCTTCTGAGCCAGGTCTGTGCAAGTGGACAAGGGAGAGGAGGAGAAGCCAGCATGGCTTAGTCCCCATCGTTTTCTTATTCTCTGTCTCATGTTTTGTTATTAATTTGTGTCATTTCTACGTTCTTTTGTCCTCCATGCTAATTTGTTATTCTATTATCTGTAGAGGTGGCTTCACAACACAATTAAGGAAGAGAAATCAACATTCCCAACCTGCCGGGTTGTACTAGCTCTGTAAACTGTCTTCTGAAAATCTGTATTTAATTAATATGGAAAAATAGGATGCCATTTTGGAAGGTTGTGAGATTGCTCTATCTCGGATCCACTGAACTCTTTATTGATCTTTCAAGATTGCCTGCATCTGTAGTAATTTTTGATACATTATGTTTTGTACTTCTGTCAAAACCAAAATAACAATAAAGGGACAAAATGAGAAAAAAAATCACAGATTTTCTTTTTTTCTCTAAAAAGTATCAGGTATTTACAAACTGCATTCTTTTAATCTTTATGAGAATAAGAGGGAAAATTGCCTAGGCACAAATAACAATAGATTGACCTTTGAATATTTCTTTGTCCTAGGGATTAATTTGTTCTGTTTAATTATGGAATTAGTATTCTTTCCTGGAACGTACCTATCTTTTTTTTTCTTTTCAGACATGTTCTACCTTCATGCTATGGAAATGACTGATTGAACTAATTCCCTCTGTACGAAATAAACACTACTCCCACAGCCTGGGCATTTTTTGTGCTGGAAATACTTGTCAGGAATTACTGAAAAGCCATATTGAAACCAGGAGCCACACCGAACTGTTTAAGATTATAAAACAGGCATCTTAAACTAATACATGAGAATGTACTGATACAAAGTATTCTTTCCTGTTTTTCAAAGCCAGTGAGTGGATAGCCTTGCAGTACATAAAAAATATCTACTTTTGCATCAGGGGAGGACTTTATAGTAGTTCCTTCGTCTCTAGAAGTTGTGCCAAATTGCTGCTCCTCCTGCCCCTGGGACAGCTCAGGCTTCCCCACCCCGACCCACTGCTGTGTCTCACAGGGGGATTCAGAGAGAAATCTTCTTTAACGATGACCGCAGGGACTGGCACTGCCACCCAAGTGATGAGCCTTGATCCCTGCCCTGCCATTGTGAGGGCAAACCTGCGACCTGAAAGTGACTCTTCATTCTTTTGTCAATCACTCTTGCGATTTTAATAGCCATCCTCAGAGCAGATTTCATAGCAAGTCAGGGCAGCAAGCCAACACTATTAAGAATGTAAATAGAGCAGTGCTTCTTTTCCACCGCTTTCTAATTGCCTTTGCCCTCTGAGAAGACAGCTGATGTGAGGAGAGACCCATTACTATGAAACCAGCTAGGTCTAAATCCAGGCTAATAAACCTTTTCAGAGACCCCATTTCATAACACAATGAAGCAAAAAGAAGAGTTCATCTAAGAGTTAGGAGCTTAGCTAATATTTGCCCTTCCTGGAAATGATCATACTGGGTTACATTCTGCTCCCACATAGGTTTTAATTAAGAGTAATAACATTAGAGGGAAAAATCTACATATTTAATAGTATAAATCTATAGTGGGGAAGATTCTGACCCCCAGTGCAGCTATTTAGTGATTAAATGTACAGCTGTGGAAACCAGGAGAGGTCTTTGCAGCTCTACAGCAGTGGGTTTCTTCCTTCTGCCCAGTAAGTCCTATTGCGTGGGCTATGGGTGTCTGGCCAGATGTCCTCAGCAAATCCTGCTCCAGTTGCCAAAAATCTGACTAAATTACTTGCTGAATAGCGAAGCCAAGTGAGAAGATTTGTGCCTTGAACCACAAGAAACAAATGAAGGCCCAGAATCTGCAAATCTTTATGTACAGGAACAACAACTACCCAAAGGAGAAGGCTCTCTGAGCCCAAGCATCCCTTACGCGCCTCTCTCTGCTCCACCAAGGACACAGGGTAAGTAGTGAAATATCCAACTTGAGGAGGAGGTAAGTTTCTAATAAACAACTTCAGGAGTGTTTACTTCTCTGTAAGTCTAACCTTTTAAATAAATAAATGTATAAATAAATCACTACTGCAATATACAGTTACCAGCTATAAAAATAAATGAACAGCTAGGGGCACGGAGGAGCCCTGCTCTCTGACATTCTGTCACTCCTCAGTGGTACTTGCTCCTTCACATTCAGACCTTCTTTTCCTCTTTGGCTCCCACTTGATTTTCTCTGAAAACGGTATTTGACATTTTGCATGATGGATGTACTATGAAAAAACCATTTCATTGTCCAAAAATATTCTAGAAAGCCTGTTCCAGTTCTTTTCAAAGAACTGCACCTTACATGCAGTTGTACAGTGAGTAAAGGTCTCCTCTAGGTAGGTCTGAAGACCCTTAAAATTCATAAGCCTTTTTCTGAGGCAAGACTCCGGTGCGCATCCATCACTATTTCAATATTTTACGGCTTCCTCTCTATGTTTTTTTGCTCCTGAGGTGCTATTTGCTCTTGAAATCACTGAATCGTCAGCTCGATACTGCTAAATGAGCTGTTCACCTGAATCAAAATTGTTGGCCATCTGGAGTCCTGTTCGAAAAAAGAACCCAGGTTGGGTACGTGAATAACAATCCTGATTTCCCACCCCGGCCTCCAATGAGGCAGAAAAAGATACACTGTCAGGGAGATAACTGAGAAAAGTTGTTATCTGCATTAGTGATGGGCTGTGATTATCATGTCCTCCGAGCTGCCTTTCCTCTCCCGATTAGCAGATGCCTTTCTGTGTGAAAGCACCAGCCACTGTTTTCATCTCCTTGCAGACAGCTGCAGCTCCCCAGGGCAGAAGGACCAAGAGAGCTGCAGCTGCTTTACCCCTCAGCAGTACCCCCAGTGCTCACCGAACAGAGCCATCAGCAGCTTCCATGAGCCTGATGTTTGCATTGCCTACACCTTACACCCACTGGCATGGGAATGGCATAAAGCAATTCTCATCCAAGCGAGTACTTTGCCGAATCCTTTCTTTGCTCCTGAAGCTTTTCATAATAAACATGCTTCCAAGACCACTCTGAATTTGCTAAAGCAAAACCTTTTCATTAGAGAGCTGGGCTGAAGGTCTGAGATAATAATAATTGGAGGCTATTTACAGCAAGAGGATGAGAAGGAGCGGTATAGTCTTGTCATCTCCGGTAGGTAATTCATTCCTTCTCACCAGAACACAGCTGATAGGGAAAAAAATTGACATTTTCATGCAAGTGTTTATTTTATGTTCCGATACAACCAGTATATGCATTTTCCCACAGTGAAAAAAAATTCTCTATTTTCCATTTAATACTCAGAAATGAAAGGGAAGGAGAATTGCTTGGGAAACTGAGGCTGAGTTTTCCAGTCACAAGATACTGCAATAACCTTACTCTCTTCCAGTTTGAAATTAAAGAGACCATCCTCTGGTTTATTTTTGGCAGTGTAAAAATCTATCAGAAGTGCAGACAGACAAAAAAAAAAAAAAAAAAAAAAAGGTCAAAGAATTCCCATACTTGTTGGTAAAGACACACTACCAAAAGTTGCTTGTTTCTCAGCATAAATCAACAAATGTTTAGACACGTACTTAAGTGCTTGTTACATGAATACTTGTTGTGGTTATTTCCTCCATCATTACCTGTTGGATATAACGACTTAAGATAATATTTGTGTGAATACTGGAAATGGCCGTCCATCCCAGTGATTATACTGTTCTGAGTAAGCACTTTCAGTCCAGCTCTAGAGAACTACAGGCAAGAGCAAGGGCAGCCCAACCCGCTCTCCTCTGGCTGATGTGAAATGCATCTCTGTATACGACCTGATGGGGCTGCACTTAAACACACACAGCTCTGAAAATCTGTGTGTCCAGAAAGGCCCTAGAGACTCTTAAAACATGTCAGAAGCATCTCCTTGTTAATCTGAACCTCTGTATCCATTAAAAACTCTTTCTTTCAGATAAACCAGTCTCAGGACTTTGCTTCCTGTTCATGTTCTGCATTTATTTTTCAGGTAACAAGGTGCAGCACAAAAACTCTTGCTTTAACAGAGTCTTCTGAGACAGCTGCTGAAACCGAGCCGAAATATTTGGATTGTGTTTCTGGAGGTCTCTTTTCCTTGTTGCTGTAATTTTCTGCATGTCTCTCCACACCAGTTCTCTCATTGTCTGTGCAATACACTCCAACCCAGTGCCCTCTTGGCTGAGGCTGCTGCCATAGGTTACTCGTCTGGAACAAAACTCAGTCTCCAGCAGAAAAGTAATAGAAAAAGGGAGAGGCAGGAGTGAGAGACGAATGCTGGTATGAATTTTCTCCTTCTGTCTGTACAAAAATTCAGGGTGTAACACATCCTCCTGACTGGCCTGGCAATGAAATAAAAAAGCATAAAGCAGTGCCTCTCCCTTTGTGGGGTTAATTTTGGGGTCTGTTGTTTCACTTGATCATGGGAAAGGACGATTGTCTGCAGAACTGCTGCTTCCTATGCCTCCAAACTGGATAGGGAAGGAGAGAGACAGGGATGGAGTGGATAAGGAGCAGGGTCCCCACCTCCACTCCCACCACTGCAGCAAAGACGATGCTTCGGGAGAAGGGCTGTGCTGCAGGAAGAGGCTGGCAGCAGCTCCCTGCCAGCAAGGAGAGAGCAAGAACCAGCTCAGAGCTAAGCATTGCATGGTGGTCCAAGACCACAGGGAGCAGTACCACCCGGGTCTGCCACAGACTCCAGGCTCGCTGTTCTGGATGAAACGGACCTGTTTATTTTACCTTGCAGAATCTCATGGGTCAAATTTAATTCTCTGTTGTCCCTCAGATATTACCATAAATGAAGAGAGGGACCTTGCCCCTGTGTGAACCCTTAGGGTGACATCCCCCATCCTGTTGCACAAAATACAGAAGAATTTGCAGTGTCAAGGTCACCCTCAGTCTCCCTCTTCCAATTGTTTCTCTGAAAGAGATAAATACTGTTCCAAAGAAGTAACTTACAGCAGCAGTCAGTGCAAAGGACACTTGACTAAGTGTCAAGCATACTGCACAGAAAGCCTTCAAAATGCATTAATAAAAAAGAACTGCAGTGAGATATATTTCACTTGGTGAAAAGAAACAATCTATGCAGTGACTTCTGGGTGGGTTTGTGGCTTTGTCTGCTAGGGAGACTGCTGCTGATAATGCCCTCCTGGTGCTACTGAGCTGCAGGAAACCAGTATAAAACTGACCAGGACAAAGAGAAGATGCAGCTGTTGTAGAGAAAACTGCAGCATCTCCCCTTTCCTTCCGTTATTAAATAGTCCGTAACGGTGAGTGGATGTCAAGGGCCAAGAAGTGAAAATATTGTCAATATGGTTTGCTATTTTATCCAGGGACAGCTGGCAATTTCCTGCTTTTTTGGTGGTTTTTTTTTTTTTTTTTGTGTGAGTGGAGAAGAAATTTGTGGCTTAATGGAGAAAAGAAGGGGATGTGTTTCTAAATACCATCTCTTGTCAAGCTATGCACGGGAGACACGAAGAGTTTCCCTAAGTTAATTCACTTCCATACTGCCTGTGACTATTCTGAATGGGTTATGACAATGCCATCCCAAATTTCCTTCATTAAATGTCCAAACAGATATCCTTCTAGCATGGAAACGAGCAGAGCTTATCCTTCCTGTCTCAGATCCTTTGTCCCTTTGGGCTCTCACGAGAAGGGATGCTGCAGAGGTGTGCTTGCTGTTACACAGGGCAGACCCCTGCTTTTGGACAAGCAGTCTCAGCTGAGGTTGAGGTCATGCTAGATGTTTAACCCTTACCTCAACTTGGGGACCAAGATGGGTTACAGAGGTAGGTACAGTATTTGTTCACAGAGTTGTACTAGCAGCTTAAGTATAGCTGCAGGTTGTGACTCTAACTTAGCTGTGCCAGAAACTTTGGGCAATGTGGCAACTTCATTTGCGGATGTGGCAGGCATTAAAGCTAGAATTCCACTCAACTTGTCTCCCATAGTGTGGAGAGCACTGGCAGCTGGGGGACACATGGGGTATCTCTGCTCTGAAAGGGAAAATAAAAAGTTGGAGGCAGTATTCATAATTTCTTGGCCTTCATATATCTGCCCTTTAGTGCTATTCCCTATGCGGAGGGATCTGGGAAGCTCTGCTACATCCCAGTAGCACAGGCATTTTCTTTTCTCACTACCATCTGCTATCCTGATTTGTTAAAAAGGAGGAGAAAATCTTTAATCCACTGCTACTGTGTGAATAGGATACCTCTCAGGGCATTAGCTCTGTCTTGTCAAAGAACACAATGTGCCATTAAAACAAAAAGATGCCTCCAGCTTTGGGACAAAGGAGCAATGAAAACTGAACACCACCCACTTGTGTCATGTGTGCTCCAAGCCAGGGGACAGGCCCGGGGAGGGGATGTAACTGAAATGTCGCCCTCCAGTGCCTGCCAGCCTGGGAAAGGATATAGTCATAAGAATGTAATACTTCACAACCTCTTTAGTTTAATCCCAAAACGTTTTCTTTTTTCTTCTTCTTTTTTTTTTTTTTTCTTCTACGCACAAGAGGTCCTGCAGTAGCTTAGAAGAAAGAAATCCTAACCTGCCCCTTACTGTGAATCTCCTGTGCACCTCTTTGCAACTGGGCTGTGTGTGTTTGCGAGGACGTATGTATGCCATATCTTCACAACTAATCACCCCCCCAGTTCTGCCAACGCCCATGGCTAGGGAAAATAAAGTAAAACTGCATAAAATCAGAATTCCCAGCTGTTGCAGTATTTAAAGGTCTCCTCAGACCCTGGTCTCTTAGAGTCCAGTGAAACTGTAAGATTCTCGTTGTGTTTCTTTCATGAATTTCTGAACCAAAGACTTTAGATATCCCATGGAAAAAATAATTTTGTGAACACTTGGGTGGGAAGAAATGGAAGCCTTCACTGGGAAGAAGATGAATAAAAACACGGTTTCCTCCGGTGGCTTAAGGGTTTTCTCCTGTTTCCTTCTGAAGGAGCTTTGTTGGTCTTGCAGCTGCTGGATGGCAGATGTGGATTTACTGGGGCAAGGCCCCCCTTCCTCTCCTGAGCCCGTGCTAGCTGCGGTGGTGGCACAGATCTCCCTTTAAATACACGGCTGCATATACATCATGGATGATGCCCACTTGGTTGCTGGCAGCCCTGTCAGCAGATGCAGTAATTAATCACCGAGTGACAGGGTGGCAGTGCCCCTCATTGACTTCGGGGTGATGAAGAAGGGCTCGCTTTCTCCCTGCCTGACAAAGAAAAGCAGTGAGCTGGAAAGAACTGCTTGCTTTGGAAATGCTGCTTTGGAACCGCTGCAAAATCCTGCGTTTTCAATGACCCAAATTTCCAATGCCTTTTTCCATACAGAGGTATCACTAAGTACTTTGCAAACTAGCAAGCTGGGACTCAGGGAATGCATACCCTCTTGTCTTCTGCAACTTTCCCATTCACCAACCCCTTGAAGCTCTGTCCTGGGCAGTGGCTAAATAAGCAGAGAGCAAGCCCGGTGTGTTGTATGGGTAGCAGACACCAAGCCATTGGAGAAGCTGTGTGGGACAGCAGAGGATCTTTCTGGAGGAAGAGCTTTTATTGTTCTGGGTCAAATTATTTGCAGTTCCCAGAGGTATTAAAAATACACTTGCCACTATTGAGTTTTGGTATTTCTAAGTGCTAATCTAGTGCTGGAGGCGAAGAGGAACAGAAACAGTTTTCTATGGTATGCATTTAAAATCAGTTTCTGAACGCCTGAGTTTGGGCAGCTCTCCCACCCAGCTAAATGAGAGATTTTTCTGGATAAGAATTTTGGTATTTGGCTATAAGCTGCTATTATGAAGTAGAGCTGTCTTCACTCATGAATATGCATGTGGCTATATTGAAATGTGTATACTATCAGCGTAGAACTTTGCAAATCCTTTATTTCAGTTTATACTGGGGAAATGAGGCAGCTGGTCATTAGTTCACCTACCATCATCTGCATTTACCCAGTGACTTACAGAAGGCAGTAGTGGTGTCAGCCTACTTGTGCCAGCTGCTATTATTCCTCTTCTATTTCATACAGGAGAGAACCATCTCTCATCCTGCTTGTCACTGTCTTTCACCTGCTTTCATGGGAAATGGCTTGTTCATTTTCTGTTTCTTTTTAAAGACCTTGGTATAATTATTATTAATACTGTAATTATTACTCAAATGGGTAAAAAGAAAAGCAATTAGACAGATTCCGCTGAGAACAATTAAACACAAAAACAGTGAAACAACTAACCTGCAGGTTAAGTACACAGCGGAAAGCATCTTTCTCTGTCTGCCCTCCCTTTACGTACCTGTTGTGGAGGTAGGGTTTTAGAGGTCATCTGCTGGGCTGGGAGCTGTGTAACAGGCCTTGTGTGTGAAGGAGGGAGAGGCTGGAATCAGGCTGCCAGGACTCATGGACCACTCCTGCAACTTCAGCTCTTTGTCAGACTCACCCTTTGTTTGTTGCTAAACCAAAACTAAGTATTGCCTGAGATGAGTGTGGTACCATATATGGGCCAGTGGAGTCAGAAATTTAAAAGCACGTAGACTCCCACGGTGTCACAGATGGGGCTGTACAATGGCTTAAGCTCCCCATTGCCCACATCAGAACCCAGTGTCAGCCACGTGGTCACAGCAGTGGCAATCACACATCTGTTTCTGTTTTATATAAAACACAGATTCAAAGGTCTTCACTCGCTCAGTGACCATGGGAAGGATGCATGCTAAGATTTTCTTTTTTTTTTTTTTTTTTGGAGAACTTACAAACAGTTGTATTAATTTAGTTTTAACATCTTGCCTGATTAATCCATTTTAGCTTGTTCTTTAAACTTCGCCTATTTTCTCTTTGATTTGTTCCTTAAGTCTGATTTCATTTGGTATCCCTAACTTTTGACCTAAGTTGTGGGGTCACAGTTATGTGGACCTAAGTTTTAAAGGTGTATATCTTTCTTATTTTTAGCTTTGCTTCGCTAGTTTCAACAGATTGCTCACAACCTAAGCCCAGCCTTGATGAAAACAAAAAAGACTAACTACCGGTCATGCCCAAGGGTTCGTCAGACATTTACAAAAGCTTCACATTGTTGGCTTTCAGTCCTTTTAGTGTTTAAGAGGATTTCAGGATGTTATCTATTAAAATAATAAATAAAAACCTCAGGATGTCCACAGCCAGAAAGCACCTTGAAAAGCAAACCCATTCTGTCAGCTAATAAGGACTCCCTGCTCATTGGTGACCTTTATGCTCTTCCCAAACCTTGAACAAAGTGTGTCACACACTCAGGTCCTTACCCTCAATGGCCAGAGAGATCTTGCAAGCGAGAGAAGCAATGTTTTGCAGATGGAGACTTGACACAAAGAATGGGATCCGAGCATCCACTGCTCCCACTGAAATCTGGGGGAGCTGCAATAGCAACAATGAGCTCTTAAAATCTTCTGAGGCTGGCTCTAAAATACCCTCAAGCTATCCTTTGAAGTGAGGAAATGGGAGAATCAAAGCAAGTATTAAGTTGGAAATGATCTCTACAGGCACTCTGGTCCAACTCCCTTTCAAAGCTGCTGTTGGAAGTATAATCCATTGGGGATCTTTTTGTTTGCCTTTAGATACTAAACCAATGTTGTGCACTTAGGCCATGCTCCCAGTCTTTCTAATGAGACTGGGAGAGCTTGAAAAATACTTTTGAAGGAGCGAGCTGAGATTCTTACCTGACTACTTCAAGAAAGTGAAGTTTTATAGTGTTTAGTAAACTGTGGAGGAATCACCATAAAATCCTGAGGTTGGCAACACTGAATTTGAGAACACTTATCTTAAGAGCTCAACAATTATTTAATGTTTGTGCTTTGCTGGATGAAAAGTCAAAATCCAAAACAAAGGAAAAAAAAAAACATTGCAGTCAATTTGTGCTTTTTGTCTATTTATTTCTCTTGGATAAACAAAGTGGGGACAAACCATGAGGATGTTTTCCTTGGTCTGATGCAAATAAAACATGTCATTTTCAGGGACTGAGAACCCTCCTTTCGGAAGAGATGACACTACTTTTCAGCCTGAAACATTGCTTGGAAATGAAATTTCTGAATGTTCTGATTGAAGAACAGCAAAATTCAACACTTCGTATTTCCATGTTTTTCAAGTGAAATTATTTACGAATTTTGATCCATGTTGCTAAGATAGGCCCGAGATTTCAGATGAATTTAGAGACTACGAAGTGGATTAGAATTCTATTAAACTAATGGAAATGTAAAAAAAAAAAAAAAAAGAAAATAATTATATTGAAAGAAACATTTCTTTCAATAACAAATGTGTGTGTACATAGATAAATATTTCTACCAAACCTGTCAAGTTTCACAAATGTTTTGTGTCCACACCACTTCTTGGCACTGTTTATCCTTTCCCTCTCATCTACCTGTCCAACTTCTTATCTCTAAGTTACATCTTAACTTTTAGGGTACAGACAATTTCAGGAATAAAGGCCAACCTCACTCAGTGATGTGCTGTAGCTGTGGCCGTTAGGCACAGCTACCTGGTAAGATAAAGAGTAGCAACCAACATTGCTCAAAAGGGAGTTTTTAGCCATGCCTGCAGTATTTATTCAACCTTATAACTCTTGTCCAACACTGAATTTCAGGGTGTAGAAAGAGAAGGGGACAGAGGGGCAGAAACTGCCCAGCTGACTGCCCAGTGAAGTAGCACATCTACCTGCCCTGAGAAGGGCTGAGACTTTGGGCTGATGAAGATGCAAACAAACTACCTCTCAAGAGAGTACCTGAGAATAATTGATTTTAAACTTGCTGCCTGATCATTTTACTAAGTCCAGTTTCTGAATAGCTTACTGTCCACTTCCATGTAAACTGCTTGATTAATTTGAACTGGTTGAACTGTTTTTCCAAACTGGAGGATAAAAACACAGATGCAAAAAAAAAAAAAACAAAAACCCACAACCAAAAAACAAAACACCCACAAAAACCAGACAAACAAAAAAGCCACCAACCAAGAATTACAGAAGCAAACTGGTTTTGAAACTGCTTTCTCTTAGTTCTGGCAGAGCTCAAGTTATCCCAGAGAGAATTTCTCATGAGATGTTCTCCTGCCGTGAAACGGATGCTGCAGACTTGAGATAGCACTTCTCAAAAGAGGAGAAACCAGCTCCTGACATATTAAAACAGTTGTAGGTAATTCTGATGCTATTTTTTAAAAAAAAAATTCTTATATCTATATTCTGATTCAGCAGGTACATATCTCAGTATTCCAATGATACTAGAGCAGCCAGGTGGGATTTAGGGGTCTTTTGTCTGTTTGCTTGCTTTTTTAATTTTGATAGTGAAAAATAAAACTTGCAAAAACGAAGAGTGTATTTTTTTTTCCCCTCTGCAAATATTTCATTCTGGTAAGACAAGCTGCCCTTATACCAAATCTGCTTGAGGCCCTTGCATGCAAAACAGCCTTCCTCATCTTATCACAACAGCTTTGGACTCAGTAGGTTTCTTCCCTTACCTGGGTGTGACAATAACCACAAACCTTTGCATCATTGCAGCTCTGCTGCTGATCGTGGGAGAGTGGGTCACACTACACAGCACCTGACCTGGGAAGTCCTATTCATTTCCTTCTGAATCTCTCATGTTTTTCCTATGCTTCTTATTTCTTTGTACAGAATTGCTTTTCTCTTTGCTGCCCACAATTCCTTCTTCCTGCACCCATCTGCTTTGCCCCTTTTCTTGCCTTTCTCCAAATGTGCCTGATGTTGCAGTGCAGGTGGCACAAAGTTCAGGTACCTGTTCCCACATCAGGATGTGCAACTCCCTCTGAACAGGGGATATTTCCAAAAGGAAGTTCATGCTGACTCAGGAGGCTTGCCTCTGCCTCAGGGTAATGCTCTGCTCAGTCCCAGAAATTCACTGTTGATGTGCATCAGATGAACTTCTCACCTGGGCCTCTCCCAGAAAATCTGTCACTCGAGATTCCCACTTGGCTTGAATACCCGAGCACAGCGCAGTAAAACTCAGTATTTTAGGAGAGGGACTGCAAATCATGGCTCTGTCAGCCTTTTGTCTTGGCAAGCTTTTCCACGTCCTTTTGACTTTCACCCTGTGCTTGTTTTTGCAGGAATCCAAACTTCTCATATCCAGAATATGCCTACAGTAACTCTTTACCATCTCCATTAAGATGTATAGTCCATTACCAAATCTGAGAAGGGAAAAAGCAAACTCCCTGATTATGCTCAGGAGTGGCATGAACAGGGAGAACCAGCCAAGAGGAGAGACCGCACACCTCCTCACATATGCTGTTTTGAAAGGTTTTCCGTTGGGAGCTTCCTCTCTGTCCCTCAAATCTATTATTTGCTATAATAAACCACTAGTCAAATTCTCAGCTGCTATGTCCAGGAGCAACTAAACATATTACCTTATAATTGCAAAAGAAACATTTTGTTGAATGTGGATCAAAATCCTTAATCTTTTCTTAGTTATCATCTGAAGCAAAATTTATCATTTCCAAGTTTTCTGATTGGCTGCTATAGACAGTAAAACAGAACTTCATTTTGTCCTTCAGAGATATCTAACAGAGATTCATGAGAGTATAAACCCAGGTAAATCCTTCTGCTTTCAATTCATCTTAAAAAGTGCTTTTACCTGAGATAAATTAGACCAGTTCCTCAAGCAAAATAACAAAATACAGTAAAAGTATATTCCCCCCTCTGGCAGTGGCATATCTCCAGTACGGTTTTTCCTAAAATGCAAATACAATTTAAAAAAGCCAAGGTGCCCCCTCTGCCTTGTTTATTTTTTTTTTAAAGAACCAAAAATTGGAAGGCTAAATCTGGCCTCACAGTATTTTAGAATTTTGCATCTGTATCTCATGTAATTGCTCAGATAGTGAGTTCTCAGCGACACTTGAGAAAATGTGACCTTTGAATTTTCTGTTGTGACTTTTTAAATCAGTCAGCTGGGGAAACCTTAAAAGAGAAGTTATTTGAGCATTTTTTTTTTTTTTTTTCAGCAGGGCCCTCCTGCAGATTGGAAGTTATCAGCATCTTCCAACTGATATGCTGTAGTTTTAAAATGTTTTTTCTTAGGCAATTGCATCTGAACTTTTGGGGCTCCTCTGATGAAAGGATGACTCATTTACAAGCACTTTACAGAATAGCAGCAGTTCTGTTCTTAAACAGTTTTGAGCAAGGAGAGCCAGGAAATTTTAAATACTGTGTTTTTATTCTAGTGTTCGGTTTTATTCATGAGATTCTCATTGACCTTTTAAGCAAGCTAGACAGCACCCATGCCAGAATTTCCAACAAACTGAGCAAGTTTTACTAAGACTTTCATAAGTCTCTTTCCCCAAGAAATTCTCTTTGGTTTCAAGTGGGTTGGGAATTAACTCTGAGTGCTTCTTATTCTTGCCTCTGCTAAAACAAATCAGTATTTAGGTAACATTTCCACTTATAATTCCTGTGATCTTCCTTTTCTTACAGCCCAGGGCACAGACACATTCCTCCATTTGACAGACAAACTAGGAAATGTGTCCGTTGTGCTTCTCTCCAGGAAGGACCTCTTGACAGCTGGGCAGACCTTATGCCTTTTGATGCAGTACTATGTTTAGCAAATCTTTAGAGTTCTCCACCTGCACAGTGGGACCCACCCAAGGTGGTCTGATCCCCATCACTCACGTAGTCTTTCAGTATAAACGGTGTCTTAATCAGACTTAAGACATCCCTACAGGATTCTGGAAGGATCAGCTGCTTCTGAAAATTGAGGGGGAAAAAAAAGAAAATTCCAAGCCTCAGGCTAATACTCTTCTTGGGCTGACCTTACCAGACTTTTTGTTTTCTTCTTCACTGTAGGACAATTAAAAGGATCGGGTTGGCAGTACGTGTCATTGAAAGTAACAACTGATCTCCTGATGATCAGGAGATGTCGTACTAATACTAATTTGTATCCTGCTAATTTATGGGTAATGTACCAAAGTCACAGACCAGATTGACAGCCACTCACTGGGAGTTCACTGAAAATATTCCGAATACAAAGGAGAGAGGGAGTATGAAAAAAAATGCATTCTATTTAAAACCAAATAATTACCCATACAAGCTGTATGGAATAGTCTCCCTTTAAAAAGAAAAAGTAAAACTTTACCTAGTTGTTTAAAATAACAGTAGTAGTAGTAGCAGCAGTGTTCAGGGAAGTTATACTTGTAAAATACACCACTTATCCACCCCAATGAATTCTATTTATCTAAAGAAAACTGGAAAATGCTTCCATGGTGCCTGCTTTATGTGTGCACACACATTGGCAATTCATGTAACATAGCAGGGAGCACCTACTCTGTCCTTGTCTGTTACAGAAATTTTGCCTCATTACTTCATTTGATGCTCCCAAGTTGCTCTCATAGGGGAAGAGAGAATAATCATTCCTTATTCACCTTTTCCTGCCAGCTGCTATTTTATATAGCTCTATCACTTCTTCCAGTCACCTCTTTTCAGAGTTGAAGACTTCTCATCTATTTAATCTCTCCTAGTACAGAAACCATCCCATATCTTTGATTGTCTTTGTTGCCCTTTTCTGTGCCTTCACCAGCTTTTTTTTTCCATTTCATTTTGAGACACAGTGACCTGCAATGCCTGCAGTATTCTGAATGTGGGCAAATCTGGGGCTCATTCAGTGGCACAGTGCTGCTTTCCCCACCGCTCTTGGCTGCTTTAAAACCTTAACATTCTATTTACCTTTTCAAACTGCCACAGGGCAATGAACAGATGTTTTTGCTGAGCAATCTGCAGCGACTCTATGATCTCTTTGCAGAATGATAATAGCTAATTTAGAGCTTATCATTGTATTTGTGTATTTAGGGTTGTTTTCCCCTTGTGCATTACTTTGCATTTATCAACATTGAATTTAATCTGCCACTTTATTGCTCCCTTAGAACCCTAAGATCACTTTTGGTTTTTGCTACCCTGAATAATTTTATACCATCAGCAAAACTCAAGATCATCCTTAAGGCTAATCTTATTTAATATTTTCATTAATATCTGCAAACAAAAAAAAGTTTCAGTGTGCAAATTTAATTTCCTAACAGCACAAAGTTGAGAAACTGTCTTCATTGCAGAAGATCCTCAGTGTATTACAGATTAAGAACTAGATGACTTTGGGCACTGGAATAATGGAAATGAAAATAAATGCAATAGTGTAACCTGCAAAGTCATTCTATTTGTTACCATATATTAACATTGTAAAACCGTTATGCATGTTTAAGAGTATATAACAAGAGTTCCTGCTGGGGTGCGAGAGTTCAGCAGAGGCAAAAACCAACCTGACACATTGATCAAACAACAAGCGGACTCCTAGCCACTCGTGTTATGCAGCTATAAAAACCAAAACCTAATCTTTGGAAACAGCAGAACATGTATTTCCTGCAGAGATAAAGAAGGGTCAGTATTACCGTGTGAGGTGCTGGATTGCTAGGTGCACCTCTGCTCACTCATGTTCAATGAAGATTCATTCAAGTTGGAGATGTACAGGTTAGAAAACTTGTAGACAGAAAAATTTGTCTACAAGAAGCATTTCAAAGAGGAAAACTTATTTCCCTTTATAAATGAACTGCGGAAAAGAATGCCGCAAGGTAATGGTGCCACTGGCACAGCAGCAAAGAAGCATAGATTGATCATGACTAGATCTGAGCGGGAAATTAACAAACTTTTTAACTATCAAATGGATGAGAAGCAGTTGTAAAATGGAGCTTGAGGTTTTCAGGAAGGAGTTAAATTACATTATTATCTCCCTGAACAGCAGGCTGGCTCTCCTGGCTGAGAAGCCATCTTCCCAGCAGGAGTGGATTCCTCTCCCTCGGCATTGTGCCAGCAGCATTTCGTCCCCTCATCACTACTGGAGGATGATTCAAAAGGTCTCTGCTTGCTGCTGTGAAGGCCACTGACTCTAGCAAGCAGCAGGGGACATGCCCTGCTCTCGAGGAAGTGCTGCATGAGGCTGCCATGAAGCTCCTGGCCACGATGTCAAGAGCTGGCAGCTAATCAAGCTCAGATGATTTTCAAGAAGCTATTTCTCATTTCTACACATGGAGGAAAAATACTTAAACAGCAGCACTGAATGCTGGAGTCCTCTTTCTATAAGACAGGCCATTCAAGAAAAAGGAATAGTTTCCTTCCTGTCTATTAGGTCTTGAAAGGTTTACAGTGTGAGACCATTTCAAGCTCCATACACATTTTTAGATCTCTTTTTTTGGCTATTCCCCCCAACAACAGCAATCGGTTTATACCAGTCATAGAACTAAGGGCTTTGTATTGTTAATACATGAAAGTCAGGAATCAAAGTCGTCAAATATTTTGTTTTCAAAGCATATATTCCTCTAACTCTTCAGCTCACAGTAGTTTTGATTTTGAGGAGGAGACTTAATTTTATGAAGAACAAAATCACTGCTGCTTGATCTCACTGTTGGATTTTTGTTGGGGTTTTTGTTGTTTACTTTTTTTTTTTTAACATGGAGCTCCTTAGTTATACCAAGAGATTTCTTACCTTGGCATGTGGCACTTTGCAAAAGCAGAGTAAGTGTGAAAAGAATACTAGTATTTCTTTCTATCAGCTGACATGACGAGGACAAGGGCTACTTGAAATCACACTTACTAGAAAAATGTTTGGGTCTTCCTTTGTTAGATGTGACCTTTAAGAAAATTCTAGTTCAAATAGGCTAGACTGAAAAGTGAAGTAAGAAGCATTAGAGGGGATTTTTATCGTTTTTTTTTTTTTCTTCTTTGTTTCTATTTCACAGCATGGTGAGTATAGGGTCTTCACTGGGGCCTTCCAGCCCCACAGCTTACTAATAACATTACTTTCCTGTCTAGTTAGCCATGTAAACTGTTCACATGTTGGGTTCACGTGCTCTGCTGAGAGCATGGATAATAAATTGGTGCTGTTTCAATGGATTTTATGTACAACCTGAAGCAGAGATTAGAGTTGGGCTTTTTTTTTTGGTGTAAACCTTATTGAGAAACTTGCTGTCACACCTCATATTCTGTTTATTTTCTTAACGATTCATAAAAGATTACTAAGAGAATAATAAATGTTTCAATTAAATACACAGATTGTTATCTAGGTCAATAAAGTGCTTTAAGACTTTGGTAATGTCTGCTGGTGATATAACAAATTTGGAACAAACACTATATATTTACTTTTGATACGTATACTGTTTATTAACTCTATATCAGCCATGCTAATATAAAATGTGGTAAGAATTCATTCAACTGAGAGTGCCTGATATTGGTAACATCATTTTGCACTGCTGAATTCTGCAAGTAAATCAGAAAGAAAATGGCTATGGAGTATCTTAGACAAGTAGGAGAGAAATAGACATTTAGATTAATCTAACAAATTTTTATGGAGTTAAGGTGGGATATAGAGCTTGTTCCATTATTAGCAGAGAGGATAAGCATGAGCAGAGGACAATTCATCACACCTATCTTAACCACAGGATTAATTTTCTTCTGTTCTGAATATAAATTGCCCTGAAAAAAATAATTTCGACAGAACTGGATATGAGCACCGTATCTCGCCAGAAAATTGGCTGACTGATGGTAAACAACAGGCAACGATAGATTTTTTGAAGCATCAAATTGTCAGATGTAGCTAAAAAAGATAGCAGAGGAATCTGTCTTAAGATTGTTCTTATTTAACATCACCTTTAGGGATCAGGAAGAAGGCATGAGAAGCATATTAGTTAAACAGGCAGATGGTGCTGCCTTGGAAGCCAATCAAACTTTAGAGATGACAGAAATATTGCAAAAGATCTGTAGAAGTCACAAAAAGGGATAGGGGACAAAAACAGAAGCATTTTGAATTAGTGGAGATTAAAGTATTGAGGGGAAAATGTCCCAAGGCACTGACAATGTAATGGACACACTGATGGAGAAAGAGCAGTGACAGCAAGAAGAGGTGGGTTCAAAATAGTACAGCTCTTTGGAGCTAATGATGTTGAGGTTTCTGTGATCATGAAAAATGTAAGTAATATCCTCTGTTAGGTACATTTTTCCTACAAAATGTCATTGCCATCATCGCCCTCTAGGGACATTTTGCATCTCTCCCAGCCCTAGGTGAAGAGCCAAGGCTGTCTGTTGTATTTACTGCCAAAATGGCCAGTCAGGACCAACCCGAAGCCCCACTAATTAGCATTGCTAATTATAGGGTAGATTGGCACACTTCCAGCTCTGCCCCTGCTTGGTAAAAACTTTTGGGTCAGAGGTTTGTGCACACCCATGTGGACTGCATCAGTCCTTGGACCATAGTGAGCACACAGCTCACCAGAGATGTTGGCGGATCAACAAAAGTATCCTTTAAGTGCAGAGATCTAAAATCCCAATAGCCAAAAGGAATGCTAATTAATTCACTCAATCATTCACAGCAGAGCAATAGAAGTAGCTGATGGACATCCTGACAATCTCTGCTCCTATCATTATTCTAATCATACCAGTCTATTTACGTACATGAGCCACACATACTCTGCACAGCATATGTGCTTTCTTCTCAGCTAGTCTGGATTCGGATGAGGGTCTCTGTGAGGCATCACTGTGATGCAGCGTTGCTCCTACAGTCTCCTCATCTGGAGCAGTTTCCTGCCTGTGCTGCCCGTGGCACGGCAGCACTCCTGACAGCCAAGTCTGGCAGCAGCTTCCACTGTGGTCCACTCTGGTAGACTGCCCTCAATTTTCCCCACAAAATATAGAGATTTGGGGAACCAACAAACATATACATTTGAATTAATATTCTGAAGATGTTATGGTGAAATTTGTGGAGCTATTAGTGTTTCTAACCTGACTAATAAGGCATTTAGGATACACACAGAAGTGCAACAATAGCAGAGTAAGGAGGAGAACCACCTTGGATGCCCATCTCACCAGAGACCATTTAAAAGTAAATGCACAGCATCCTTGCTGTGTCCAGGATAAGGAAACTTTAAAATACACAGACTCAAGGCAAGGGAACCCAAAACCAGAAATCAGATACCTGTTCAAATGGTCTTCTGAGTTTGTGACACAAAGAGTATGTTGATCAGTTAACCATTCACACAGGGCTAACCTTTTGCAAATTAAAAAGATTGGCAGTAGAGAAGAGACATTTTAATTCAGCCTCATGATCTTTGCAGTTAATAGGGAAGAAATTTAGCTAGCAAAGCAATTGCAAGGACTATACAAGGAATGAGTAATACACGGATGTAACAGTGGTACAGCATTGTGAATGGAAAAATACCAAAGATTTCAGGAGAGCTGGAAAGCTTCCTCTGTGTTCCTTTAAACACATATTGCCTAGATCCAAAATCTTTTCATCCCTGAGAATGTAATGATTTTTATATGAGGCATCACTAAAAATCACACGCCAATTCCTAATCGAAAAATGAGAGGTTCTAATATTTCTCCTTAATGGCATCTGCCCAAGACAACAATGAAAGAGTTTGTTCCTGTAAAACCTCCCAATGGAGTGCCAATTGCATTTAGTTATGGAAAAGCTAAATAAAACACATATCAAATATAAATAAATATAAATCAGTTCTTAATCAGAGAGTTGATACACCAGTTTCCATCCCCTGCAATCAGCTCTGTAATTGCCTCACCTGGAGCTGAAATGTCATCTCTCCAGAGAGGAGGAGGACTGTTGTCTGTTCAAAAGACAATAATATGTTTGATAGAATATGATTCAGAAAGGCACGGTGGATTTTTTAGTTCTCTTGCATGGCATATTAGAGAAATTTTAGCAAGATAAGTCAATCTCTTATAGTTGTCCTTGAATGCAGAAAAAAAAAAAAAAAAAAAAAAAAAAAAAAAAAAAAAAAGAGTGAGAAGAGAATTGAAAGCCAGCTACAAATGTTCTTTCTTATCATGACAAGAGCATTGTCCTGTGCTGCTAGAACATACCTAAACTACCACCTGTCACCCTAACCATGATTTCAAAGAGTAAATTGTGTATTGCTATAGAAGATCTGTGGTTCTTCCTGCCATGAGAGAAGGAGATCCTCAAGAGAGACATTCAGTCATGGCCTCAGCAGCTGGAAAGTCACCTATCTTATAGTATTTCCCAGAGGGGAATCGAGTTCTGCTGATCTCACTTATGTGACAGTAACTACAGGAGGAAGCAAGGGTCTCCTGAGTCTTTTTTTTTTCTGCTGACATCTATTATGAAATTAATTTCATAAAGTATCTATTAGGACTGGGCTTGCAATTGTAAACAGAATTCTTCATTGTCCCCTTACATCTTCCAGGTTACCTGATTTAAGAGGACAAAGTGATCACTTAAATTGTTAAAATATTTTCCTAGAGGAGATATACTTCCACTACCCAAACATCCTATGAATCCCTATTATAAATCAAGTGTATTTACTGATGTACACTGTTAGGATATGGCATGCATGTCTTTGTAAATGGAAATCCTAGATTTTTTTTTTTCCCATTACCTGTAATATATACTTTTCAGTCTGAGTGAAATCTCACCTCTTCAATAGGTATTTGAGTTTTGGTGCTGTCATCAGTGTCCTACATAAGACTCATGTCACGCTGATCAGTGCGGACAGAGTTCTCAAAGAAGGTACTGCAGAGATCTTCCCCAGCAACTCTGGCAGGAAAGCGATGAAGCACGGCAGGAGGAGAAGCTCTGACATAAGGCAGGAACTCAAATCTTCCTCAAATTGCACTGCCCAGAGGAAGTATCAAGTCCCCATGTGTAGGGACATCAGTCATTTTATCTTGGCAGAGCAAATAGATTGTATACCAGGACTCTGCTTCTGACAGCTCCTCAGTACAGATAAAACCAATAATTGCTCTGATAGCAGATTCACTAAGATGGAAAGGTGCGTGTGGGGAAAAGCCATGCACATCTTTCAGATGCACAGCCAGTTTAGTAACTTTCAAACTGTTGGACTAAATGTAAATAGCATTCCTGATGTCAAATGCACCTCATTAAATGCTAAACAATATGGTAATCAAGCATGGAAAAATCAAGTTAAACAAACTGTAAGATTCTCTACATGGCAAGCTTTTGCTTGTAGCTTAATATTTAGTAGCAAAATGAATATTTTAAATTTTTACCTGATGCCTTTTCTAAAATGAATGTACAAATTATCTACTGGCGGATTACATGGATTCTTATACTCACTCCTAATTTCATATAGGAGTATAGCTATTCACACGGGTCTGCACATGTGCAAAGGTATAACTTAAAATGTTAAAAACAAAATGTCAAATTCAAACAAACAAAAAACATTTCCACAACGACTCAAACTGCTTTTAGTGTAAGTCGGTGCATACTATACACAGGTAAAACAGAGAATAAGTAGTTACAAGCTTTTGATGGGCCCAGCTACTTACAGGAGTAGAGGTAGCAAAGAAATTGAATATTTAAGTAATTATTTAGCAATACCCCAAAATAGTCTGTCTAAACATGTTTAGGGTGATAGAAATAAGCAACCTGGATACTCCTTCTGTTTCCTAACAAAAAATTCAGTGGAGCTATTATGTTTTGTTACAGAAGAATTGTAAAAAACAACTCCAAGTTAGGAAGTAGTGCTATTTGACCTGCTCCTATGTACCCAGGGTGGTGGCAGTGATGATGAGAGCCGCAGCCACAACCGCAAGCACACAGGACTCACACAGGAATCAGCTACATTGCCCTTGCTCACAGTCATCACCATGCACCAATGGCTACATGAAGCTCCCAGAATTGATCTGTTTTCCCTCTTTGTGCCCCTTGTGACCTTCCATTTTAAGCTAGCTTTTTGTTCACAATTTTCTATTAGATCATCCTCAGTCAGCAAAAGCAATAATAGTTTATTCAAGGATGAATTGTAAGAGCTACATAACCTAAGTGAAGCAGCACAGGAAGCCTGGTTTGTTATGGACATATGTCTCCTAGATTCTCTGATGTCTGAAAAGATGTAAATACCAAATTAAATTTTTTTCTTACATTGTTGTTTCTTGTAGATTTTTTGATGTCTGGTAGGAGTTGAAACAGCAGCTTCTCTCTGCTAATAGCATCTCTTTACTCTCTCTGACAACCTACTTTCAGAAGACTTGTAAGAACTAGATATATTTAAGAATTTTCTCAGCTGTCAAATTGGCTTTAAGTTGGACAGCAAGATCAAAAGTCTTTAAGGGAGGAGAGGCAAAGAAATGAACAGGCATATGTGTACATATACCAATCACTATGCAGGATAAAATTCATGGAGCCTCTGTGGAAACAAAAAAATACATCAGCAGGTTTCAGATGACTGTAGGCTTATCAGTCTGAATGACGAATAAAGAATAGATGAATACTACATAAATAAAGATCCTATTCTCCTACATTTATGAAGCTCAAAGGAGGAAAAAAAAATAATCAATTGACATAACTGTCAGAGAATTTAATGATCATGGAACTGTCTCGGAAGGTAACAAGAAATCGTACACAACTAAGGCACTAATCTCAATTTAAATCCTTCTCACACTGTCAGATATAATTTACAGCTTGTAAAAGACACCACCTCCTCTGTTAATCATTTTTTAATAGAATAGCTACCATTGATTGTGCTGGTAACGTCTTATGAGGAGGGGTTATTGGCTAACAGAGCACCGAAATGAACGAGCAATGTTTTTTTTCCCTCTGATTTTCTCAAAATTTGAGAGTGCTACCAGGCATCAAATTATCTGTCAGCATAATGGTGAAGAATATTAGCACGTGCTTTTTTTTTTGTTGTTGTTGTTGTATTATAATGCATCAATCAGAAAAAGAAGGCACAGGTAAAGAAGAGGCCCTTTCTATAATTGGTCACTACGTTGTACTTCTACATTGGATATGATTTTACAAGGTGGAAACAGAATCACAGAATCACAGCTGCTGTCTGGAAGTCAGAACATGATCCAGACCTTTACTTGCCCACAGAGAGGAGGCTACTGCTAATAATTGCTAATTGCAGCTCAGTAAACCTAATGGATAGTCAATCATTCTGCTGCAAGATGGAAAAGTGCATTGTGCATTAATAAAGTAACTTAATTTCACCATTCTGCATTTGCCACACTGCTTGCTTTGATCTCCGCTAAATTGGATCATTACCTTGTTAAACTGAAACCAACTAATTTTCCCAATTGTCTTTTATGAACAGAAAGAAATCATCCTGCTGTCATGGAGAACTACGAAGATGATAAACATGAAAAATTAAAACCCAGCTTTTCTTAATGCCCTTGTGCCCCACTGTTTGTGAATGAGTACCATAATGACTGATTAATGACATACCAAAGATGGATGACCAGAACAATCAACCTGACAAAAGCCTCTCAAGGAGGCAAACAGAGGAGAGACGGGAATATGCTTTTCTCATCAGATCCTTGCTTTTACTGGAAGGAGTGTGTAACACAACATCCTCATGGGAGAGGGGTGAGAATAGAATTATGCTATTTCACATGGTGATGTTGTGTGCTAAAACCCCATAAGAATATCTTGCTTTAGGCAGACTTCTTCATAACAGGGACCTGAAGGAGATGATACCTTGCTGAATATCCTCTCCTTCTGCATCCTTGGAAGGGTGTAGCTTCCATGACCTGAGGTTGAACAGAAGCAGTATGGGAGGACAAGCTCTTGTTCTAGGAGAATAACTGGAATCTAGTAGGATTTTGAGACAGAAAAGCTCCTAGCTGCCATTTAAAACCAAGACTCAAATGGAGTGAGTGGATCAGGCAGAGGCCATCTTCTCTAATTTATACAGTGGAAACAAAATAAATTTCCCTGCCTCTGCCCACAGGGCCTCTGCTCTCACCTTTTAAGAGGTTGGCCGATTCTTCAGTCCAGGGGGAAGTAGGACTTGTTTTACTGTATTTACTCACACTCATGTTGAGCCAACCATTCAGTAACACCACGCCTCATTGCCTGGAAGTGTCCTTCCTTTTGAATAATAAGCCTCTGTTGGAAAAAGCTGGGCTTGTGTGATTTATTTCAGATTACTGCCGCTTGTTGGACAGCAGCTTGCTGACTAGTGTTCCCCAGAGTTTGAGGCGTCTCAGAATTTCTGTCTCCAGTCCTGTACTGGCTGGCTGGGAAACGTTAGATGCTCCACTGAGTATGACAGCAGCTCTCTGCAGAGCTGTTGGGGAGAGGCTGGGCAGTCGACAGCAGAACTGCTCTGCCTGCTGCACTGTCTTCAGAGGCTTTGCAAACAGCAAGGGAGATCAGCCCACATCTTCTGCTCACTGCCTGGAACAGATTAATTCACAAAGTTTCCCCAGGCTTGCACTTCACCTACATAGCCACTGCTGTGTACCTAAAATCACCAGGATGATATTCAGCACATAGGAGCATTCCTTGCTGGTAGTGGGAACCTCAGTGATTGATCATTGTGGAGGGGGCTTCAGTCTGGCTCCCCGAGACAGAGCAGGTACATCCCAGCTACCCAATTTTAGAGGGTTATTTTTACTCAGAGAACTGAGCTGCCAAAGTACCAGATCACTAGAGACTCCAGAAGGATGCTTTTACCTCTGCAACCCTGCCAGGTCTTTAACAGGCACGAAGACACCCCTGTACCAGGGTACTCTATCTTTCTGCAGCCATTAACACTTTGCAGCCATTATCTCAGGGCACAGAAATGTGTGTAGCCCAGGGGCTGGGGCATTGTGTCCAGCAACACAACACCAGGGCACAGCTGGAGCAGAGATTCTGCCTGGGGTATATGGACAAAAACATGCTGGGGACAATAACTCTGGACAGCTGAGCATTCTGGCCCTACCTCAAACGGCAAATGAAGGCAGGATATCTACTATACCCTTAATGTGCATTACCACAGAAGCTTGAGAAAGGACTAGATGCACTGCTTGACTCCTACGTTCCCACAGTTTGATGCTACATCTCTACTGCAGGGTTAAGTCTTGATTTTGTGTGTTTGCCTGCAAGGAAGCCGGTTTTGGTTAGAGCTGGAGCCAGACTTGCAGGGATGCCAGGAGCTGGGGCCTCTAGCTGATTTGACTCTCTCTGGGGAAGAAAAGCCTCTCCAAGTGGCTGTTTCCATCCCATGTAGGTAAGCAACCTACTCAGGAGGCAAACTAAGCTCTAAGCAAATTTTACATCCAGGAATGCCATGTGCCTTTTCCCCTTTCCAATCCCTTCCTATGTCAAGATGCACAGTGACATCTCGATTTCATTGTTAGTTGGCTACAGGCCATCTGTGTGTCCATCAAATATGGCCAAGACAAATTGAGGATAAATTAGTGCAGCCAAGGAAATATATGGCCTTCCAGATTCCTCCACTCTGCCTCCTATGAGGCTGCTGATGCTGGAGCTCATTGGTCCTTGCTGCTGGGACTTCTCCAACCATTTTGCAAGAGCTCTAGGACATCCATTTTGGTTTACTCCTTGCAGTCTCTGTGGTAGGACAAAGCCAGAGTCCTCAACATTGTCTTTGATAACCCTGCTTTACAGGAGCCATCTAAGAACAAACAGCAAAGGCAAAGACTTATTCTTTGCTGAGACCCATTCGTGCAACGCACAGTGCGCTCAAAGGCAGTGGTACAGATTATTCAAAGCAGAGCCAGTTGCTTTATTTTGTACACAAATTCATTCTGTTGTCGGGCAAAGAGTTTCACTGCCTCTGTTTTGGTTCAGTGCATTCAAAGCATATCCTTCCAAGAGGACTCTAAGTGGATCCTGTGTATTTACTTCAGATTCAATAAAGGTAACTTAAGCAGCTATCTCCATTGCATTGTGATACACAACGTAATAAACAGCTGAAACAATTGATTAAATGCCATAGCAAAGCCATTTATAGAACGCACGCCAGAAAGCAGCAGAGACACATACCATTACCCAACAGGCTCTACAAGTGGCTTCTTTTTAAAGCTTTCCCCAAACACAAGAGGACAGTCAGGTGAAAAAAATGTCCCTCTCAGCTCAGAGGGAAGGCTTTGGAAGCTGTCTCTGCTGGAAAGCAATCAGAGGGACATCATAGGTCTTTCATAAGAATAAAGAGAAAGGAGCTTCCTCCTGGGAGGCTTTTGAGCTTTGTAAAGCTACTTCTGAATCTCATCACAGTGGGAGCTTGACCTAAATGTCCCAGAAAAGACTTCAGGACAGGGGGAGGAGCACAGATCTGCCAGTTGAATTGTGACTCTGGATATTCTTCTCTTTGAGGTCAAATCCACAAGCACCTCAAAAAAATGACAGTTCTTCTGTTTTGTTCTTAACCTTTTATTCCTACTATGCCACTGAAACCCCATGAAGAGTTCAGACAACAAAGCTCTGCAGTCATGGGTGACTTCGGCCAATATAGGGCTCCAAGGACAGTTTGGAGAGAAGACCTGAAATTAGTCATTTAAAAAGTGAATTTGCCTTCTCCAGCTTAAAACCCATCCAGCTTCCATGTCCTAACCTTCCCCACCTTCTTTTCATATTAACCCAATCCACTTCAACCATTACAACTCGGATATCATATTTGTAGAAAAAGCAGTTTCTAGGAGCGATAGCAGCAAGCAAATACAGCTCCATGGCTGTCACCACCTCCCGTTTCTAAGAGCACATGCCCCATGCTGGTAGCACGAAAGGACATGACTACAGCCCCCTCAGACTCATTAATCTCCACCTCCTCATTCTGCCTGAGCTCAGGCAGCGTGTTCTCCTTCCCTGCACTATCAGCTCAACATTGCATAATAATTCCCTTTGCCCATCTCTGCAGATACGAGGAAGCATTCCAGCTTCAGGGGAGCAGGGAGCTGATCGGCTGCACAGAGACACGGCTACGAGACAAAGATATTGAGTTCTGGTTTTATTAACAATGGAGTGGGTGAGCTTGTGGGTGGATAAGAGATTGGGTATAAATGATGGAGAAAGCTGGAAACAAACTAGTTTTGACTACTTCTCAGAGTTTCCTGATCTGAAAGGTCAAAGGCTGAATATTGTTTTGCAGCAGGTTAAAAATACCAAGATTGTTTTCCTCTACCAATAGTTTCTTCTATTTATTAAAATTATTTTTCATCTGCTGAGCGGCCTGCCCAAAACTAACATGCATTCTTTAGATGCAATAATACTATGCAAAATAGCCAAAAAGACTAAATATAATTTAAGGGAAAAAAGATTTATAATAATAATAGTGGTTTTTAATTTGCAAAACTTTATTTTGGAGAGAAGGAAGGATCAAAGTAGTAAACTAAAAAAATCCCCTGGTTTTGGAGTTTCCTCTTTCAGCCCTTCTTATTTAGTTAAATGAAAAAAAAAAAAAGGAGGTATGGAGACATAAGGTGGAAAATTGAGCGAGTCTCACACCTCCAGATGTCCATAAAAACACTAATAAAAGTGTTAGGCAAATGAAAGTGCATTCCTTTTTTTAAAACAGTGAAACAAAAAAAAACCCTCAAGCTGCTCTTTTTGGAGAGCAAGTGAAATTTTGCTCTTTTCAGGTTTATCCTCCGCAAAATAATTAATCAGCAAATAAAAAATCAGAAGTGAAATACATCCAGTTCTTAAATGCCCTTTCTTGAGATATGGTCAGTCCCTTGGTAGCTCAGGCCAAAAGGATCTGCTGCATGAATTTAGAGGCACACATCCCAGTATTTCTCCAATACTGAACAACACTGCAAAAGGCTAAAAATATAGTTCCACCTTGTTTTGGTTTAGGAGCAATTAAAGCCCTAATTCTGCATGCTGCCAACTGATTTCCTATTGCAAGCACCCCTCTGGGAAATCAATAGCTATTTTGTAGGTTACTTTGTTCTTTCTTAGCTCCTTGAATCATATCTTAAGCAACGTTGTCACACAGTATAAATTTATAGACATAGATTGGTCTGTTACACATAGTAGCTATTGACTTTGAGTCTGCATGCCATTCTGGAAAGTGGCAGGGACTTTCTTGTTGGTGGATGAAACAGGGCATCCTCATGGTTGCATTTGTCTCATCTGTATTCCTAGTGAAAACAGCAGATGGGACAGGTTGAAATTTTTGATATGGTTAAAGATATTTTCTTATTTTAGTTGGAGCAGTTTTCTTGTCCTCAAGAAAGAAAAAAATATTGAAATCAGTGATGGTTTGGTTCAAACCCAAACACTAGACCATTTTGAATTTTTTTTTCCTCAAAAAGATATTTTTCTGAGAGAACTAGTGAAAGGCATTATATATATGTTTTTTATATATATTTTTTTTTTTTTCAATTAAGACTGTCCTTGTGAATTTTGAACTGTTACCTTAGCTAACTTTGTTACTTCCTCCACCCTCCTGATTTTGTGGGTTGCAAATGATAGCAAACATTATTCAGCGGTACTTTGTGGAAGGTGCTAAAGCTCAGAGTATTAGCCAACTTACTGTATAAGATCCAGAGAGTAGACATATAACTCCCCCTTGTGAGTTATGGTCTGGAAAAAAAGATTGCTTAATAGCCCAGCATTTGTGTACATCAGACCCTTCCCTTCAGGAAGGGATCCAAGCAATGTTTTGTTTGCTTTTTGTGATCTAATCAGAATCCTTTCCATTATCAGATAAAAGGCCTATTCAGTAATGTATTTATTGAGTTATTTGGAAGTAAAAATAACAGAATTAATCTTCTCATGAACTTGGAGTCCAAAAGGCAGAGAAATGTCACTTTCTGCATTAGGACCAAAACTACAATGAAGAGAAAATGAGATTATCCCTGCAGGATGTTTGCTCCTCCCAGGCTGGCTCTGCTGGCAGGCAGCGATGGAGAGCATGGTGTCTGTCAGGTAACACTGTGTGCCAGTCACATTTTGTCACCGGCAGGTTCAATGCCACTATCCCTCCAGTGGTTTAAGGCACCTCAGTTCCACTTTAGTTTAAAGAGTACATGCTCAACCATCCCCATAAGACCACCAAGGTCACCTCACTACAATCTTAAAATACTCAAATGTGTTAAATTGTCTTAGTCTCTGATCTAACAAGTCCTGAATTCTCCTTTGCACAACTCCACTTCACCAGGAAAGAGACCAAGCATTTGCTTGCCTGCATGCCCATCTGCTTTCCTGTTTGTCCAGCCTGGAACAAGTCTGGGGCACATCCTAGGGCACTGGAAAGCATAAGGTCAGAGGAAACAGGCAAATTTAACTCAAATTTCCTGCTTCCTGAATGAATACAATGACTCTTGCATTACAATTTTAACAGAACAGCCACGTCTCCTATGCTGCGAAGAGCAGGTCGTAACCCAGGACACTTCAGCTCAGGATTCGATGTGTCTCCTCTCAGCCACCTCCACATGATGCCCTGCTCAACCCTTCCGGCTCTTTAAGATCCTTACTCTCTCCAGACCCTATATCAAGAGTGCAGGCTTACACTAGGAGTGAGACATTTTCCGTGGAGGCACCGAAATCCCTCTAGACCTTGGGGACCTCAGTGCCAGCAGCTCAGGAGGGCTGTGGGAGGAGACAGACAGACAAGGGTAATCTGTAAGAGCGTTTGGAAGTGTTGTGTCAGGTACAGCCCAATGGTGAATTGAACAAGCGGGATTTGGATGAACATAATGAGATGCTTGACAGGTAATTTTTGTTCTGTGTTGTGCTATTTCTGCAGTGGCAACTGTCACTGTGAAAACTACCAAGTTTGTTACCATGACATTTGTAATAATTACATCCCACTCTCTGCAGTGAAATGGGGCAGAAATATCGATTGAAATTCTCAGCTTTCATGGGGCTCGGGCCAGTGACAACTCATTTTTAATTTTCAGAGCCTTGAGAGGGAAAAACACATAAATACCTCAAGTCTCCGTTGTCTCAGCCTCAACTGAGATCCGGGGGGGGGGGGGGGGGGGGGTGAAGAAAAGAAGACGACCTGGCATAGAGCAAAGAAGGATTAGGCCTAATTTTACTAGGTAGAGAACAACTCATTTGTTAACAGCTACATCATTATAGCTCACCAGCAGGCAAACACATAGCCCCACTGATTTTCCAGCTCTCAACATGGAACAAGCTTGCATGATAAGAAAGGTGGAAGCACAAAGACGCCATGCCAAACGTCGGCATTCATCAATCATCATTAAAATCTGAGATTTTTCTCTTCACAACTGCACACTTTCTGGTTCCCTCCCTCCCTAAAGTCGCATTAGCATTTACGATAACATAATTGCTCTGCAGACATTCCTTGGCAATGGGTAGGTGATTCTAAGGGAATTACAAATACAGTACAAATACGCCCTTAATAAAATGAGTTCAGATAATGGGATCTGAGGTCTCCCTCTCTATGCCTCTTCACTTCTAGTGCAGTTCTCTTCATTTCCAAGATTGCCCATTTGCCTCTTTGTCCTTACAGCCTTAAGTAGAACTAATTGCGTGGGTGAGGAGGATTTGTACCTAAATACTTGAGAGATGTAGGCTCATAGTATGCCTTAATTATAGAAGTCATTAATACCGCACAAATATAGCCCAGAAGATAATTTGGCCCTGCTGGTCCTTTTAATACCATTAGTCTGTATCCCCAGAGCATTCGCAGCACATTCCAATTTTGTTAGAAAAGAATTAATAGTAGAAATATTAAAGAATTATTCTGTCTTTATAAATACACAGAAAAGTCAAGAGAATTTAAAAGATTCCCTTGTACTCTTAGTCCATATTCCCACAGGTGTGCCCTGTTTACCCCACACTTTGCTGTTTTCCACTGTGCCATCACCTCACTGCATTACAAATTCCTGGTGGGCACAGACACCTCTGCTCTCCATGGCCAGACATGATAATGCTTGCAATTGAAAATCCACTGCCACATTAACAGTAGAGCATTGCTGGGCTGCAGCATGCATGTCATGGCCACCTCTGCTTACTACGTGGTGGATTTAGGGGTGATTCTGTGTCTGACTGGCAGCATCCAAAAAAAAAGCAGAGGAGCAGCAGGACCCCACTGCCAGGGAGTGGGATGCAGGCGCTAGGCAGCATGGGGTGAGTCTGGAGGAAGGGAATAGTTTGAGGCCAACCAATGCAGAGATTGGTGTGGAGCAAGAGGAAATCTTAAAAAACCTACACGCACGTGTGCCAGGATTGTGTAAGCATATACTTTACTATACTTGCAACTTGAAATGACAAGTAATCTTACATAAGTTCCTTGCTGTCATGCTATAGTTAGGTTTTGAATATGGTTAAGAGCTTCTGTTAATACCAAATGTCCTACTATTGTCAGGCTCCATTAAAACTGTGGTGATATTTCATGTTGATTATCAACAGCAAAACTGCTGAGATAAGGAATCTTCCTTGCCGTACGACAGGTGGAAAAGAAATCCTGCCAACTGGGGAAAAAAAATACAGAACCTTTCTTTTTTTTCCCCCCAAACAACTTGTCTATCAGTTCCTTAATTCTAGACATTTAATATAGCCTGGAGAGCAAATACAGTTTTTCCCTAATCCACAAGGAGAAGGTGTCCTAGGACACCAGCCTACAAGAAGTGAAAAAAAGTCATTGATACTGAAAGGGAAAAAACAGTGAAGAAGTAAACAGCTGAAAATACCACACGGCACTTCATCAGTCAGGGCTGTCTTACGCTGTTATAAACAGATGTAACTGAGTGATGCTTTTTTTTACAGCTGAATAAAACCGGGGTGTTGCTGCCAGTGAACAGCTATTTAAATGATAAACTTCAAAGTGACTTCCAGACTTGTTCTAGGAGGGAGAAAGCCATCTGCTCACATTTGCCATGTGACACTTGACAGACCTGCTTAGATGACACGAAATTACAAATACCTCTCCTGTAAACACACTCTTAAAGTCAGTCAATATTTAGAAATATCTCCTTTTACGAAAACTTGCTGAAATGAGTCAGCAGGGCAATGGAGATAAGAAGAGGGCAGAGGTGGCTGGTCGGGGTATCCCCACTCCCGGTGCTTTCAGAGAAGAGATGCCCTGGCTGCAGATGAGGTTGCCTGGGAAGCTTCAAAGGCAGCTGGGGAAGAGAGCTGCCTCTTTTACCCACAGACAAGCTGTTGATTTTCAGAGGAATTCCCAAGAGGAGATACACACACTTACCCCTTTGAAAAAATCAGGTCAAATTGTCTTATTACAAATTAAAATTTTAAAAAGGGATCTGCTTTATTTCAAAGGACTTTTGGTCACTACAACTGATTTGGCCCAGAAACCTAGAGATGAAAGGCTTCGCATGCCATTACCAACTCCCAGGAGCCTCTCCATCCCCATCCTCCACCCTCTTTTCCTAATAGCAGAGTTCTGCTAAATCCTTGCTTGCAGCGGCCACTCCACCCAGAAACTGGGGTGGGAGACAGCTGTGGTGAGAAGGGGCATGTATAGTCAGGGGATGGTGTGAAATAAAACCAAGAAGCTTTGCAGACTGCAGGGCCCTCCTTAAAGACAAATTCTGGTTTCAGGACTACATTTAACGCCTGCCTCTTAATGAAGTTAACAGCAACAATGGAACAGAAAGGTTTTGTGTAAGAAAACAGGCAGGAATCCTGCTTAATTACATTTTCTACAGGCCAGTAAGTGCCTATGAAAAGCAGATGTGCAAATAGTTATTTCATTTTAACAACATACGGTAAATTATTATAAACTGTACTCACAGCTGTAGACCAGAAAGAACGGTGCTTTAAAATTGGCCCTGGACAGTGCCCAGAGCATCCAAAATCCCTTTTCCTGTATTTTTGTTTGTAAATTGCATTTTACAGTAGTGGGAAGACACTACACCAGGCACTGCAAAATGATTGTAATCTTTCTCAGACAGTTAAAAGAACACAGTGCTGAGTCTGGTAAATCCCCTGAAAGACTTGCCCGCAGATGTGCAGCCTGTCACATCCCATGGCCATGCACTGCGTTTGGTTGGGTTGTCCCAGAGAGGTGGTGGGGCTGCCAGGGCTTGAGTTAAGATGCAAATCAGCACTGCTGAGACCTTTCAGGCAGAACAGTCACTCTACATGGGGTGCATGGTGGTAGCTTGTTTCTCAAATTATTATAGTGTGGAGTCCTGACATATCTTATTCCTTCCCAGTTCCAGGAAGGAAAGTCTCCATTTCTTTCTGCTTTGTTTCTCTAGCTTTACTTCTGCTTCGAGACCGTGCAAGGTGGCAAAAAAAAAAAAGTGTGCGTGACTGAGTTTTCTCCACATCTGGAATTACATCACAAGAATCAAAGTAAACAGCAGCCTGTTTAAAGCCAGAGTGGAAGTGGGTTTCACCTCCAAAGTCATGTGAAGATCCAATACATTTATGTTTTGTGTGAGTTAGTAGGAAAAGGGGAATAAAAGACCCTGTGTCTTCCTCTCCACTTGCTGAAAATCCAGTATGCACCGTGTAGGTGGTTCCCACAAGCAAAAAGGGCTTTTCCTCTGCTCTGTTAACAAAGTACATCACAGAATAAGCAATGGCAACAGGCTGCCATCCCCTGTGTATGCCAGCACAACAGGGAGATGATGCAGCTTTCCCAGTATCTTAGGTTTTTACTGACAGCACAAACTGCAGCCTTTGCACTGCATGTGCTGGAGGTCAAAGTCCTTTTCTTCTGCTCTCTGTCCAGGTCACAATGCAATTGGAACATGGAAAACACTGTTCAGCCGCTCTGTATCTGGAGACTGAGGACCCCCTTTACTCTCTCAGCAAGGTACTTCACCTGCTAAATCAAGCATATTCCAGATCTTGGCCCCTTTTGGGACAGACATTCAGTGACAGAGACAAATGATGCAGAGTGCATCCCCATTTCTTTCGTTGGCTGCTTCATGTTTCACATCACTGACAGCTCCATCTGCACAGACATCAGTTCATGGAAAAGCCCCATGCCCAAGGGGACAACCCTGAAAGGACCACAGCCACAGGCAACCTGCACTGAGGCAGGGACACCCGAGAGACGAAGGCCACGAACAACCCATACCAACGCTGTGGCCATGGATGAATCATGACAGAGCAAGGACAGTAAGAAGCACCATTACATACAACCTCAATTCACCACCCATTGCCTCCCCAAAGGTTTGGGACAAACTGAGTGTAGCCTGGAGCGAAAACACAAAAAATTCAGACTGGGAAGGAGGAAAGATGGGCTTTTGACTTAATTGGAGGCTGGGGAAGAAAAGGTGTTTACTTAAGTGCTTTTTAAATTGTTTATGCTTTCCTTTTCTCAATATACAAATCACTGACTAGAAGTTTGTATTTATTGGCAATAAAATAATTTAAGTAAAAACTCCCCAAATTGTGGCTGTTTGTCAATGATATCCCAGACAAAGGGAATGATTCTTGAGCCCTCATCAGCTCCAAAGAACATGACTGGCAGGCTGGGACAAACCCTTCCACAAATTTAGTTGCCAAACTCTAGCAGTTCTGTTAAACTATTTTCTTTTTTACCCCTGAAGTTCAGATTTTCTTATATTCCTGTTTTGTCTTGTTGGGGTTTTTCAGTAACAATAGCAAGGAGACAATTCCTCCCTCTCACCTTCTCCCCGGCACACGTAAAGTCCTTACTTTTGAATTTGGAAGCAAATGAGGATTTTTTTAAATCATGTACTTTTTCTCTTAACTCATTCTCAGACTGAGTTTTACACCAATTTAACAGATGCTTTTCTAGAAGCACCAAATTCATTCAAAAAGCCTGCAATTCAAATTCTCAAAACTTCTCCAGGTTGTAAATAGCTGAAAGCAAATCTTATAACAGGAAGTTCAGAGCTGCTCTAAGCTGGGACACTAGCTCCAGTTATAATTACTACATTAGCATTCAGGTTTCTCTGTAGACATTAAAACTTCCCTGAATCCTAAAGCTTGAGTCATTTGGCTTTGAAGATGTTTACAAATATTGAAAGTTATCTGAAGCCTTTGGCTCTGGCTCCCATTTTTTACTAGTAAAAAAAATGAGGCCAATGTTTAAATTTTTCAGAGTTTGATTCTCAACAGCAGCAGGCAAAGCCCATGATAGTTAATTCATTTTCAAATGTAATTCAGAGGCTTATTCACAGGCAGGACAAAACTAGCAATTCAGTTCAGGGTGTCTGTACTTGAGCTGTCTGGGGAAACAGCTGCTGAAAAAAGATATTTGCCATTAAACCTAGGATTCACCAGGAGTCATCCGGCAGCTAACAGAGAGCAGACTACCAGTAGCGCAGTCTGTCCACTCTGCCGTTACCTGCATCCATTTATCATCACTCTACAGGCTGAAAATTCCTGAGCGTGCAGAGCTGTTACAGCCTAAGGGACAAATGGATGCAGATAGGAGCTGGGAGCTTATCTGGCCATGGAAAAATTAATTAGCAGCATGCTTTAGCTGCTATTGTTCTCTTTGGTCAGTAGACGACCTTTTCTGTAACGAGCTTTGCAGCACACAACTTCAGTGAACAACAGAAAGGAACTTTCTGCATCTGCAAGAAGGATCCTGCTTGCAGTGAGATAGTGGAAGAGTTTGCTCTTAAACCAGAGGGCTAATTAGATGTAATGAGATGTATATATGGCCCAAGGATCCAGTGTAACCCACTGAGCTGGAACCTGGAGCTATCTCTGGACCATAAGGTCCAGTTGATGATCTTTGTACAGGGATCCGCTAAAGGATCAGAGCTGTTCCTATTCACTGTTCCTGCGACCTAAACCCAGGCTGACTGCTTCATCCTGCTGTGTCCTTCACATGCCACTGTTCCTGGATTTTCCACTTGACCACTCAGAACAATTTTTGTGTCCACATTAGGGGAAATGGAGAACACATGGCAAAAGGGAAAAGTTAAGTGCATCCACATCTCTACTGACATACAGCCTGTCAATTTGCTTCTGCAAAAAGATAAGATCTGTGCATAGTTCCTACACCACCCTATGAACAGCCTTGCACAGTTCTGAGCATAAAAAGAAAGAAAAGAAATTAATCTTTGGCAGCTGTGGAAAACATGGGCACTTTTTTACTTTATCTTCATTCAGCTGTCCGTACAGCCGAAGAGAGTCCACTCTACCAGAGGATCATCCTTACCTAGCAAAATCTGGGGTTGAATAGAAATCTGAAATATCTCAAGGAAAGCACAGCCCTCGACAACAGCAAACTGTCTCCTAGAGCATTGAAGTCTGGAGCATAGATATATTTTTCTGCACTCCTGTCAGAATAAAGTCACTCAAATTTGGGGAAAAGTGTTTTGTAAAGGAGAAAATTATCAAACCATTATAGGAGAGTCATCACACCATCTCCCACACCTTGTAAGATTAATTAAAAACTCAGTAAAAGAAATAAAATGTCAGAACCAGCATTCTGTAGAATTCTGAATCTATGTAGAGTAACACATTAGCCAGTTAATATTGTTTAAACATTGTTCTTACACTTGTCACCAAATTACCCTTCCCTGTCTCTTGCTGGAGTCTAAGGGGGAGATAAGAGCTGAAGATCTGATAGTAATACAGATTTTCAAGAGATCTCAGAGGTTTTTTACTGATGGCTATTCCTTTCTTTCTTTGCTATATGCCTACTTTAGCCCAACTATCACACCCAAAATACTGCTGTTTGACTGACCTACCTTGGAATATAGTTTTTCCCCCCAACTTATGCTGTAAAAGTATCTTTCTGTGCTGTCAAGAAATATTATTGCTAATATGAGGAGGAGTTAACTGAGAAAGGAGCAGTCACGTTTCCTGTCCCGCCCCCAGATGCTTCTGTTCTAGGGTAAAGGATGGCTCCTTCACATGAGCTGGCAGCTACAAAACAGCTGCACTATCCTGATACCACATACTGCTGAAGGTGACTGGATTTCTGCCTCAGCAAGAGAAAAATCTTGCAGTTGGCATTTTATTTTGTTCCGGTTTGGGACAAAATAGTTCTGTGAAAAGAGCTGGTGGCACAGAAATTGGGAATGGAATTAGGTATGAAACATCAGACACCTTTGAATGATTTCAGCACATTTCCAGTTAAAACTATGATAATGAAACAAGATAGGATAATACTTTTTGCAAATATATGCTGTTCTCAAAATTAGAATTTTTATTTTGCTTTGACAGAACTTGGGTGTCCACTCCAACAATTACGATCCTTAGCTCAGGCTTTGCAGATAGGGAATGTAAGAGAACAGTGAGCATACTGTATCTTTTTGCACATTCAGAATATTAATTGCAATTTAAGTATTGGTAATGCTCATTCTGTAACTACAAACACAACAAAAGTCTTGCTGTTCTACAATATTTAGATTTAGAGGGAAAAAAGGAACAGAAAGTAACACCTCTTTACACATCCCCTCCCTGATACCAATCTCAGCACTGCAACCCTATTTGTTCTGCAGCTACATCTCCATAGGCAGACACATGCTCTGCGTCTTTTAGTATCTTCTGTAGTTACTGCTGCTCTGATTTAGCCTTATTCCTCCTTATCTCAGCAAGCTTAAACTGTCAAAGATGGGCAGCATGGTCTATCAGTGCAGAAGCAGATATGCTGGTAAACATTGGGGTTTCAGCGTGCAACTGGTGTTCACACACCTGCCTGGAGCTGGCAGGAGCTGGATGTGTTCCCATTACACGTGTAGCTTACAGGTCACATAACAGTCACAACTTCTACTTGGTAGTACAACTTCTCGCTATATAAAAAGCCATATAAACACATGATATCTTACCAGCGTCCCAACGAGACAGATTAAATAAGACGGCTCAGCAATGAAGTGCTTGACACTTTATCTCAATGGTTAGTGAGATAGAGTGCACCCTCAGCAAGTTTGCCAACACCACCAAGCTGTGTGGTGCAGTCAACACGCTGGAGGGAAGGAATGCCATCCAGAGGCATCTTGAAAGGCTGGAAAGGTGGGTCCATGGAAACCTCAGAGTTCAACAAGGCCAAATGTAAGGTCCTGCACATAGGTCAGGGCAATCTCAAGCACAAATACAGGCTGGGAGGAGAATGGATCAAGAGCAGCCCTGAAGAGAAGGACTTGGAAGTATTGGTTGATGAGAAACTCAACACAATTCAGCAATGTGCAGTTGCAGCCCATAAAGTCAACCACATCCTGGGCTGCATCAGAAGCGTAACCAGCAGATCAAGGGATGCAATTATCTCCCTCTGATCCACTCTCCTGAGACCCTAACTGGAGTACTGTGTTGCAGCTAAAATACCACACAATCACTCCCTCCTTCCTCCTCACTGCCCCTCCCAGTGGGACGGGCAATAGAATTGTGAAAGAAAAAAAGGTAAGACTCATGGGTTGGGATAGAAAATAGTTTAACAGAACAGCAGAGAAAGAAAACAGAGATGGAAAACAAAACCAAAACCAATCACAGAAAATACTTAAGTGCATAATTCACTGTACAATACCTCACAGTGGATCCAGACACTCAGCTCCCTTCCAAGCAGCAAAACCTGCCCCTCAGCACCATCCTCACTTTATATACTGAGCACAACCTCACCTGGTATGGAACAGCCTTTTGGCTAATTTGGGTAAAATATCCCAGCTGTTGGCTAATTAATAAACTACCACAGCTGTGTTCCCGTGGTGGCCACAGGTGCCACCAGCTCCAGCTCCTCCCCCAGCTCAAATGAAAATTAACTCTATCCTAGCCAGAACCAGGACATGTCTTAAGCTCTGGGGCCCCCAGCGTAAGAAGGACGTGGACTTGTTGGAGCGAGTCCAAAGCAGAGCTACAAAAATGATCAGAGGGTTTTGAGTGACCTCGTCTAGTGGAAGGTGTCCCTGCCCAGGGCAGTGTGGGGTTGGAACTATATGATCTTTAAGGTTTATTCCAATTCAGACCATTCTATAATTCTATGAATTCCTACCCACATTCTGCCTTTATTTGAGCTGAAGCAATGTGGCTGCCATCCTTATCTTCCATCTACTGCATCGGGTACCAAGTTACTGCTCTCTTTCCTCACACTCTGTATTTTTTGTTATTGTATGAAACTCGAGCTAAATGGGATGCAAAAATTAGTGATTGGTATCTGCAGCCTGAAGAGTTGACCATCCTAGCTCTCCTCTCTACCACCACAAACAGAAGCCATGGGCTAGCCAGATGCACCAGGAGAAATCAGCAAGCCATTTGCTGCTTCCAAGCAGTCTGTCACAATGAAAGCCACTGGAGTAATGTAACTGCTCTATTATCCTCCTGACTACCCGCCTAATGTGCTCTGTCTGGGAAAAGCAGATTTTCTGAGAGCTGGTGAGAGATGAGGCATCAGTGATTTCCGCCAGCTTCAGTTGAGATTCACAGAAATAAATTATAGCCATTTATAGGGAGAAAATGCAAGCCAAATGCATAGATAGCATCGTCATTATGGTAAACGAAGCAGTCCACGGGGCATCGTTCCTTAGAAGTCTCATCTCTCTGTACTCAACATGATTATCATGCTGTTCTCTGCATTTCTCACTTACATTTTCTCTGGTTCTAGAGGTTGCTGCTGTTTGATGTGTCTTACCTCAGACGTATCTTTGATGTATTTTAGAAGGAAATAGAAGCACAGAAGTGGCCAGAGGAGGAATAGGATTGGGCAAACCCAGAGGAACTTGGATATATTTGATAACCACTCAAATTATTTATTTTAGATTCAAAAAATGAGATGGAGTTCATAGACCTTTCCCCCGTAATTTAAGCTAGGATTTTTTTTTCTTCCAAAGAAGATTCAATTTTTCCTTTTGTCATTGAAGAAATATGTTATCCTAGCTAAAAGGAGGCTTATAGACTGACAATAAAAGGTGCTTTCCCTGTAAAATATAGATTCTTTTCTTTTCTTTTCTTTTCTTTTCTTTTCTTTTCTCTTTTCTTTTCTTTTCTTTTCTTTTCTTTTCTTTTCTTTTCTTTTCTTTTCTTTTCTTTTCTTTTCTTTTCCTTTCCTTTTTTTTTTTAAAAAATTTCTCTATTAAACCTTCCTGCTGATACACTTTCCTTGGATTTTTCCACTCTCTCTAGTTAATGTCTTCATTTTCCTTCCTTTTTCTATTCCTCCTTCCTTCACACACACCAAGCAATGTGCAAACCCTTTAATGAATACGAAAAAACTTTCCACTCAGGGATGCTTGACTGAATTTGTGGCTAATTGAAAGGAATTTGTTCTTTCCTCCTAGCAGAACATAGAGGCCACATTTCATCACTGTGAGCAAAAATACAAGACATGATCATTTTTACAAATGATAGTTGGAGGGTAAAGATAAGGCACAGGTTTTTGCCTTGTTCTCAATTAAAATATTTACCTTCTGGTAGCCGAAGCACAAATCCATTGAAGCAGTTTCAGAGAACTTAATGCTCCCTTTTGTTAATTTACCTGCCTGGAGAGTTAGTGGAATACAATACAACAAGAAACAAAAAGAAAATAAAAAAGAAAATAGAAAAGAAAATCAAAAAGAAAAAGGAAAAAGAAAGGGAAAAAAAAGTTCCTTTTTTTTTTTTTTCAGAGGAAGAAAATGACCAACTGGTCAGACTAGAGAGAAATTCACTTCTAGGTCCTGAACTTAGAGATCCATGGTATCCAGCATATATGAGAAGACTTCTGCACCATCTGCCCTCCCAGCCCCACTTGGTATCATGCCAACAGGTAACCCAGCCCTCTTCTCGTTCACATGCCACAAGGCAAGGAACTGATAAATAACAAACTTGTACACCAAAAAACTTAATTCCTGTATGATCACTCCAGCCAACACAAACACAGAACATCTGGTTTAGCCCTAAATTCAGAGCAGACTTACATCAGTATTTGGTACATACCCTCTGTTCATCCCAATGCTATAGGTGTGTACCTGTCAGCTGGAGATGAGCAAGAAACCATCGAGTCCAAAAACTGTGTGCACAAGGACACCTAAGCAAGTTACGATGAATTACCCAAAGGTTTGAAGTGAAAGCATATTAGTTAAACTGCATTAAACTCCTGTGAAGATGCACTTATTCACAGCACCTTCTCTGCCTCCTGTAATCAGTCTAGATGATATATTAAGAAGCATTGCTACTAATTTCTTTGAATATTATGTGACCTGGAAACCAAAGCCACTTCATGTTCTTAGCTGTGAAGATATTCCTCCGTATTTAATTAATTTATTTATTTTAAATCTTTCATTTATTCCTATTTCAGTGTGGCTGCTTCGAAGCTGAAGCTGTATCTCTGAAGTGTGATGCATCCAAATGATTTCATGGTGCTCCTTCGCTTTGGTTACTGGAACAAGGCTAATGAGAAGGGAGAAGAAAATAGAGGTGAGAGATGTGTTTAGCAGCAGACAGTCAAAGAAATTACCCGTTCAAAGATAATTGGAAACACCCAAGTGTAACAGACAAAATGTCCATAAATTATTGGATCATATATATTTATTTGGAACCATAGTGGTTTTTTGGATGAAGTGGCTTTATTTCACTGCTTATCTACCATATGGGAAGAGTTGATAACTCTGGTGCAAAGCATGGTTGAAAGCAGTTGCTGTGAAATTTTTTGCTTGTTCTTCCACTAGTAAGTCATGGTTGTGACCAGCAGAAGCTCTAGTCACTTCAGGGCTTGAACATGAGCATTGTGAATGAACTGTAACACTTATGGTTATTCCAGATGTGGGAACTCTTCAGCTCTGCCAGACCACGCAACTTGCACTGGAGACAACAGAAAATTTGGCTACAGGTGGCAAAGACATTCATTCTCCTCTGTATTACCCAGCATGGAGATCAAGAACATGTGGAGACACACATTAAAATCAGACATGTGTTGTACAGAGCTTCAGCCAAAATCACGCGGTAGCTGCTGAGTGCCTGGAGACTTTTTTCCATTACCTACATACGGTACATGTTTTGCTGAAGAACTCCACAATGATGCAGTAAATGACCACATACTGTTTGTCAGCGTAAACAGACTTCTGGCTTGATGCAGAAGATGCTCGCTGATGGCTCCTACCGCATGTAGCAAGACATTCTATGAATGATGAATGAAAGAGAAGAGCTAATTAGTATGGATGGAGTTTTAATAACATTTTAGACAGTCATCTGACAGCATCATCTTCTAGAGCATCTCAAGGAAACACCCACGTTAAGGATGAGACGGCCCTTAAAGATTCCTATTATCCTCCTGTTTGTCCTCAGCAGTTTAAGAAGGTGCCAGATCTGTTCCTTTCAGAATGTTTTTAAAATCAAACTGGGAGAATAATGGAAAACTTGAGCAGCTATTTGCTTGAGTATTTAAAGTTCAGTCCACATATATCCATCGTCTCCTCTGTTAGCTCTCTGCAAACACTCGAACAGTTGGGTTTTACTGGCAGGAATGTTTGTAGAGAGCTAATTTCAAAGTGGCACACATATTTGCAAATATCCACTTTTAGGTTTCCTTATGCATGTATCTGTCATGGGAATATTTGCATATTCATCCAAATAAAGAGATGGGAAAATACTATGTGATTTGTCTGTCCAGCCAAAACTAATGAACCCAAGGCTTAATGTTAGTAAAGAATTTTATTATCATATAGAAGTCTGTGATGAATAAGGATGCGTATAGTTAATTTTGAGCATGTTAAGTGTACTGTTGAACTGGAGTTTGCAGGGAAGAGTCACTCAGCAGTTGGAGTCTATTCCCTCCAGTCAAATGCCTGGGGCACTGGGGACATCTGAGTCTGTTGTCAGTTGTTCTGCAAGCAGCGAGGCTGAACACTGGACAAATAGTTTGTTGTGAATTATTCTCGTAATGCTTGTTATAAATGAATAATTTTAACAGATGCAAAAAGGGGAAGAGAAGGGGAGAAATGACTAATAAATTGAATGAAATAGATTGTCAATATTTATTTGCATGAGAGATTGAACACGGAAGTGTGCCAAAATCTCTGATGATGCTAATGCTGTGGCACTGCAAAGCAGAACTAACCATAAAACTCCACATTTAATGAGCATGAAGCATCCATCATTCTGATTAATTGTGATGAGAAAGAGAGGCATGAAAGTCAATGGTCAAACTCCCTTTCCACTCAGGAGACTGTTACTGTCAAGCTTGGGCCATGGGACCGAAACAGATGAAACTACGTAGTTTGATTTCCCCCTTGCTTAATTGTATGAAATGATCAAGGAATTGAAATGGAAGCAGGTAAGAAATACAAAGCAAAGGGATATTCCTTAATATATTGCAGGACACAAAAAAAAATGTGAGGTAACTTAAGAAGATCTTAACAAGTTGAAAAGGATTACACAAATTAATGAAAAATTAATATGGAAGCATCTATTAAACACAATAGCCAGAAATAGAAAGTTCATGGTCATCTAATTGTGAGAAGGAGGGAGAAGTGCAAAGCAAAGGGTGTCTCTTTCCTTTTTTCTTACTTTCTTTTTGTCAGCATTTCCTAGTGATCTTACGGGAGATCGATGACACAGCTGGAGGAACCTCCTCTCTGGTCCCCTGTTTGTAAATACAGGATTTAAATACTGCCATTACACTACAAGAATAGCAGTATTCAGTTGAATGACTCGCTTAGTCAACAAATGAATAATTAAGGTAATCTTTTTACCCAGTCAATGTCGAAGATGCTTAAATATTTCTTCTTTTATTTGTCAGAACATATTTATGTTAGAAAATTCTGTTTTAATTAAATTGTACATTTATATGAAATTGTGTTGGTTTTTATTGGATTTTCCTGAGGGAAAATACAGATCTTAAGCATTTTGACTATGTCAAAATATTCCCTTTTGATTTCATGTGAACATTTTGATTTTTGAGGGATTTGAAATCTCATTTCATTTTGCAAATATATTGTGTATTATCAATCAGGAGATAACTATAACAATGAAATTCAATTAAAAACCAAGTGACAGTTATTGCAATAAAACATTTTGATAGCCCCACATTTTGATATTTTTTCCCAATTTCAAGGAAATTTCTGAAGTTTTTTTTCTCTCAGATTCACACAGCATATGGTCCATGTGGCCCCTTGCTCATTAAGCACAACATCGTGTTATCCTTCCTACTAGAGGCTTCAATCATTTCCTAAGGTTTTGACAGTATATATTATTTATACAACTTTCCTTCCTTTTCATAAACCTTCAGCACATTTTTCCCTCACAAAACAATTCTGAGGGAGCAACCAAAGATCTGTTGTGCAATGCTCTTTACAGATACCCAACTTATTTCATCCAAATGATGTAACTCAGGTACAAAACAAACCAGGTTAACATGGCCAGTCTGCTGTGAGCACAAAGCATCCATTACAAAGAGCAATCTGCCCCAGACCTTGGGCTTTGGAAGACTGGAGATATTTTAGTGATTCCCAGAAGGATACCAAAATTTTATTCCAGACCTGCTGAGGTGTAACTATGAGTATCCTTATTAAAAGGAAGAGATTCTGGAATCACTGGGGCTCCATGAGACTTCTCTTCTCATCCTTCCCCCTGCTGCCTTTGAGACTTTTCCACTGACATATTACCAGAGAGGAGCAGCCCATGGACCTCTGCAGATGGTGCTGGTTTTGCAGCCATTGGTCTCTGCAGCATGCTGTGTCTGAAACTCAACTTCCTTGGACCAGACACATCTCCTTTATTGCATGGTTTTCTGCTTGAAATGGGGTTGTGAAATCCATGGCCTGGTTCTGTTCTACAGGGTGGGAGTCACTGTTCTGAACATGTTACTGCACAAGACAAGAGTCACAGCTTGAGTATTTGTTCCTGCGTCTATTCTTAAATAAATCTTCATGTTATGGCAGAGCAGAGCATGCCAGCCAGTTAAATTAATTCTTTTAACATTTGAAAAAAGCACAAGATTAAAAGGGAATGAAGCCAAAATGACTGTATTTTAAAAATAAAATTAATTTTGCAAATAAGTTGCGGTCTTAATTTACTCAGTACTAGTTTGATGTACTTACATGGTGGGTATTTGTACATATACCTCAGCTAGAAAATGGAAAAGAACACAATGGACCCTTTCCAGTCCTCAGTGTCTGCTTAATTTACCCTAAATGACCTGATGTTTGTCTCCAAAACAAAAATTTTGAGCCAGCCAATGATGACTGCAAAAAAACTCTGCAGTTCGAACTGTGTGGGAGCATGTGTATGTGCGCATGTGAATAGATGACAGAAGGTACAGAATTCACCAGATTCAGCAATCTCTAGTATTAACCGTGTCTAATTGGAAACATTTCATTCATCTTTGATCTTAATAGCTTTTTGACAGTGGCAGCCCAAATGCCTACTGTCAGAACACAGGCTCCAGAGTCCAGGATTGAGTAGGATAAATCTATGTCTCAGCTGCCTTTGATTTTTTAATATCTCTGACTTAATAGCAGCACCCCTATCCACCCACTTCATTGTTCCACTCTAGCCCCAGCATCCCTCTTGAATCCCAGCAACTTAAGAAGAATGCAAAGAAGAGGGGATGGAGAATGCATATTTTTAATTTAAAAAAGTGTTCGTAAGCATTTAAAATCTTCATTTAAAAAAAAAAAAAAAATAAGTCCCAGAGCTATAATTCTAAGATCAGTGTAGTCAGGGAAATGCAAAATCCTGAACACTAAAATATTCTCTTCCCATTTTCCTCTTTCTAATAATAGTTAAATGTGCTCAAGTCTCCAGGGATGTCCATCTGTAAAAAGAATTATGCAGCCTCCCTGTGGAAACTTATTATTTTGAAAATTTGGATTCAACTGCTCATCTGTTTTCTTAGACGCTATTACAAATAACTCAGCTGGATTCATCACTGTGTTGGAACTGATGGGATGTGCCTGATTGCAGCATCTTCCCTGTGGGTTTGGAAGTTTAGGTTCATCCTACCCACCCGTAGAAAGTTTTTTTTTTTTTTCTTGCTGCAAGATACATCAAGAACTATTTGAAAAACAAACACAAAACAGCAACAACAACCATCAAATCCCTCCAAAATCACACACTTTGATCTGAGTGCCTAGACTGTTAAGAAGATGATCTCCCAGAACAAAAGGCACAAAAGAAATCTTTATGAAATGAAGTGCTTGTTTTCCAAAAATGACAAAGAGAGGGAAGGTTGATGTCCTAGCTATTAGCAAGGACATTCTTACTTCTAGGGTAATGCTGATTGTCCTAGAGGCTTTTGTAAGCTTTACACCACAACATGTACGTTCAGAAAGCTTGGTTAAGTAGCTAACCCATACGTCAGTAAATCTGGGTTCTAACCCAAGTTTTTATTATGGAGATCACAAGACTTTTGCAGGTTCTGACTTTTCATCATCTCAATGCCATCAACATCGGCAGACTCTTGCTCCCTTGGAGCAAAACGTCCACTACTTCTAAGAAGTTCGTATTCTGCATATTGAAATGGTATACTTCAATGGATTTTATCTCTCCTCAGATATCTAGATGTCACCCTAACATGTCTCCCTTAAGCTGTTTGTTTATCACTTTATCTGTTCAATAGTTCTTACCATTTTTAAAGGGCAGTGTAACACTAATAATTCCAAATAATTATACTGGTGTTAAAAATGGAAAACCTGGGTTTGTGAATTTCTCAGGAGAAGACAATATCAGAATTTGTAGCTGGTGGTAAAGAAATGTCTTCTGAGAAATGGGAAAATAAAATCTGAGCCTTTCTTCAGGGTAAGGAGACTGATTATTTTACCAAGTTTAATATTATTCTATCAAGCAGTGGAGTGATAAATGAGGAATGCATTGCTCCTGTCTCTGGCCTTTAATTTCAAACTCCTTACATAGTACTTCTGACAGAAATATAGACTGGTGCTCTGAAAGGATGTTAGTTGTAACACCTACTATATATACTAATATACCTAAAATGAACACCTGGGAGCCTGGAACACAGAACTAGGAATGCATTTCACGAAACACACATAGGTGCCTTAAACCAGGCTAAAAAGAGAAGTTGCTGACAGCAATAGAAAACAAAATAGAATCCAGTTTAATATACCACCTTTCAAATTCCACATATCCCAAAGAGCTTCAGAAAGCAGTAAGTTAGGAGAAGGTAGCAGTTGCATAGCAAGTCCATAAATAAATACTGTAGCTATTATTCAGTTTAGCAATAACTCATGCTATTTAGACATTAAGAGCTAGATTTAGCCTAGTTTTCCAACAGCCAACATCCAAGCCTGGGGTCTCTCAGGGAGATTTTCAAGCCATAAAAGATAGGTGCACTGAATAAAGAAATCACATTTTCTGGAAAGACTATGATCCAAAGAGTTACTGGAGTTGGAAGAAGAATGAGTAGTCTCACGTTCTCGTATTTGAACCAACTTATGGTTTTGGGAAACAAATGAGATCTCTGAAGATAATTGGAACTGAAAGATTATGTGTGCATTACGAGCAGGCGGCAGCTGTAGAAGCAGTTACCTCACTGGTCCTTAAAAGACCCCTTATTCCAAGAGGTAATGGAAACACTCTCTTAGCTTTCATCTCCATGAATAATAATTCTAAATTTAGTCTTGACTGTGTGAAGGCTTGTGGAGTTAATAAATTGCTTGTCAAATCTCTCGTGAAAATGAAAGGCAGATAGGAGGGAACCAGGACTGAACTTGGTATGTGCCTTCTGCACGGCCACGCCAGAGCTCTGATGAAGACCCCACACCTCTATTTCATGGCACATAAACACAAGTCTCACTTTCTTGTACAAAGACAATGAAATAATGCTGTGCCAGTTCTGGGCAGGAATGATACATATGATACTGTCTCCACTAGGTCCAAGCCACTCGCGGCTCTCCTCTCTGCGATTGCATGCCTCTCCGAGTGTACCAATCTATCCAGGACAGTGCCACGAAGCAGACAGGACTTCCCTGAAAGCCAGATGCTATATTAGCCCTGCCGTTCTCTTTTGAACTGTGCTTAATGATACATCAAATTTGTGTCACCATCCACACCGTGTCAATTTACTTCCCACAGAGCGTAAATGCTCTTCCCCGGAGAGGGATGGCTGTAGGCTTTGCTTTGAGAACAGGAGCCATCTGCATGTTGTTCTCCCCCCTTCCCTATGAGACCAGGCATCTCTGCATCCCCTTAGGGACTAAAATATAACTGAAGGATAAAGGAACTGCGGAGCTTGTTGTGCACCAAGGAGCTGTGTGTGAAGAAAAGGTTGGGCCCATAGGTTTGTGGGTGCATCTGTGTGTCTCACAGAGCCTAGTTTCCAGCTCCTTGGACATGTCCACAGTGCAGCTCCTCGTTTTGCTGAGGCCAGGGTGATCTCTGTGAGCTCCCTGCAGGGATCGGGGAGGATTTGGCCAGGCCCAACCGAGCGTATCGGTGGGGCTCCTGGACGGTCTCACCAGCAGAAGCAGCAGTGATGGTAGTTGTGATCCTGAACTGGAGAGCTGGAGCCAATGGCAGATGTCGTTGGAGGAGCGAGAAGAGCAGAAGAGCAGAAGGAATGAGAAGGTGAAGGAGACCACCACTGTTTTTTGGTTATGTCTAGGGGCTAAAACTAAAATGCGCCTCAGAATACCAGCCTGTGTGTTCTATCTTGCTGCAACACTGCAGTGTGCCTCCAAGTGACCCATTTTGAAGGTCTGAGGGTTTGAGAAGCATTTAGAAATCTTGGGATTTCCTGAGGTAGCAGAAAACTCCCAGATCCCCATCATTCATCTCCTCGCGCTCCTCTGTCAGCTTAGCTTCCTCTGCTTTCTAAATCCCATTCACAATCCCAAGATCACTGCCAAGCTAGGAGCATCATGGAAGGTGTGCTTGTCCCCTTAATTTATGTAAAACCAAATTGTTGCTTCTCTGCCACATGATAAGGGAGCTAAAATGAATTTAGGGCACTCCTTGCCTTTTCCAGTCTGCTGCACTAAAGAGCTGGGATCCATTACCCAGGATACTTACAGTATCTCACATTCCCACACAGATTAATTTTAGGTTGGTTGGCTCATTGCTTTTACACCTTGTGTGCAGGTGTAAAACTTGATCTACGGTGTTTAAATTTAAACAGTTTGTATTGCCAGTTTCTGCAATGGTGCTGGTAGGCACAAAGGATTGTCAACAAATAGTCGTATTACTTTTATTTCCAATCCAAACACAGCATCCTTCCTGATTCCCTCCTCTTAACCAATTCAAACAAAACCCCTTAAATTTTTATTTTTTTTTTTCAAATGGCAGGCTGCCAATATTGTGTGGGGATTTGGTTTCTATTTCAGACTCTGAAAGGGAATCCCTGAGATGCTAGAGAGGAGGATGAATAAAAAAACCCACAGGTGTAGGATGGGGTTGATCGAGTTGGCTGGAGGATGATTCTATCTCATGACAAATCTGGAGCTCTTGTTTAGCTCTAGAATAAATATCAAACATCTTTTGAATGTAAAACTCAAACTGAATGGAGCCAGTGGGGATGTTTTAACCGGAGGACACGTGCTGGCTGTCCCATGTGGAAAAAGGATGCGTCAACCCAGACAGCTCTACACTAGCAACCTCAACTTCTGTAATCACAGACCTGAGCCTGAACCACACAGCTCTTTCCATACAAACTACTTTGAGTCCAAGCTCTTCACTTTGAGGGAAGGAGTCAGTGAGGGAAGGAGTCAGTTGCAAGCCAGCGGTAGCACTGGGGAAGCACGGCCAGCTGGCCCACAGCTGCAGCAGGGCACTAAGTTGTGCCAGGCTCAGAAGCAGAGCATGCCTGCGGATGTGTCCTAGGAGCTGGACATATCTAAAAGTACCTTATTTTTTACCAGATTACATGTGAAACTGCATTATTTGGAAGCTTTTTTTTTTTTTTTTTTTTTTTTTTTTTTTTTTTGAGTGAAGTTTGGAACCCCAAAAAGCATGTATCACAGCTTAGGAAAACAGTTCCTTGTTTCTCGTTCTCTGCCCTGCACTTACTCTCCCAGACTTCAGCATGGAATGTTACAAAACAATGCTGAACATGGAAATCTCAGTACCATCATGATGTGGCACGGAATCAATGAAGCAAAAATAAATAGTTTATTCTTCTTGATTCATTCAGCTGCAGGGCAGATTGTGACTTCTGTCCTGGGGACATTTCATGGCAGAGTCATCTGTAATCTGCCTGAAACACAAATCCCAGCTGCCCCTCTGTCTTTGTCTTCTTGTGGGACCTGGAAGTCCCAGCAAATCCCGTGCGAAAGTCTCCTGGCTCTAAGTGGTGCAAGATAAGGAGCATGCAAGTCTGTTCACGCTGCTGTCACAGCAGCTTACTGCAGTGATACCTGGGTTAGTTTTCAACTAACTGGTCTGGGATTTAGTAGGAGAGAGCAATTAAGGCAGGATGGAGTTTAGCAGAGTAAATGATCCTTCTCTACCACTGTGACCTGACGTTACCCCTACCCAAGGTATTAAAAACCCAGATACCCCTAGGACTCCTCCAGACACCTGCAGTACATCTGTTGCTTAAATTCAGGAATGCCTACAGTGAAACAAACTACCAAAAAGAAGCAGCATGACCAAATGCAGCATCCCTCCAGCTTGCTGTGCACAAAGGAGGGCAATGGACTTTATTTCCTGAGCAAGCTTTCCATCATCTTTCCTTCCTCACCCCTGCTGCTGTGTCTGCTAATGCCTGTGATCATTAGCCATGAAGATGGCACCCATTTGTCTCCTTCTCCATGGTGCCCAAAGGATATTTGAAGCTCTTTGCCCCTTCATAAAGAGCTTCAGCCCTGCAATCCTAAATCAGTAGCCCAGTAAATCTGGATAAAACAAAGGCATTCTTTAACAGGAAGATGCAGCTTGCTTTCTTCTGTTATTCTGTTTCTTCAACTGTGTGTGTGAAGCTAAATGGCTTTAAACAGTCATTTAGCCACCCACTGAGAGAAACTAGGTTTACAAATATTCTTGTTGCATAGTTCTGCTACATGTGCTCCCCAGAGTATTGGCATTTTGTTTGTTTTCCTGCTTGGAGAAACGGACAGATCCAATTTGCAACCCCAACAAAACTGAATAGAAGTTAATTCCTCCCTTGCCCCTCTGTTTTTACAGTCTGGTTTGGTGGAGACAAAAAAATTAAAAAATCAATGAGAGCCAGAAGATACAATGCACAGAAGACAAAAGCCAGAGGAGCCCTTTTATTGCAAGAGTAAACCTGGGAAGGAGGATATATTTCTTACCCGTAAAGAAAAATAAATGAGAATGACAGGAGTGATGAAAGGCCTACACAGCATGACCCGAAGGAAAGACTGGATGAGCTGAGGTTTTCAGCCTGAAGAAGACAGAGAGGCACGTTGTAACAGCAGCTGTCCCTTAAAGAGGCAGGGAGCAGCCCCTTCACAATATCCATGTTAGACACAGCTGGAAATGATGGGCTTACACTGCAACAAGGTGGATTTAAGACAGACATTAGGAGAAAAGGGACTGCAGAGGAGAAGACAGCAATGGCAAAAACCTGGAGACCACCCTGTAGAAGGCAAGGAGACCCCGCCATGGTCACTCCAGACACAAGTTCACATGTTTGCCAGGCATTTGGAACGATCTCATGCTGGGCTGAGGGAAGCTCCTCACATCGTCTTCCTGCTTTGGTAGGAATCTCTTCCTACCGAAATGATTTAATTTTTGGGGTGGGAAGGAAGCACCAGGGAGCCTGTCTGTGCTCAGTAGATGCAGCTTCTTTCTCCTTCAAGATGTCGTCCAATGCAACCCTTTTTTTTCTCTGCCTATGCTCTGACACCTTCTGTCTCTGCCATTCATCATCCAGGGTTAAAAATTCAAGGGTTGGTTTTGATTATCTTATTACCATGGTGACCAGGATGACTTTCATGCCCATCTGCGCATGGAAAGATGCTGCAAACCTTACCTTCATTGCAAACCAGGAGAATTGTTATCTGTGTTTTTCTCCTCATAACTTGATGCCACCTCTATGCAGGAGCTGGAGCTGCCACACAATGCAGTTACCTATTAAAGCGGCAGGTTTTTAGGGAGCACCAGAGAGCCAGGATCTGCATGGGTATCTTTTGTTTACCAGATGGAGAGCAAGATTTTAGTTTAAACCAATGTTCCCAAAAAGCCCAAATAGTTCCAAACCCAGAGGATGAAAATATCTTGGTATTCAGGATCCTGCCAAGGCCAATAGGTTGTCTTATAAAGAAGCATGTAAACCAAATATGGGTAAGGCTAGGAGCTTTGTTAAGTACAGCAGAAATAAATAAAAAAAAAAAAAAGATAACTATGAAAAAAAAGGATGATGGAAATATTAAGAAACAGCAATCAGGATTGGCTTAAGATTTGGGAGATGGGTAAGACTTCGGAAATAGCCTCCAAGCAGAGCTTAGAGCAAAGGCTTTAAGATCTGGCTTTCTCCATTTCATTATTGTTAACGGAATCTCCCATGTCCAAACAAAAGACCAATTTAAGGCTTACTTCAATATGCCTTGAGTAATTTCTGTACATTTAAGTCTTAATTAATCTTCCTTAACTCTTTTTGTCACTTCCTTTGAAAGGAAGATGAGTTTAATTAAAGGAACTGTCAACTTTATTCTACTCTTAAGAATTTTTTGTGGTAACTTTGAAAGGTTTGGCCATTATTGCAGTCTAAGATCTACTAGATTAAATGTCCCTGTATCTTAAGGACATGTCAGTCCACCATTTGGAATACTTTTGTTGTGCTTAACTACAACATTTGGACTGACTTCAAGGCTTTGTTATGATAAGAAATACAAAGATTTTAATTAAAGATGCATTCAGGAAAGATCTTTAATTTAACACATGCTTTTTTTTTTTTTTTTTTTTAAGTCTTCCAGATCAAGCCACAGAGTATAGACACTTACTTCAGATGATTTCCACTTGGATAACATGAGCTACTTCTCCAGGGAACCAGGATAGCTGTGCTTGAGCTCATATGGACAGGGGTTCATGTAGGATCATCCTCCTTTCCTGGAGTAACATCACTGAGTTTTATGCTGCTAATGCCACAGGTGAATTCATCCAGCCAACCTGCTGTGGGAATGATTCAGCAGGTGAGAGTAGCCCACAGGTGTGCCATCATCCATCCCCAAACAGGGGCTTAGAGCCTGACAAGGAAGTGCAGCACTGCACTGCGTCTGCCACTAAAGTTGTGATGCTGTGGGAGGCACTAAAGTCTGAATCTTCAACTCCCCTCACATCACAAAACTGCCAGACAGCTGTATAGGTTTGAAGCTGTGGTTTCATCGGTGTGCTCTGGAAATCTGCTGGCTCTGCTGCAGTGTCTGCAGTCTCACCGTGCCACACAGACCTGAAAGGGCAAAAGTGCAATGCCATAGAGGAGGGGATATATATTTTCACTGCCAGGTAGGTGCCTGTCTGAGCAAGACACATCAAGAGACATAGCTGGAAAAAGAAAAATTCTTTTTACAGCAGCAGCTTGTTTTGCCCAGCTGTGAGGGAGAATTTCAGCAGGAGAGAGGAGCCAGGCAGTCTAAGGGAGAAAGTCATGGAGATCTGTGCAAAAGGCACAGATGAAAAGTGTTTGATGCTACTGACCGTCTGGTTGGGAATGTGCTTTGACTGACTGCCTTCAAAGCCTGGGAAGCGCCTGTACCCGCAGTCCCAGGTCCCTCATGTTCTGCTCCCAGAGGAAACGGGGGATAAATCCCCAGCTCTGCAGGGTTACCCCTTCATTTCTTGTGGGCTCATTTCTGCCTCCAGCAGCTGGAAACATTTGTCATTTCCAGCTTCAGCCAAGCAAATTCCAATCCACTCTTGTTTACTTTTGATTGCTTTGTCTTTAATGTAGCATACAAGAATTTTATGTGCTTCTGTTTCATCAATGTAATTCTTTTGTTGCTATGGCAATCAGCTTCAATTTTCTTTCGTTCTGGCAATTGTATTTTTATAGTCTCCTGCTCTCAAAGAGATAAGCTGCCTTGTATATCAGACAGACACTAAGTGTTGCTTCTATATAGACACAGCCAACCTTTGCTTTAAGACTTCATTGCTGTTATTTGCAACAGGAGTTTACTGTTGCTGATGTCATTTTTATTCCTTTCCATGGGCTCTGTTTCAAACCAGCCGTTTGCTCGAATTTACTCATCTCTGCTGCTGCTGGGGAAATGCAGCAGTGTAAGGGGTGCGCTCCTGCTGGCATTCGGTGGCTGTGGAGAGCACACACATTCAAGCCTTGGGGTTGACAATAGAGGTGAGCACAGTGGTTTCAGTAGAGCAAGCATCACCCCAAATTAAAGCAGCTTTTCATTTAATATGCTGAGAATAATGGCAGAAAGAGTTAAGTGTTGAAGAAAATAATTCCTCAAATTTACCAATGCATCCAAAAGTTGAATTTTCCAAAATTTTATGGGCACTGTGTCACCTTGGATGACAGAAAGAAACACAGCATCAGAGGTTCAAGGCTATACTTTGTGATGGATAGCAGGGTGTGATGATAAGAGAGCTGCTGGGCCAGTCTTGCCATGGGAGGAAGGCAGCCCCTAGGCTAGACAAATCCAGCACCACTGGACGGTGCCAGTCCCCTCTGAATCATTAGACAACCTGATGTCTGAGAAAACTCTAAATGTCTGAGAAAACACCCATCTTGAAGTTACCTGAATTTTCTGAAGTTTCCATAATTCATAGCACAGGCTTTATTCAGTAGTTGTCAAAGACAAGGAACAGACATAGAAAGAGTGAAAAAGTCTCCAATGAGGAAATACCATGAGTAACCATAAGAAGCCCAGGATTTCACAGTATTGTGAAATACTCTCAGAGGCTTTGTGAAAGATCAGGTCTTCTCTATATAAACACGTGTATACCAAGATCCACTTCCTATAGTAGGGAGAAAGTGGGAGAATCCAAGCACAGAGAGATTAAAAGGCATGCCAAGGTCACATGGGGAAAATGTTGCAAGGCTAGAAGTTAAACTGAGATCTCCCAAGTCCCAACTGTCCCGACTCAGATATACAAATGGCTAATCAGCACATTTTTGCAACCTGCTGATGCATTTGAAAATCTGTGCCTATTTTTTTTCTCCCCTTAGAAAGCTTGTGCCATTCATTGTTAAGCTCTGGAAATGCTCCATACTAAAGTTGTTAAGTCTGTCATCTCTTCAACATGATAAAACCAGCCTCCTCACTATCCTCTCCACCAGGCAGAGGGTGGGATAGGAGACAGAATTAACACGGAGTCATTCTGCCAGTGTGCCAAACTACGTATTGCATTTGTTAGACCATATGGCTTTCTGATCGTCCCTAATGAACGCTAGGTAGCACTTAAAATTGGATAGCATATTAAGGATCAGAATCTGAGAAATCACACCCACTTGTCTCCTTAGCTTCCCCGCGGCATGCTAAGGCTCTTCCCCGCTGGCAGCCGGGACTCCTACACACGCACAAACCGCTGAATATTTCATGGCATGACAAAGTGGACATAGGAATCAGCAGTGCCTCGATTGGTCCCGTTCCCAGCAACTGAGAGTGATGGGGGTTTATTATTTGATAAGCCGCAGTCCTATTATGCCAGAAGATGGCTGTTTATTGGAGTGAGATCCATTATAAATGACAGGGAAGCATTTCTTTTTCCCCTGCAAAAAAATCTTGCAACCCGAATGCAGGGAATAAATCATGCAGTCCCTGGGGAGGCGATTTGCCTCAAACAATCAGGCTCCCTAGGATCACCAGTCAGAAGCAGTTAGCATACGAGCAGCACTGCTGTGTGTGCCTGCTCCGGAAGAATATTCCCTGTTGCTTTGGGAGAGAAGGGGCTGCACCAGATGGCAATTAATTAGAAATGGAGTGCTGAGAAGCTGATTGAAAATCTGATGAGTGGATAATATTTTATTGATTTGATCGATTTAATTTTTTAAAAATACTTTTTTTTTTTTTGTGCTTTACAAAGTAGCTGCATTCTTCAGCATCTGGGGACAGTGTAGTCCAGAGTAGTCCACTTTCTCAGACAAGACCTGAAATAACTGACATTAGTTAATAGCCAAGAGAACTGGACATTTTCAGGCTGTGAGTTTCAGATCCCATTTTAAGAAAGGGACCTGAACCTGATACTTCTAGATCCCAAGTGGATTTATACAGCTACTGATGCTTTCCAAACCCAGGAACGTGCTTTCTATGCTGAGCACACAAACGTGTTCAGGGTCCCATTGCTGAAGGTCCCACACATCGGGAGTATCTAGAGAAATCCCTGTTTGACAGCCCTCACCCCGTAGAGCTCTGAGTTAAATAGCTGTAGCATTTAAAGAAAGACTTTCTACATGCATAACCTGTGGCTGCAATTTAGATGCCATGGGAGATTAAGTATTTCTGGATACTGGATGGCTCCTGAATGCATCCCAAATGGAAATGGTGAATCATAGCTCCCTGCCCATGAACAGATGTGATGTGGAAATACAACCTGCAATGACTGGAGTTATTGGGAAAGGCTGCTTTTGCTCCTTTTCAGGAAATTCACATCCATCTCTAACTGTTGCTAATTTTCTGCACTTGGAATTGAGCAAATAAATGACCACCATTTCAGTGACATCCATTCATTTTAGTGATTTAATCACAAGTGGCTGAGCTTCCATCTGTTCAAGCAAGGTAGTGACAGAAATCTGAGATATAAACTCCATTCCAACTCCCCCCCCCCTCCAAATTATTCCTATAATTGGCTCAGTCTTTCAGAAAAGGAAACATTTCTCTTCATTAGTATTTATTTTCAGCTTAATATGAATTTGTGAACAAAAAAAAAAAAAAAAAGGGAAGACTCACTAACCTGTACATCGTGTCTGCCTGTGTTGGGATGAAATATTAACTCATTGCTCTGAAAATGCAGGTAAACCTCATTGCTCACTGGATAATGTTTGTGCCTTAGTTCAACCTAGCACCAGCTTCTGACCCTGGTAGGAACTTTCATGACTATTTTTTAATCTTGTGTGAAAGATTGCTTTGTTTGCCTTTTCTTAATTGTTCCCTTCCCAAACAGGAATCGTCGGGTTTAGAACACTTTTTTCCCTGAGAGAGAAACAAAAGTTATTGATGAAGAAATAATCTTAATAGAAGTTTTAGTGGAAAAATATTTTTCAAAACCTCTTGGTATCTCCCATCCCAAGACTGGGGAGATCTCAACTATTCAAGCAAGACAAGCTCCCTGTCCCGCACTGGCTAAGAGACAGCTTTGAAAGAGCTTCAGGTGTAAAGTTCAGAAGAAATATCCCAAAGTGGATGGGTGGACAACTGTCAAAAAGTCCTATGGAAAAACTAATAAACTTGAATTTTGACTAAAAAATGGTAATTTTTCTTTGGAATGTTTTCTAGTTCTGTCTACTTTCCTCAACCCATTTTTTTTTTTAACTTTTTCCAACTAGGATAGGCAAAAGTCCAAATCGAATGTTTCTTCATTCAAATTTCCTTGAAGCAAAGGAATCATGAGACTTTCTTGACAAGAAAGCTAGCTCCTTCAGTGGTATCAATTCTTCTGCACGTCTTAGCTTGAGATCCAACTGAAATATGTTAAGTGTAATAGCACTACACTTCAAGGATTAGCTCTCACTTGGCAGTGAAGGATTATGTTCCTTGGTTAATTCATTCGTAACATCAGTACGTCTGAAACAAGAACAGAGAGGAGCATAATTACTTATGGCAATATTTGGTTGAAGTGAGACTCATTTGTGCTCTACAGATTTTTTCTCTTTCTTTTGCAGTAGAACTCACATTGTGGTAGAAGGAAGAAAGTGAAAGAGAGAAGAAAGGCTTTTTTGATATACGCTGATTGAAATATTTTTCAGAGAAAAGTAGTAAAAAATGCTTTTAAGTAGTTCTTGAAAGAGCGGCAGCTGTATCAGATATCCTATGACAAATGACTGAACTTTTTGTTGTTCTGGTTATTTTGTGTCCTGTTTCCTAGTGAATTGGAGTTTTCCTGTAATTGCTTTAGCCATCCAGCCTTCAACTCTGCCAAAGTCAATATTAAAAATAAGCAGAGGAAATACTAGTCTGCTCCTTCAGGATTTTATGGAAATTTTGTTTTTAAACCAAACACACTAAGCAAAAAGCCTTAGATTGTCTTCTAGTTTCATCATTAGAAGCTTTGTTATTCTTCCACTGTAAACTGATTTTTACCCAGATGCAAAAATCCTCTTCTGACAATGCACTGGCATTGGGGCACTCTATTGAAGCAGTGAAACACTGATGTGTCCCTGTGTGGGTGACAATGGCAAAGGTGATAGTTTTTACATTAAAAAGACTGAGCAAGGGATCAGCCACAGGAGAAGTTCAGTGATTACAAGGAAATACCCATCCCGGTTTTCCTTCTTGGGTCTACAACTTGGGTCAACAAGGAGGAAAATAGGGAGATTTGCCTTAGGGGTCAGGTTTCCATCAAATTAAATGGAGCTGCAAAGCAGGCCCAGGTGCAGCAGCATTTTTCAGTACTGACTTCATTGGGTTTTCCCACACACTTAAAAAAAAAATAATTCTGCTTTGCTGCTTTTTGGGACAGGTGCTGGACCAAACACTAATACTGGGCCAACAGCCCTATCGGTCAGCAATGCATGCATCATCTTCTTTTTCACCTTTCTGAGCTTCTTTCACCATTTATTCAATCATACTTCCTGCACCAAAAGAAAAAACAAAAACAAACAAAAAAAACCACACCAAAATGAGGAAAGTTGACTCTTTCCATATATCTAAATATCTCCTAGTCCGTACATGGTGAGGAATATGCTGCTAACAGGAAACTTGCAAATACACCCACTGTGTTGATACCCATCTCTGGCATCTCTGCCTGTGCGGCTGGACCCTGTCTCTCATGGGCAGCATTGCCATGGGGGCAGCTGAATTTGGGTTGCAGCCTTGGTCATGATGGGAAAGCTTTGTTCCGATGAGGGGTGGCTGGGGGCTCCTGAAGCCTCTGCCTAGTGTCTGTGTTTGGAAGGAGCTTTAGCACTCAGTGCATAGTACAAAATGTCTCCCAGCACCCAATCCTTTCATCTTGCTCCGCATCCGTCAGTAGATGGAGAAGATGGAGATTCTGCCATGGCAGCCAAAGTGGAGAGGGGATTCTGAGCAGCCAGAAGGGGAGATGATATCTCTGCAAGTGCTGTGCTTCCTCATTCCTTAGCACTTATTTGCAGCTCCCTGGTATCCAATAATTATTGTCCTGGAACACTTCCAGGAGCACTTTGCTGTGTGTGAAATTCAGCTAGACACATTCGGGATGGCACAGTCTCCTGGTTGGATGAATATCACTCGTCACATCAGGTCTCTGGCAGAAATTCTGAACTCTGAATTCTTGTTTCTAGCAAATCCTCTGCAACTTTGGCTTGAGATTTGCCATTCCACTGAACTTTTCTGCAGGGCAGCTCATTTGCAAGAATATGGAAGAAAGTAAATTCAGAAAGGAAGAAAAGCATGTTCACCTAGGCCTTGGTTTCAAAAAACTCTGAAGGATTGGCTTAGAACTTTCAGGAGGATTTAAATGTGACTTCAATGTTGTCCTGCATAAGAACAATCTTAAACTTGCTCTTGAAACCTTTATCATAGCATTTCTACAGCTCTTATTGCTCTTCATAATTGCAAGGAAAAGAAAGGAGGGTGAGGGAAAGGGAACACCGGGACATGGAATTTTATAGTGAAAATATAAATAAATTATATCGTCCTGTACAATTAAAAAATGCTATTGCTAAATAATAAATAAATACTAAATAATATATTATTTTTTTTAAAAGGTTAACAGCTGATTTCTGTAGGGAAGCCATGAATTAAACATAATGCAAAACAATTAAACTAGGATTTCTGATATAGTGGTCAACAATTAAAAATTAATGTGTTACTCCACTCCAGGGAAAAGCAGTAAGATGCCATGCTTTCATGCTATGGGGAACAAACATACCATGTGACTCCAGCTTGAAAGTTCTGAAAAATACAAAGCAAATACACAATGAGTGGCAGAGACTTAATCTGAGCTGCTGCTACACAAAAGATGCAGGCTGCAGTCGTTATTTCTGAAGGAGAGACACCACTGAGACACTCACTCCTCCCAGCAGCAACCTTCTAAATTCTCCACCTGCACTGACTTGCAAATACAATTCTTAACAGCATGGGCATCTTTACAAGCAAGTCCCGATTCCGGTCCACCGACTGTGACAAGTTTGTCTAGAAATTGGTTGCTGGGAGCGTAACCAGCCTCCCTTCATAGATGTCTGTAGCTAGAAAACTACTGTAAGAGTTGATGTGTTTACTTGCAGCTGTCTCTGGGCAAAGTATATTAAAAACGGTACTAAGAACTGTTCTAACATGACCTTACAGCCTCTGAACTGAAATTAATTTCCATGCAGCTATCTCCTTTCCTTTTTTTTCTTTGTCCTATACCTCCGCAGAAAGATGTGCTGGGGCACCATACATATTAAAACAAACAAAATGCTGTTGTTTAAGCCAAAGCCAAATATCTTCTGAGCTGATCATTAATGCTTTCATAACTTCATTTCTTCTGGAAGCGCCCTGGAGAGATGTTCTACTCATGAATTCGCTTCAGTGCCAACAACCCACCTGAATGTATTGTCCTCTGCCTGTACCCAAGCTGCGTGAAGAGACGGTAGCTATTATTGGTTGCCTCCCAGTGCCCATTGCTTGGGGAATTGTTTGAATTGTTTACCATGGCCAATGTGCATTTGAACAGATGGTGAATATCTCCATTCCTGCCAACAAGAATCAAGAGATGCCACTAAAATCCATTTAGAACAGACAAAAAAAAAAAAAAAAAAAATCTAGTTGAGAATTTACTCAGGTCTGTTGCAGGTAAAACCTGTCAGCTAAGGGGTAGTTTCAAAGTGCTTGTACTAAATAATTCATTAGAAAACGTAAGTCTGCCTTGGGTGCTGACAGGAAGAACCCCAGATGGACACTTTTCTTCACTGATAAACAGGTTCTAGTGATATTCTGAAAGGAATTTGATGTGTTGTAGGTGCAAGTTGAAAACAAATGCTGCATTTTCTATCTATTTTATATCAGCAATGCATGCCATTATGGAAATTATTTTAGACTTGGCAGAGTTTTCCGGAGAGAAGCAATCAAGATCTAAAACCTCACAACGGTTTGGTTCACACAGCCGTTTCTTTCAGCTCAGGCAACCTCATTTCCTTTCCCGCTCTACTCCATAGGGCTTCATGGTTATCAAATACAAACCAGTGACTGAAAAATAGGTCATTGCTTTGCAACATATCCATTGGAGATGCCAAGAAACTTTTCCAGGATCTTTCACATAACCATTGCTTGTGGCTCGATTACACTGAGTTGCAGTCGTACAGAGCTGTCACCCCCAAGACATTAAACTTTCATATGAGGCAATGTGAATAGTATATTCAAACACATTTGTTCTCTGTAGGATATCTGAAACACTTCAGCTCTCATCTCCCTTCAGTCCTCGCTGCTGCATTGTTTCCACCTAGCTGGTTGTAAAATGGCTGTGGGGAACATGCTCCTTCCTCTTCTGCCATGTTACAGCGCTCATCTTTTATTTCCCAACACAGCAGTACAGGGTTGGCACATGTAGCTTTACATCAGCGACCAGCTCTTACTTGTGCTGGTGTGACACCACACCCATCTAAAACATCACTTCTTGAACTGCTTTCTGGCTGCATGTCCCATATTTGAATGGTGTGATGCCACCTGAAACCTAGTTGCTAGCCTACTAGCTAGTAACAAACTACTAGCCCTAGTTAGGAAGACACTGCTCCCCACTCAGTCCTTTTTTCCATGGTCATGCCAGGACTTCAAAGGTTATTTTAAAGACTAAATCTGGAAAGTTATTTATTTTGTTTTGGAGTGAACAGAGATCACATTTCCTTAGATAATCAAGATTGAAAGACTAATGAAACACCTGGCTCTGAAAGTTGTCCAAGAGCTAGAGTCGAACCCATCTCAGTTATGCAAAAGATAAAATAACAGTGAAATGAAATTAGAGGTAATTCCTCCTCCCTTTTCAGTGTCAATCAAGGGAGCTTTGCTCTCTCCATTGGAGTTTTAATTCCCTTTTCATCGGGGTGATGATTGCCGATTTATACAAAGTTGTAATGGAAGTTTAATCCAAACGAGAAAATCATCATTAAAATCTCCTTGTTGAATTTACAGGGAAAGTTTGCATCTACAGGCTTATGTTATGTGGGACTGAGGAACCAGTTTACAACAGACTGGTGAGAGAACAAAAACTTTGTGAAAAGAATGGCCCCCTTGACATGATGATCTGTGTCCCTCAAATGCCATTGAAGATTTGGTCCATCAGTTTAAGTTATAGAGTATGATCCTGGTAGGGACAAACTGAAACCGAGGAGTTCTGCACTATTTCTATCTCCATTAAAGAGCTGGTGGATTTCACCACGTCTTGGCACTGATGAAAACAGCACTAGAGATCCCATATTTTTTGTCAGTGATTAATTTGCCACAAGGTAGCTATGATGTGGAAATAGCTCTTGTATGTTCTTATCCTTGGATAAACACAAAGCAATCTTTCCAGCAGCCCAAATCCTCTCAGAAGGCTCAGACAGGTTCTAAATCTTTATTCTAACTTTCAATATTCCACTTACCAGCACAGGCCATATTTCTTAACTCATTATATGAAATAAAAGATACTCATCACTCTATTGGAAGAAAGGTTGAGTGGATTTTGAGTCTGGACTCGTAGATTTTCATTCCAATTTTTAGATCTAGATTTACTGTATTGACAGGGAGTGGGTGTAACATTTTTGTCCAGTCATTCAGTATCCTGTTTTCTCCTGAACTGAATCTAGCATCTTACGTACTCATCCTGTGACTAACTATGAGAGCTTGGCCAAATTTTCCATCCATTGTGCAATTCTTAATTCATAACTCTTTACTGTACAGTGTATAAGTACACATATTAGTACACTAAGCAGGACTTAGGTCTGGGACAGGCACTGGGATCATTAGTATTTTAAATCCAAGCCTAAGTGGACTGGGGAAAAGGAGTTTCCCATGAGATCAGAATTTGGATCAACTGTACTCTGTAGTCAAGTGGAGCTGCCTGGAAGGGTATTTGAACAGCCCACTCCCAAAGCCATGGGTTTAACAAGCTGAACTAGACCAATCCACCTGTAGAACTATCTCCTGTCCAGTTTTCTTTCAAAATAGGAAGTGATTCCATAATTTAAATGACATCAGAAAACTGCTGTCATGGTGTCATGGGAATTTATGATGGGATTATCTTCTCTGAAATGCACAGACTATGCAATGAGCTTGTACACCGTAGAGGGGTACGATGCAGTTCAGACATAGAGGGGTAAAGCGGATGTGTGTGTGAATCTGTGTGGAGTTCAAGGACATCAGTAAACTTGCAAAATTCAGAAGATGAGTGACACAAGCAAGGAACATTTGGTGGGAAGTGAAGTGTATGTGGTCTTCATGTTTACTTCCCTTAGCACAGGCATTTGGAATCGTATCAAAGCAAGTTCAGCAAACAGCACTTCTCCCGGCAAATGTGTGTGGTGCCCTTCACCAGATGAGCTGTGCTTTTCCCCTCTGGCTCTTCTGAACGCTTTCCAGTGCTTCCTTCAAAGCCACTTCCAAGCACAGCTAGAGTACCCTTCCTACACAGCAAGAATAGGATGAAACAAAAGGATACCTCAACTCTTCTTTGCAGTCAGACAAGGTCTCAGAGGAGCACAACATGATCATAACATTTAAAACTTCCATTAAAAAAAAATGCACAGCCTTTTCAATGCTTTTATCCTATCCCAAACACTAGTGCTCAAAGTCACAGAATTTCTAATACTGGCATCTACCAATGAGGTCAAAAATCTTCTCTTGGCCAACCTAGTTCTCAGATGAGAAGGCCCAGAAACAATTCAGGGTTTATTGTGCAGTGCTCAAATTAAGCAGCTCAAAACATACAGATGTTTTATGTGAAGGAAACCTAATAATTCAATAGAGTGTTCTATCATATTTGCAGAAATGTCGATCCATTAATTGAATTACCATAGTTTTGGTAATGAGGGTCCCATATATATTTCAGATCACCAAAACATATAAACCTTTTATGGAGAACATCGGTATGCTCAGTGTTAAGGGCAAGCTTTATTGGTCACTTGGTAAACTTCAGGTAGTTACCAAGTACATAAGAGCTCAAAATATTGGATGGCTGAAGTCAAAGGAATGAACCCTGCCCTTAAAGTTTCATCCACCCTTGCACTGTTACAATAGAAAAACAATGTTATTCATGTGGCGGCAAGGATTTAAAGATGAAGAAATGGAGTAATCAGTTGGATCTACTGGCACAGTTGCTAAAAGCAAAGAGTTAGGCAGAACAACTCTTCACTGGCTATCTGCATACAGACACCACAACTGTTGCATGACCCCCTCCTCATTTATCCTCATAAACAACGGCAGGCATCCCAAATGTTCAACCTGCATGGCAGTTTGTGAATATTTCAACTTACAACTTTAATTAATGCCAATAACACTAATAGAATAAGCCTAATTCTCTCTGTACAAATATCTGATGCCCAAGCCTGTAAGACTATGCTTTCAAAGTCAAAATATCCATATGCTGATTTTAGCTCTAAATGTCATAATTACACAGCTCCACAAACTTCAAGCCATTTGCTAAGCGTGGCTGAGTTCATCATCTTCAATTACCTCCCCCGATTGCTAGGATGTCTTTACAACCAAAAGATAGCAATCTCTTATTTGCAGCGCTTTTCTTCCCAGTAGTTTAAAAAGGACCATAGGTGGCTCATTCCTGAACTCAGCTGTCTGGATGTCTTTATGCTCTCTTTTCTTCTGCCTGAAAACCACATAAATATCTATTTACTTAACTTAGAGAAATAAGTTCATATATAGGTTAATATGATTACTTCCCTAGATACGAATGTTGTATGAACCTATTTACCCTTCTCTCGGTCTCCGCTGTATATGAGAGAGGGCAGGAGCTTTGAGAATAAATACAGGATTAATAGAAGCGGTTAAAAAGAGATTGAATGAGAAATAGTTATTTTCTCTCACGTCCAACAGTTCTGTAAGGGTTTCTTAGCCCATGTACAGAGAACACGTAGATATTCCTGACAGAGACTGCACCTGCATGTAAATCCAACTGCTTCCCCTGCATATAATGGATTTTTAGCAGCACTACAACAATTTCCTTACGTGTTACTAGCCTGTGACCCACGCTCATTTGGAGTCCTATCCTGCCTGCTTTTCTTTTGGTTTAAGCTTGCAACAGATTGCTGTAACAGCCCTGATTTGTGCCAGATTAAACAAAAGCTGGTTTAGTAGCAGCCTCATGCAAATCCGGTGCCCATGAGGCGCCTGAGAGCACACAGCTAAAAACCAGCCCTGCACTCCCATGCACAGCTATTGCTATGGACATGTCCCACCCTAGGGAGCCATGGAGCAAAAGCACTAGAAGTAATCCGGACTTTGACCCTATTCATGCTGGGTTTCCTGACTTCTGCCTGGGAAACCATGGATTATGTTGCAAATAATTGAACCAACTAATCAAAAGACCATTACTGAGAACAGTCCATGGAAGCTATTGTTTATCAAAAAGCAATAAAAGTAAGATGCAAAGAAAAGCATCTTTACAATTAGAAAAGCAGAGCATAAAAATCAATTTTATACATAAATATATATTCCCACCCTGACACCTTATTTTTGTGATGTAAACTACCCGTCTGAGTGATGTTGACACAGAAGCTATTGGGGTAATTAAAGGTGCTTTCCATCACCCTGCCCACACGATTAGGTCCCTTGAAAGCACATGTATTGTCAGAGCTCCGATTAATTCAGCTTTTTAAAAACACTTAAGAATTTTTTAATAAAACAGCTTTTTGTAGATGCTTTGCAGCACTATTTCTGACAGGGACATAAATAAGCAAAGCAAAGAGGTGATGGAGCAGGAAACACTGGTCACAACAGCCATTCCTCCTCTTTCCTTTGTACTCCCTACAGATTTTAAAGGTCAGAAAGATATGGAACAATGCCTGTGTCCTAAGAAGAATAAGTAGGGAAGGTTAAAAAAAAGTTTTGTTGCCAATGAACTTATGGAATTTTCTTCCTTTTGCTTCACAGAGCACTGAGCTCCCTGAGTTACGTGGTACTGAGTACTTTATGGTTAGCATTTGCTGTGATTGGTTGAGCCACTCTACAAAACCAAATGGAAAGTTCACCTTTAAGATACGTATTTTTAGCAACTGACCCATATGGTACGAACTGCTGTCCAAAATGTATTTTTGTGGCAAGAGGCTTTAAAGAAAAGATACATTTTTCTTTGTTAAAAAAAAAAAATCACTTTAAATGTTGCACATTTTCCAAGTGTTGGGCTACACTACGCTTCTGACTTTCTGGGGAGAGGAAATCTTGAAGTCAGAGAAGTGCTTTTTCCTTCTGCCTTATCCCCATGCATATTTACTCTATGTTGTAATGTTTATTCATATTCCTTTGTTCTTCATAAAGGAGATCTTCTGGCATGTCAGACAAATACATTTTAAAGAGAGTTGTTGGTTTTTAAATGGCAAAATTTTTCAGACAACTGACATTGGCCATAAGGGTTTCTACAGAAAATGGAATAAAACTATTGAACAACAGACTTCCTTTATGTATCTTTACAACAGCGAAGACAATGAGGCTCTGAACAGATTTGTGATTATACCTTAATCATAAAAAAAAAAAACCAATGCCAATAAGAACTGAGGAAGACATACTACTCACTGGTACTGCCTGGGCACAAGCTGGGTGAACCGTGCTGCAAACCTCAGGGAGCTGAAGTGACAGGGAGCCCCAGCAGCAGTTTGTATGCAGGAGATGACAGCAGCCTCCCAGGGGTTCGATGGTGCAGAAATGCTCGCCCATGCACACCTCAGGGTCCTGTAATCTAATGGCAACCTCCACAGGTGGGGAGGGACTCAGGGTGTCTGGTAGCCTTGTCCCACCACAGAAACAAAAAGTCAGGAGGCACCTTGAAAAGGTCACCCAGATCGTGACGAAGGGAGGACCCGAGCTAACTCACCCTGAGAGATGTTTATTCAACTGTTCCTGGACCCTCCCCAAACAATTCTACTGCTTCCCTTCAAACCTCAAAGACAGAGAAAACTGATTACTGCCTTGGTCCTCACAGCAGCTTCACATCACACCTCTCTGTTGTGGAAGCTGTGCTGAAGCTGTTCAGAAGCTGTGTGTTGCTTAAGAGACGTGTTTTGGCTGCCCCTTTTCTGGCATTTATATCTCTGTTACCCAGCAGGTGTAGTGTACTCAGGTCTGCCTCGGTCCTCCAGTTTGCCTTCCTACCAAGCTATCAGCCCCAAACTGCAGCTGTACTACCTGTCTGGGCTGAAATTAATCCAAATCATCTGTGCGTCAGTGTGGGGGCAGAATTGCCTTTGCTCAGCAGGCTGCAAACGCACTTTCAGTCATTCAAAGCTCTGCCTACAGCCAGCTCTAATTTTACTCTGTTTTGTTTATGCTGGAGTGGCTGGGCTGTTTTTTTTCCCTCCCCTTCATTTAGTCTACCTTTGTCTTTCTAATAACATCTTCTAATAATATCTTTCATCCTGATTTATTTATAGCTACTGCCCTTTTGTTCAGGTGTTACTACTGAAAGTGGTCTAAAATTGAGTCCAATTACCATGGAGGTGCCAAGGGTAAGTCACTTATTTGCAGGCTAAGTTTTAGATTTGAAGTACTATTGAGATAGATGGATTTTCTGTGTTGTTCCTAGTCACACTGCAGTCTGGATGGGAAGAGAATGCAGTGGGGAAGAGTAGCGTGGGAGTATGGCAGTATTTCTTTCTGAAAGCTTATGATCTCAAAGAAAAAGTGACTGATAGATTATCTTTATTTGCCTGGCAGGTGGTACTTAGCATAGGGAAGTTGCATTGGACATGCTCGGTCCTTTCACACTCCAGCTGAAGGAAACAAATGGTCAACAAAAAGCGCAGGGAGAAATCCATTCCAAAGATGCTTTAACGTGTCATCTCAGTTTGCAAACACCGCTTACTTATTTGTCTCTTTTTGAAACAACAAATCTCTTCAAGAGATGTTACAGCAATGTGACAGAACAAAGAGGCATCCTGCAACTTGGCAGGCAGTACCACTGGCAATGCTCAGTGAAGGAGGTGATTGTGCAGCACACCACAGCAAGCCATGTGATGAGAGGTGTGGGTACTCTGTGTGTCTTGGTGCCAGGCTACTAGTGTTGGAGATGAGCAAGGAAGAGTGTATCTTACGGATGGCTGAGGGACACCCTCATGCCTACAGCTCTACTAAGGTAGAGGGAATTCACCTTGTTCTCACATTCTGGGAGAAGCTAGTTTCTCCTCCTGGCATTGTGCTCCATTTATCTTAGAGGTACAAAAGCACAAGGCCAGTATTTTCTTCTTCTGTCCCAACACAAACTCTAATGAAACTAAAATAAAACGTCTGTTTTCTGATTTTGAACCTGATTTTGAGAACAGAGGTGCATCTTGAACACTTACTCCAAGCTCTCAGCTTAACTTTGTGCTTCCCTCTGGAATGTTTTCATTTTTATTTTTCTTCTCAACACCTACCTCCTATTACTTGAAGTTAGTGTACGTTATTACCTAGGAAGTCAGCATCTGGTTCTTATATAGGAAGCAAAATCATCAGCAAAGATGAGTGAAAGAAGTAATTTTGCTTCATCTGTTGAATTTCAGCATGAAACATTTGGCATGAAATTCAGGTTTTTTTAATTTTTTTTTTTTTTGCACACCAAATGTATGGTATGCAGGCTACTAGAAAAATTAGCTTACATATAAAAAGACTCTTAATTATTGCATAGCAGCTTCATGTCTGCCAAGGTCAGCCATAATGAATAAGACAACATCTTTCTATAGAGTTTTGGCACTGGAAGTAGCAAAAGGAGCCCAGAATTCCCATGTGGGGAATCTCAGATTTTTGTTACCATGGGTGTTTAATTCCCTCTAGAAAATCAGTAACCAAAATAGTCCTTGCAACAGATATACCAAAGTTATTCTCTGTATGTAAAGCATATAAAAAATTAAAACTAAAAAAAAAAAGAAAAGAAATTAAAACAGTAGTGCTATGAATTCCTCGTGCCATTGAAGCGAAAACTACGTGGTGAAAAGCAGAGGAATAAGGAACCAGCAAGTTGGCAACACAAGGGAGGTCCCAGCACACGGAGAATACAGTGACAGGAAGAGTTTAACAGTAGAAAAAAAGAAAACACAAAAACAAAATTGAAAAAAAACCAAAGGAAAAAATAAATCGCAAAACTTCAGGAATATGTTGGGCTGCCAAATCTCTAGTGAGAAGCAGCAACTGAAGAGTTTGGACTGAGTTAGCAAGGAGTCTATCAAATAGTTCCAGTGACTGCAAATAGATGTTGTGAGGTGAGAATTAGACATCTTCAACTCAGCTTCAAGCAGAGCAGAGCTCTTCTGAGAGTGTTCATAAGAGAAGAGCAAAAGCAGGGAGAGACTTCTGTATGGGTTCTACTACGGCCAACTACAAGAAGTAGCAGGAGAAACTGCCAGGATATGACTGCTGCTACAAGAAATGGGTGATCAGCTTTTACTGATTGATGGTTTATCCAGGGGCCAATTCATCAAAAGATGGGTGACCGGCGCTTGAGCTCAGGATCAGCTCTTAAGTTGAAATAGATCATTCCTCCTTTTCAGCCAGTCCCCCCTGCAGGAGCCGTCACCCTCAGGGCCCCATTTAGTCCCTGCTCCGAGTCCCTCAGTGGTAGTGGAGGGCTGCCTGCTCCAGCGGTGTAGAGCTGAGGACATCTCCTCAGAGCCCTACTTGCAATGGTCACAGCCATCACACACACTGACTGGGACTTTGTGTCTTTCTCTCCCCTTCCTTCTCCACTCCCTCTTCTCTTCCCCCATCCCTCCAAGTTACTGTCAGTCGTTTCCAGGCAAGCTTTTTGTTTTCATTTACAACATGGATCCTTCTTTTCCCCATTTCTACGATTTTCAGTGTGACAAAATGACACTTCTGACAAGCAAACCTTCCTCTTCCCCCACCTCCCCTCATTCTGTGGATGTTTTCTTAGCCAATTAATCTAACATCATGTACCATTTAGGCTTGAGAGGCTGGCGTGACTCCTGAAGGAGAGAGAATGTGCTGCTGGGAACAGAACGGTGGAGGTGATGGAGAGGACCATGAGGAGGCTCCGAACTGCCTGAATCACTCGTCAGGAGGGTGGTAACATGGAAGCCTGGAATATATTCCTTCTCTGTCTTCCTCCTCACAGACATCTCTGACACACAGCTGTCAATACACCATGGAGCCATTGTGTGTGTGTGTGTGTGATGAGAGGAACAAAGTTCTGCTGAAATGCTATCAAGTAGGTATTATGGATGTGTCTATCAGGCTCTTTGAAGATCCCTTCACATAATTATCAGGTAGGAACAATGAAGAATAATAGCTGGAGAGGGATTGCTCTTCCTCTCTGAACACATCTCTCTAAAAAGAAGAGCCAAGTTTTTGAGATCAAAATAAATAACTCAATTTTTTTTTGAGTTAAAAAAAAGAAAACAACACCACACATCCAATGTTTTTTTATCCCCTCCTTCCAGTTACACTTTTCTGTCGTGCTAGAAATGCTGCTGAGTCACATAGAATAACATGTACAACATACTAGAAATTGCAGACAAATGCAAAACCCAACTATTCTACTTGAGTTCTGAGGGAATTTGGTTAGTTTTCTTTGATTTTTCCACAGACCTCAGTTCCATTCAGTTTTAGCTTGTTCTGGGAAAAGCATCCTCAGCTTACCCTCAGAGTCTACTGCCCTATTTTTTTTTTTTTTTTACTCAGCTGTTGTCTAGTGTTTTGAAATGACAAAGGATTTTCTGCTTGGTGTGTGAACCTTGACAACAATCTTTCTTCAAAGGCAGTGGAACGCTCAAGCCCCTTGCATTGGTACAGACCAATTTAGTTGGGAAGCAGCTGTGTGTCTCTCTAGCTCTGAAATGAGAAGGATGCTGAGCAGGGATGTGTACAATATTTTAAGGAGGGGAAAAAAACAGTGAAGGACAAAAGTGACACTTTTCTGACAGCTTTGCAAAAAAAGGAAGGACAAGAAGTTAATCTTCACTTGCATGGCTTATGAGAGATTTAGCTTCAGCCTAAGGCATTTGTTTCATTAAAAACAAAGAAAACAATCAACAATGCTGGCCAAAACTTTGCTACAAAATCCAAGAGAAGATTTTCCTCTTCTTATCAAGTGACATTCAATAAACAGACTGGAACAAAAAAAAATTAAGGAAGCTTTCCCACTCTGTATTATTTTTGGCTTTTTGAAGAGTATTTAAAGCCAATTTTTAAATACATATATAAAAATCAGCTTATTTTGTACACAGCATTGGGAATCTGTGAATAGGAATGGATGCTGTGGCCTTTGCTCCGAGGTCCTTGAAGTAATGATCTGTTAGACTACAGAAGAGCCTGGGTGGCTCTGACACTTCTTTCATTCCCCGCTGCAAAAGAAAATAGATGTTGTGTAAACTAGAAGCTTGTGGGTGCTAATGGCAGATTTTCACATGGGATAAACATATGTTCAGTTTGCTCAGAGCAAGCGAATTTCCCATTCCACTACAGAAAAATAAAAGCCTTATTTTAACTGATGGAAATTTCACTCCAGAACACTTGCAAAAGTTAATTCTCTGCCCTTGGATGTTCAAGAGGGTGAGGGGAAGAACAACATGAAATTCTGGCTACCTCCTAATAGTGTTATCAGTCTTGAAAATACCTGAAGCACTCAAGTTTTCTACCCTTTGTGGATTAAGATTCAATGTCAAATTTGAAGATTGCTGAAAAATGAGACGTGAATAAAACTTGAAAGCATCAGTGCTCAGTTAGAGAACAGGCCAAGGGAAGTCTGGGTATGGGTAGAATTTTCTTTTGTGCTAGAAGATCAAACGTAGTTCACGGATCTCAGAACAACCCTCCCCGCTCTGTTGTTTGAAAGGTATCATGATGTTCAAACTTCATTACAACAACTCTTTTCCCATACCAGCATTTTGGTTCCTGCACTTTGAGCCAACCCAAAACTGCACGAGTGAAAGGGGAAAAACAAAGAGTGTAGGAAAAATTACTCAGTTCTTTGCTAACTTCTCCAGGGTTTGGTCTGTGCTGAAAATTATGGAGGACCTTTGTTCCACAGAAGGGGGTCACAATTTCTCCCTGGGCACCTTATATATATTTTCAAATCCCATCCCAGTTATTCCCCACATCCTCTAGCTAGCTTACTTTTAGGAAAAGATTGAAAAGTTCATGGTTATTTTTGAGGAAACAGTGAAACTTATTGTTTCAGATTCTCAGTCAGACAACATGATCCAATGATTTCAGTACCTCAAACCCTTGAGATTCCAGCCCTGAAATAAACGTGGATCCTCAAAGACCCTGCTGTAAGTTTTAATAAACATGCCACAGTATCTTTTGAACTAAACTTGACTTATAAATTCACACATGCATAAAGCAAGAGACATTGAAGCATGATGCGCTGCAAACCCAGAACTTTTCATATGGCAGTATTCAAAGCTTTTTTTTAACTCTGTGTATCTGGTAGCAGTGGAAAATGAGACTCGGCCATAAATAAGGGGAAAGTATGGGCAGGCTACACGGACGGATTTGGTACTCTACCTAAAGCAAGATTTAATTTCAGAGGCTGACAGCCTGAAATTCTTGTGCCAATGTTTTTACCCTCCATAATTTTTTTTTTTTTAAGTAGTTTCTCACCATAGGATTTTTGTGACACACAGCAGAAACTGTGTGACTGCCAGATTCAGCATGACACAAGACCAGCAGTGAATCAAACATCAACATCCCTGATTTGGCACGTGGTCACACAGAAGGACATCTTGCTTAGTGCTTTTGCTGCATTCATAATTTCTTGGCATCAATTCCACCTTCAGTTTTTCTCTTTCCCCCCATCCTCCCACAACATATCCCCTTTGTGCACAGGCAACTCAGTTTTGGCTACGTGCCTGTCTCCTCCAGTTCTCCCATCTTGGAGCACTAACAAATTGGAGGTATTGTTGATCATTGCTTTGTTGCTGGAACAGGCATCAGTAATCCCAAGAACTAATTTTAGGGAAAATTTAATTACTTTGAAAATAACAATTAAAAAAACCTGAAATGCTCTTTAAATATTTTTAGGCAACCGTGGAGACTTGGTAGTGATGTTAAAGCCTGGGGATAGGTAAAAGGCAGAGTGGAATAGGAGTGGGACCTGAGTTAATGACGGTAAAGCTTATGTAAGGAATTACTTGAGTTGTGAAAATATTGAAGATGATCAAAGAAAATAAGCATCCACTCCTAGTTACCATTTTTACAATTTTCTTTTACAAGGTAATACCTAGCTTTGCCATACTGCCAGCACATGTCACCCCAGATCTCCTAACATCTTTTCCCTCATGATACTCATTTGCTGGTTAAACAGTGCTTTCCTTTCTGCTGATGTAAACCTGTTACTGAAGGAGCGAGAGTGGCATTAAAATAAAAGCTATACAAAGATAACTATGTGAACATGAAGCCCTTCAGTAGTAATTCATAAATGATAGGTGAATGAGGAGAAAGATAGATGCGGCAATAAACCGCAAATAAGTAAAACAAGGTTATCACAGCTGAATTGGGAAATAGCCCTAGAGAATATCTAGGTAAAAGGGAAGAAGGTGGAATATTGTATTTGAAGGACAAATTAGAGAGGAATGGATTCAGTATTAGAGCTGAGGTAGTTTACGTTAGCCTGGCACAGCGAGAAGTTGGGTCTTGCAATGCGATTATTGATCTCTTCCTCTCATGCTGCTCAGTGCTGAAATGCCCTGAATACAAATAGAGGCTTTTAATGGATTCCAGCTATTTTAAAGAAAAGTTTGAAATGTATGGTCACTTCTGAGCCACCCACATGACCACCCCATGAGACCAATACCTGCTTTCAATAAATAAAGAAGAGAAAAAGAAAGAGAGAAAAAGAGAGAAAAAGAAAGAGAGAAAAAGAAAGAGAAAAAGAAAGAGAGAAAAAGAAAGAGAGAAAAAGAAAGAGAGAAAAAGAAAGAGAAATGAAGGAAGAAAGACAGATTTATGTGCTTGGCATTTGCTTTTATTCTGACAGTACCATGTGCCCAGATCCTGTTCCTGAGTGATGGAAAAGGAAATGCATGATGGATTCTGACATGGAGGGACCATCTGCACAGGGTCTGAACTCAGAGCTGTAAAAGCCACAGGAGAAAAGTAAATTCAAATATGATGCACCCCTGCCATTGCCACACAGAGAGAATGACTTGCAGGACAAAAGGCAGCGACAGCTCCAAGAAAGACTCCAAGAACACTGCGAGTAGCCAGTTGGGGAAAATTTGGGGTGAAAATGATAGAGCCAGTAGACTGGCAGAAATTTAGCTGCATGATGCTCTTCAGATCAAATATATCATTTTGAACATGTAATTTGTTATTATCATTCTATATGGGTACTGCAATAGTCCTGAGACACCCTGTGCGTGGGGAGCTGCATGGATTCATAAGGAAGCAATGCTCTCTGTTGAACCAAATTTAAGGATGCTGAAAGGCAAAAAGGATATCACTATATCAAAATGAGACAGAAGTCCATGACAGGTAAAATCCTCAGCCCCAGCGACTGGCTAAATCACTAAAAATTAAGCCAGATCCTTCTGAGTTGATCCAAAGGCTCCTCTTTATTTCAAAGTCATTTTGGTTACACTCTTGCTGAATCTAATATCCTCATCTTTCTCTCACTGTCTCTGGTGATAGAGACTCACAGTTACGTTGATGGACAGTTAGCATCATCATTTTTCTCCGGAAAGGCTTAACAAAAACACTGGTCCTTTCCTATCTATAAAGTAAACCTAACATCACTTCCCCTTCTGACTTCCTTTCTCATATCCATTTTCTTTTCAATTTTTCAGGGCAAAGATTCCATCCTTTTGTGTCTTATGGAACATTAAAACATAAGCTAATAGCTACTCTTGGCAAAAAAAATGTGGCTTAAATGGAGAAATCTGTAGTTATCATCTCTTTTGGAAAGTGAAGCAGTAGGGATTTTGCTGTTTTGTGATGTCTTGAGTACTAAATATAAACTTTCCAGGTCTTGATGTGCCAGTCACTACCATTACACTTACCAGACCAAGTTGGGAACACAAAGATTTTTGCAATCAAAGTCCTAACCTGGTATTCTTCCCTGCTTTGAAAAGCATTGTGTATTTGTCATTCTCATGGAGAAACTAGTTTGTGATCTTGTTTCTTGGATTACACTTCTCCCTGTAGAAGTGGAGAAGTGGCTAAAATAGTTCAGAGAACAGATTTTGGTGGAGTCTTTTTGGTTGGAGTTTGTTTGGTTGGTTTTTTTTGGAATGATTTCTATTTCTTTGAGAAAGCAAATGCCTGGCATGGACATTACTGCAATGCAAGTACTAATAATGAATGAGTGTCTGAGCATACATGCACTGTACCATGATGAAGAATTGTCTGCCACAAGATCATTTTGGGAATTTCATACTTTAAGGCTTTAAAAAAATAATGTCAGCTCTTAACAAGTTACACCTTCCAAACTAGCCCATTTCCTGTATTTTCCTTGAATATAGAATGGAAAAAAACCAAACCAAAACAAAACAAAAAACCCCAAAACTGGAAATACAAGCAAAAGCTTTGTTTGCAGTAAGATCAGTCACATCATAAAATAAACTCATAAAAAGGAGTAACAGGAACCATAAATCTCAATTGCTTTATAGAAAACAAAGCAAAGCTGACCCAGACAAGGCAGTTATCACAGGGGCTGACATCACTGAGCACACAGGAAATGCAAAATTATTTGCAGAAATGCTGATTTCAGTAAATATTAACATTCTCTACAGTTTTAAGTGTTTGGAAAACACTTTTAGCCTAGCTCGAAGCCAGTGGCAGGGGCAGAGAAGATAAATGAATAGAAAATTGATTTCTGTTTTTGTTTTTTTTTTCTTTTGGATAGCAGGGGACTAACCTGAAACCATCTCTGAGGATTAATATCCCAGCTGAACTGGCACAACATTTGGCTGTGAAAAAGGAAGTACAGCCACACAGCTCAAAGCACCACACAACATCATCAGTTCTTGAATTTCCTTTGTCCATTAATCTACCTGGTTCAACTACAGACCACGAACTGCACCTCTTGACCCCCTATTTTAGTATCTGACCCTAACATTCATGAGTTACGTGTATGTTCCTTATCCACATCACCAAAAGGGTCTATACCATCCCAATTTATTTCTTCAGCCTCAACGCTTGGGTGATTTAGTATAGTAAATGTATTGTTTCCAGTTTGTTGAGACTCCTAAACCAAGTGGGAAGCTCAATGGTTGAATATCTGGCCACATTAAATCCTGTAAACCATTGCTGTCAGCTCTTTAGTGAAACTGGAACATCCACAGTTGAAAGAAGGGAGGTCCTCAGAAAGGGACTGAGCACTGGGGTCTTTTGCACTTAAATCCCAACATTTGTTCCTTATTCCTTCTTGCCACAGACAAATTATTTACAGATGCCATGGGGAATTTTGTAGTGCATAAGAAGTTATCCTTCTGTCTTGCTAACTGTTCTGCTATTCACCCTTGATAAACATTCTCTGATGTTTATCTTTTTATTCTGCCTGCTCTTTATTTACAAATATAGATTTACTTCTCTCCCCTTCTGAGTAACCTTTGGAGCAAAGCTTTCAGCAGGGAAGGGATAGCCTGCGGTGGCTGAGCAGACAGTCTTTTCTTCTCTGCTTGTCTTGTTTGAAGAGTGCAAAGAGGAAAGCACAGACCAAAGTTCAACTCTGTTTACACAGCCTAAAATCTGATATTATTCATCACCATCTCTTCTGAAGTCATCCAGAAGTCTTCTGAAGTCATGCCTACCTTTGGGATGGGGCTGCCAGAATAATAGTAAAGCTGAGATAAGAGAGAGAATGAGGAAAGGGAGAAGGTAATAACAGCAGAGGAATATAGAATGCAAAAATTAGCATCAAAGGTTTTATTATTGGTTTACAAGACAAAATACTTTTCTACCTGGAGACACAGAATGGCCACTGAGATAAGCAGACACCAATAGCGATAAATCCAACAAAGTGAATTTGTTGGGCCTCGGAATTTGCTACATATTCTCCTGTGAATAACAGATACTTTTTCAAATGCTCGATCAGAACAGGACAGCGTGGAACTATACATTTCTTGTGTCAGAAATTATGCAAGCTCATCGGAGGAGGTTGCAAGGGGAAATCAGAGTGATAACATGTTAAAGGGGATAAACAAAAAAGCTGCTGCTTTCAGTAAGAGTAGAAGGCATTTTAAATCTAAAGAACAAGGAAGGGAGGAATTAACCAAAGCCATAGATGAATTCACACACACACACAATCAACTACTGGAAGAAATATCCAGAGATTACTAAGTATAAAGATATACTCATGGCTCATAATGACCCCAAGCTATACATTTCTGGAAGCTGGGAGAAGAATGGTTGTATGCTACCCTTGTCCTTCCACTCTTTACCTAGCAGGCTCCCTTGCTGCTGGACAGTCTACATGACTGGAGCTTCAGTCTCACCCAGTTCTTATACTGCGTTATTTTCTTAACTAGGGGAAATAGAGAAGGGAGTTCATAACAGAGCGAAAGGCGTCACTTACATGAAAATACTATAACCAAAAAATGACATTTCTCATACTTACTGACCTGTGAAACACATTCGCACTGGAATATGTATGACTGTAGATGTCCAACAGAGATTTCTTGGCAGAGATCCCTGAGCTGGAATCTCACACAAACATATCTACACTTTTACATTATACTCAAGTAAGTAAAAAACCAACATTAATGTGACTGTTTTGGGTATCCCCAACTACTGTTGATTAAAACAAAAAAATCTTAAATGTATGGAAGGAAGGAAAAATAAACATTTTTGTTGCTGCGTGTTGGAGCTGAACAAATTATTGACAATGAATAATTTATCTGACTAAATTAGATGCTTTCTGCTTGTTGAAGACTAATGTTTCCTCCAATATATATGTATTTGAATATCTGAATGTCAGACAACTCCTCTGAGTGTAGGGTATCCATGAGTTGGTGGTGAGCAGCTCTCAGAGTAACAGGTTTCATTGGCTCTGTACGAGGCTAGCACAACTTGGCTGAAGGATAGAAATCTTCCCATCCACATCCACAGGGGACTTCTTTGGGGCAGCAGGTAGGATGTGAGTGGGGAAAACGTTCTGCATGGCACTGTGTCTGTTCTGGCTGCCCGAGTCTTCAAAGCACTTCCAGCTTGCGCATGTATAATTCAAGTCCTCTGAACACCAGATGTGACAGTCTGGGTTACTATTTGCAAAGTGTTTTGCTGGGAAATGATGAGATATTTTGATCCATCTGTACCTTTTGACATATTTCCAAATGAAGAATCGGGGCTGCTCAGAAACATAAATAAAAGAACTGGGCCAAGGCCCAATATTGGCATATATTTGAGACAGTGTAATTAACTAGATGATTACCTCCAATGGTAATGCTCAGAAGTGACTGAAGAACCAAACTCTGAGATGAGACTTGCTCTGTAATTCCTATCAGCACTCTAGCCTTTTCCCAGAAGATGTGGAAAGAGATAGTCTGTCCCTGAACGCAGCAGCAGAGCATTGGAGATGAAGGGCAAGGTGTAAGGGCTGTAGGGAGCCTTCGGGTCATGTCAGCATGCCGGACTGTCTAGCAGCTCAGGCATTTCATGCACACATCGACTGAGAATTTCTCACTGGGGGAAGGAAGGAAGAATGAGCGAGGGATGTCATGAAGGACAGTGACTCAGGCTGCCACATTTGGGGTGGAGGCAGAAGCAAAGACATGAGTCACCCATCAAGCCAGTCAGGAAGGGCCAGCTTTCTATCCAGAAGATTAATTTGAGATTGGCTGATTTCCAAGACGAAATCAGATGGAGGGATGCAGAAAGCATCTAGAAGAAAGCTGTTTCAGAGCACGTGAAGAAAGAGAGATTAACAAGTAGAACCCAAAATAAGCTATTTTGGAGAGGGAAGGGAAATGAAAAGGATGAACAGCCCTTTTCCCTCTTGCTCAGTAAAGCTACTTGAGGATTGGGAATATAAAATTCAGTTTGCCACGTTTGTAATTTCTACTTCCTGAATGAAATTATTGAAATCCTTTACATGATGGTGCTGAGGGACCTGTTTAAGTAAGAACTCTTGTGAGCAGCCAAGAGAGAAGCAGCCTTGGAAAAAAATTTTCTGAAACATTGACTTCACATAGAGGTACAAAACATACAGCCACCACAAGATCAAACAAGCGAGGCAGTCAGATTGCATATGCGTTGCATGCTAAGGTGATCCATGCTGGTGGGAATGCAGACGCCAAACGCAGCTGCGAATCAGCCACTTACCAGGGCTGCGTCCTTCAGAAACAGGGCCACCAGCCTCACCAGAGCCAGCGGCTCCTGTCACAGCACAGAAGGCAGATTCAAAGAGAAAATTTACCATGCTTAATGATCTTTTTGTCTCTGTTAACTAGACTCTAATTTCATGAATTCTACACTGGACTGATTTACTCTAAGATTATTCCAGTGATCCTCTCCCTCTTACGGGAGGCATAAAATATAAAGCTGAGGATAACCATGGAGGTTCCACCAGCAACACTCCCACTATCCTCAAGTTGCAGCAGGGAAAAGGTGGTGTAGTATGATTATGTTGCCATAACCTAGATCCAGGGAGAGGAGCAAATAGGAGGAAATCTGCCACAACCTTGAGAAAGTCATTTATGCTGTCTGCAACCGCATTTCCTCATCTGAAAAGCAGCATTTATGAATTTTTTCCTACTTCATAAGGATATTCTGAAGGTGTAGTTCATCTGAAGACAGTGACTTGAAGAGGAGTGTGTTTTCACCCTGTCAAACATTGTAATTTGCTATAAACTGCAAGAGTGTAAAAATCTTGCTCACAATACATTGACTAAAAATCTGATTAAGTATGCTGTGAAGACTGCAGTGACTTCTATTCAGAGCATTTGCTCATCAGGACAGAGGATTACAAAAATTCTCCCTACAGATAGATTAATGTTTCCTTTAACCAGGTGCCTTTGGGCTTTTATTTATTATCTGAAACAGGCCATGGTGCGAGTCAGAAGTACTGCAAAGGGAGTATGCCAGTCATTAATGACAAGCAGCCTTTGGCAGCTGTGACTAGTTGATAAGGTCTATGGCATTTCCCCCAACACCCTGGGTCGGTAACTGGAGACTGAATCTAAGCAATGGAGCAGAGAGAAAGGGTTAAGATATTTCAGGGTGTTTAAAACTACTTCTGGATCCCACCCCTAGTTGAAATGCAGTGTGGCGGATGGAAATTCAACAGGAATTGACTGACTACCCTATCGACCACCTGTTATCAGTCTCAAGACTGATAACAGGTCTCAGACACAAGCAGATCACTTTGCAAGACATTTCTGTCTGTCTCCATTCAGTTCTTGCCTTTGCTGTTATGCTGGCCTGCACAGTAGATGCTTTATTTGTAGCTCTCCAAACTGAGGTATCAAGACTTACCAGCTGGCACCTTTTCACCATGATGATGGTTGCTGTGCCTCCTCTCCCTTGTTCCCTGGCCTCTGTCCCATTGCAAAGGGGTGGGTGAGCCCCCTGAGACTGACCACATCACGCAGAAGCAGTCTCTCCTCTCGAGCCCCTTGCTTCTTTCAGTGGTCCCCTGGAAAGGTGTCCTCTGGGACAAAGTGCTTTCAAAGCAGCCCCTATTTCAGATCCTCTCCCAGCAGCCACCCACAGGCAGGTTGTCGTAACACCTTGTTTCTTGTTATCACGTAGGGCCTGATGCTTTTTCCTCCTCTAGGGAGCATTGTTCAAGAGATTAATCTTTTGTGACACAGATTTTGTTCAATAACAGCTATAAAAACATGGCAGGAAGTGGGAGAAAGAGAGAGAATAGCCTGACTTGTGGTCATTTATCTCTGGTGGAATTTCTTAATTCCACTATAAGATACATTTTACAATGAGGGATGATTCAGTTTCCACTTCAACCTTTCAGTCTCTAAACACAGAGCTAACACAGGGAGCAAGTGTGTGTTTCTTTTCTTTCTCACTCCCACCTCTCCCCACTCCTTCTCACAGTATTTAAAGGGCCTAATATGGTTATACTGGGGGGAAAAAAATACATGGCATATCATATGAAGCTGCAGAACCTTTCCATGAAACATATTTTACCCAATCTTTTTCCATGGCAGTGTTTTGGAAGGTAAATTGAACTGTAATGCATAGCTACAAAACTATTTATCTTTTTAAAGCTCCTCGTTGTGGTCTACCTTTGTCAGCACACCCTGGGCTGATACAGGTCCAGGAGTGCCAGATGAGAACCACAACCTGCTGGCATGGTCCAGGCTTGCCCCAAAATGTGAGATCAACAGTTGGGAAATAAATGTGCCCAGCTCTCATGGATTTCCAGAACCTGAGGTCAGCTTTAATGCTCACTGCCACACATGTAAAGATGAAGATTTAGGACAAGTGGTTCAAAGTCAAGGCTGCTGTGCGCATTTGCATGGTTACATCTGGATGGTAACTAGTTTTTCTGTATCTAAGAGTGACATCCGCACAAAGCACGGCTTTTCTGTACTATCCTCTGCTGTTGCAGCTGCCCCAGACTCAAAACATAAGCAGAAAAGCCATAAGGAGAACTTGCCAACAAACGTTCTAGGCTGTAGGACAAGAAATACCCGCATTGCAGTCCCTGTACTGGTGAAAAGTTTCCACACAGCTGGGCTGCAGCTGCCTTGCCTCTTGTCTTTAGAATTAGCCCCCTGCTTGTCTGCAATATGCTAGAGCTCACAAGAGATTTGAGGATGGGTCTGTTTGTCTCCAAAAAGACACTAGGCTGACATTAGACAACCAACAACACCAAGTTTTATCTGTCTCCTCTGCAAACTTTAGAGGCTGGTCCGCTTCCGAGAGTCTCCTACCAGCAATGCAGAGCACCAAGCCAAGTTGGTTTACTCTTCCCTGTCTTGATCTGAGCACACAGAGCTTTCTGCAGCTGCAGGAAGGGTGCCAGTCCGATGGCCCCAGCCCTCCCTGGAGTTCAGCTTTTCAGCTTAACACGGAGCTACCCAACTGCAGCTTTGCTGAGTGTGACCTGTGGAGCCAAGTCTCATTACTGGGCTGGTAGGAAGAGGTTTTCTTGCTAACAGTGATGTTTTATTAAAACTGTCTGCAGGCTGGACACAGGGGGTGGGCTCACCACTTCTTGGTGGGCCAGGTCAGGGGATGAGCGAAATCCTCTGCATCAAATCCGTCAGAGAGTGAACTTGCCATGAAAGCAACTGCCATCTTCCTCTCTTTGCAATTGCCACCCTCCCATCCATTTCTTCTGGTCATACAAAAAGGAACAGGAATTCATGTGACAAGCAGTACTAAATTTAAGTGAATATGCTACAACGAGCCCTTTAGATCAGTCTGTTGACGATACTCAAATCAGAAGGAGGACTGAGGCTCCTTGTCACAAAGCAGGATGATCTCAGCAGGCCTAACAGAATAAAAATTCATTTCTGCCAGTAAACTGAGAATGAGTCAGAATAAACATGGCAAGGAGATCTTAAAATAAAGAAGTGCCATAACTTCTTGCTTCAGGATAGGGAGGAGGGGAAGATTAAATACTTTCATTAAATTAACTCTCATCCGAATGAGGCTTTTGTTTCATTTCTAAAAGAAACCCATTTCTTTGTTGGCATTTTTTTCTCGAGTGGTAAATATAATGCAAAACTCCAGAAGCCTCATTTCTAAAGAAACAAATGTAATCAATTTCACAGAGCACTGAGACAAATCAATATGGAAGGAGTCAGAAAACCAAACAAAAGCAATGGGAGAAAAATATTACCCTATTTATATGGCCATAATACATGGGAGAAAAAGATATTTAAAATTACAGAGCTAATTTCTAAAGCAGTAAACAACACTAGTCAGTAATGAAAAATACCATTAAACTATTTCAGCTTTAAAAAAACTGCAAGTCTATTATGATTATAACAACTCATGTGATGGTCATTATTGTCTGCAGTATAGACCCATAAGCTATTTTGGCTTCTTTTTGTTTCTCATTTGTAATTAACAGAGAGTAAGAGACCAGAAAAGTAGTTACTGCCCAATTAACCCTTGTGACATTTCAGCTTCATTTTCAACTTCAAAATTGGATTTTAGAGCATGGTGACTCTCCAGAATAGTAAGGATAACAAGACTTTACTAAAGACATGCAATATCTGACTTGACCGGAAGATGCAAGATGCACAGAATCAATACTAAACTGGCTTCAGCATTTAGAACCATGTCTCAAAGTCTGATTTACAGAAAAAAAAAAAATTACGTTGTAGGAGAATGTATTTTCAATGTATTTTAGCACGATAGGAGCAGGCTCTGTGAGTTTAGGAAGAAGCTCCTTCTGCTGCTTTTTTTTATTAAGCCCTATCTTGCTTTCCTTTTTCCATACCTTGAATAAAATTCATAGTGAATTAGATTTCTCAGCTGTAAGGCAGGAAGCAATACAGGTGGAAAACAGGAAAAAAAACCCAGAACTGGGAATAGAACTGTGTTCTTTTGTCATCATGTTCAGTGTATCTGAACGTAAGGAATGTAGTACATGTCCACCATCGCAAAGGAAGAGAAATTACAGTAGCTACCTATAGTATATGATGGCTTTTGGTGTGCTTCTGAGTCATTGGAAAATAGAAAAAACAAATCACCCTTAAAAAAACCCCATAAAGTTGTATTTCAGTAAGGAATAAAAAGGCTGCAGTTAAATTAAATCAAATGTTAATCAGAGCACCCACATTTCTTATTTCAGTACAAGTGAGCCAGAAGTAAACATCCAGCAAAAAAAAAAGTTAATATTCATCTGGAGACATATTAAATGAAAATAATCACAAAGTCAACAAACTTAAGCCCATAGAAAGTTACATGCACATTTTTATTCTGCCATCAACTCTGTTTTACCTTTGGGCCATTTCATATCTGCTTGAGTTATAACTGGTGTAATAAATGGGTTTTTAGGCAGCATATTTCTATGCAAATTTATATTGCCAAATTACTATCTTATTTCAACTCCATCACAGAGGAAAAAAATAGATTGAAGGATTTTATTTTTTTTTAAAGTCCTTATGATATAAAAAAATGAGAGTTTCAATAAGCTTGTTATTTGAAATATTATTTTTCACTTTTATGGAATAGGAGTGTATGAAGTTTGATAGGAGTAGATCCAAAAAGCTTCTAGACAAATTACACTAAAAGACCCTGAAAAAGTAACCCAGTCTACAGAATTTTTAGTATACTATAAAGTAAAAGAAATGCAGTCCTTGTGATTGATTTTCACTGACTGGTTTTCAAAGGTGATCATTCCCATTCAGTTTTCCCTATGTACTAAAATCACATGAATTGAATTAAATGTAAACCACAGTATTTTCTTTTGGAAAATTCTGACATTCAAATCAAACTAAAGTTCAAGCGAGACATGTGTTTAACTGCACTTTTAAAAAGAGAGTTGTGGTGACTCCAAAGGGACTGCGTAGGTGCTCAAAGTTGCACGAGCACGGAGGGCTTTGCTGGATCGGAGCCCTGGGAAGCTGTGGAGGAGAAGCACAATGCAAGAGCTGAATATGGTAATTTTTCCTGTGTTTGCACCATTCTCTTACTTTTAAAAAAAAAAAAAAAAAAGGAAAATTTCAATGTATTCTTTTTGTAGTTCATGATAGTATATAAAAGCATTTGCAACATGTGCAGCCAGTTGGCTCACTGAACTGGCTGAGAAAACCTAGCCTTATAATTTTGCCTATAGTAAATGCTGACAGAAATTTCTCTGATACTGTTCCACTGCAGCTGCCTCATTGTTCTGTTTTCACATAATCAGCACAGTGAAGAGGAATAAAGAAATGTTAATTTTATATCAAATAAACTTTAATTGAGTCTTTCATACTTTAGTACTGTATAATAAATGCATATAATGGTCTCTGGAGTTAGTTCTGGTGGTGATAGCATGGTGTCTCAAAAACTTGTACCATTCAGCTTTGTGTCACTATCTTGCAGCATAAGCAAGAATGGTTCCTGACACACCCTCAAACACCATTACAGGACCCTGAGAAATCATATGTATGGCTATAAGAAGAGAGGCTCCTAGGTAAGGGAGCAACTCCTCAAAATAACCAAAAAAGGTCAAGGTGGGCACTGCCAAATGAGAAGGATGATGCAGAAGGGAAAATTCACTTGAGACCAGTGGTACATCAGAAGCACTCCATGCATCGAGGTGAGCCATGGCACAACTGATAGTGACCTTTCAAACCACTGGTGAAGTAGCCTGTAGTCCGTAGTGAGGAAAGCATGACAAATCCCACCACTCAAAATCTCGTGGTTTTGTTTTCCAGGTCATGGATTGTTGCAGTTCCTGGTACGGGAACGAACGTGCTTCATCTTTGTCTCCACTTGCGTCTTTCTCTCCTTACAGGTGAGATGCATGAACATAGGGGGATTTTGAGACAGCTGGGGAAAGCTCTATTCAAAGCATGTCGACAAGATAGTGCAGCTGCCTCCTCCTTCCTCCAAAACCCCAAACATACCTATTTTATTCATACCAATTTTAAGTAGGGGATACTCAGACAACTTTCAATGCCCCCATATTAGTGGCAAAACCAAATATTCTCATTGTTTCAATTTTTGCTTTCCCACACAACTTGTACGTGAATCACAGCCACGGCAGTAACATGGATAAAGGTCATGTTACCTATTCCCTGTGTCTCAAGGTGGAGTGTATTAGACTTAAATTCATAGCTAGCCTGTTCTTAAAAGCCTCTGAGGGTGGAGAATATAGACGATTCCCTCCAGGTTTAATTAACCTTTCAATTAGATTATTTTTTTAGAACTTCTCAATGTTAAATTTTTTTCCCATGGTAAGTCATCCTAGCTCAACAAAATATACAAAACAGTTAATCCTCCTCCACATTTTTTTTTCTTGGCAATCTGTACACATCCCCTTCTCTAGAGGTTGGGCAGCCCCAGTTATCCTCATCATTCTGGTTACTAGATCTCCAATCACTTGATACTAGTTAATTCTCATTCCTTCTAAAATGTATAAGTTCAAGACAGGAGATGGTACCTCAACTTCCAAATCAAACCAGAATAAAAATACTTCGAGAAAGCCACATTTTTTTTTTTGCTTTTGTTTGCTTAGTCAAGAAGGCAAGATTCATTAATGAAGGCATAAGCAGCACAATAGCCAAAAGAAACCTGTCACTGGTATTTATTATTAGACCTGGACAAAAGGAATAATTCATCAGATTAGTTTCATCTTTGTCTGTTTAATTAATTGAACTAATTCTTTGCAAATAGTTCTCAGCTGTTAGCATATTCCCAAGTACATTGTGGCAAGTATTAATTACTTCAAATTCAATTTGTTTTGCTTGATTGACCAATGAGGTCACAGTGCCCTGTGGTATTGTCTTTGAAAGAGGGTAAAGAAGCAGCCTCTCAAAGAAATGCAAGATTGCATTGCCCAAATATCCTGCAATCATCAAAACTTTATTCTTTCCAGAAAATGCCAACAAACACTCTTTGCTAGAGTAATTACAATAAATGGGCAGTGTAAATTACAACAAAGCAAAAAATATTCTCTTGCTCTCCTTCGCTACTAAACCGACCAATCGCCTTCCTGCCATCATCTTCCAAACCACTTCAGGATCTCACAGCACACAAACCAGGTACATTGTGATGCAAAAATTATGACACCAAGGAGTGAAGTAGAACAAAGTAAACAGCTGTTGCCAGTCAAGGCTGGAGAAGAGAATCAAAATTAACATGGAAATTGTAAATTTAGCAAATCTATTCTAAGAATTCTGAACGATGAATCACTCCCCGCCTCTCTAACTTCCGATACGCCTTGAAAGATGTTTCATTTGGCTTAACCCTGGCCCTCCATCATCTTTTAGCAAAAATATCCCATGACTGCCATTTTTCCAAAGACGAGACCCTGGACTACAGGTCTAAATGCATATAATATGCTGTTGCTTTTATCTTTCAGGACATTTTATTAATTAGTCTATTTGACCTATACTGTAACTACCAGGGCATTTACCATGCAGTATTCCTGGCTACTCACTTAGTTTCTTTATTTGCCCTTAGAGATTTAATTTTCCAAGCCCTGGCAAAGTCTTACCAGGAACACTCATCAGGAAAACTGGTAGAACCCGTGGCTGGTCCACCTGAGCAGCCCAGTGCTCTCAACTGGTACTAAGCGAGAGCAGCTTCCACAAGCGGTGTTGGAGAGCATCAGCTCAATACCGCAAAGAGCCTAGGAAAGCAGAGAGATTTTCAAGATTTCACCACTGAAAAAAAAAAAAAAAAGTGGTTCAGCTCCTATTCTCTACCTCTCTTTTTGCCCCATCTCTTACTTGCCTTGCCTATCCTCCCCTTAGATTGATGTTTCCTCTCCTTTTGTTACCCTACCCACACATTTTTTCAAGCATTCCTGGAGATGCCCTTTTCCTGCAAAGCCCCATTCTCTGTAGTGTCTCTCCCTCTTCTACAGGTGCTCTTTTTAACATTCTTTCTCCTTTCTTTCAACCCTTTTTTATCCTTTTGCTTTCTCTCAAAGTACTTCTCTGCCCTGTAACCTGCCACTTTCTGCTCGAAAAGGAAACCATAAATCAATAGCAGGCTCTGTGCTAGTGCTGGCTTTTTAATTTCATTTAAATTCTGCCCTCATAATAATAAATTAAAATCTCCACTGTCTCAGCTGGTAGGGAGAAAAAGTGCATGCAGGCATTTTCTTCACGTACTGTTTGAGGGCAGTGGCACACACAGGGCGCTGGTGCCTGTACACATCCAGACACACATCCAGAGCCTGGTGGCACCTGAAAATACAGATGGTGTGTCAAAATTCATACTGTCACCTCTCTTGCAGTTTTGGTCTCCTTTCACCGTGAAGGGAGCAAGCAAAAAGTAGAATGAAGCTTTTGCTGTTTCCATTTCACATTTTGTGCTCCTCAGAGGCAATTTTTTTCCCCAGAACATTGTGTCAGATGACAGAAATTACCATTTGTCATAAAGCAATATTGATTTAAATTATTCCACAAAACTACTAAAGGTCAGGCTCTGAACATATTACTCATCTCCTCACCGGTAGACATGTTTGGTCACAATGTTGTCAGATATAGCTTTTATTCTGGCCAGGGAACGGATATTCTCCCTGTATGGACCCACAGCCCTGCTTCAGCTGGAGCCTGCAGTCATAGCCCAGCAACGGAGCCCACAGACCTGGGTACCAGCTGCAGGGTGGGCAGGAGCCATCGCTGACCATCAGCTGGACAGAACTCACAGCATGTCCCTGACTATGATGCAAAATATAGTCTAGGCAGTGTTGAATCAACTATGAGTCATAAAAGCAGCAAGAAATTTGACTGAAAAAGCCAGTGCTTCTGATGGCAGTCAGGAATGAATAGATTTACATTCACAATGCATTAGACCACCAGTGAAGACATCTCCCCTATTTTTAGCAAATGAAGGAGCCTACAATAGCTAGGGTCTTAGCTGAAACTCTTCAGTTAAGTGCCAAAAGTAGGTAGGACTAATCTGGACCCTTGTTGTTGCAACAGGGTAAATATGAGTCAATCTGTTAGCAAAGGAAAAGATTTGCTCCATTGGAGAAGAAATGAGGTTTTTTAAAAGCTCATGCTTTTACGTTACAACTTCCCATGATGGAAATCTCTATGATCGTGAAGTCCAGGTGCATCTTATATAATTATTTAGTACATCCTATTAGAAAGGCAGCCAGTTGCTGTTTGGTGCTCAGGCTAAATTCTAGTTGATCCTTTGATGGCAAATGAGAGGCATAAATCAATGGCAATTGATCAGTAATTATACAAAATTACAGTATGCTTTTGTGATGTTTTTAAAAGAAAGTGTCATTTTGCTACTCAGCCTGACTAATTTCTGGCTCATATTGAATCACTGTGCCATGTTTGCAGCTCATTAAAGCCCCGCTCACAGATCTCTCACCACTTTGCCTTGGTTTTAGTAACAAAAAGGGGGAGAAATGATGCCTTCTCCAGGCTTTTGCAGTACCTTCTGAACTGCCTTGAGGTGGCATGACTCTGTCAGTGTAAAGCCAGCCCTGCGGGTTGAGCAAACAACACAGCTCAAATTCCACTGCGGCAGGAGTGGGAAGGTCTCTCACTCAGCCTCTCAGATGGCCATGCTGAGCTAAGGCTGGGGGAAAGGGACGCTGTCAGCGCAAAATGCACAAAAGTTTTAAAGCATTATTAGGCTGTTCAATCCCTGTTTTGTTTCTTGTAGACCAACCAGACCCGAGGAGTTTGGAGCTCACACACATACACAAACCTAGGCACTCCACAAAACGTTCCTACAGCACAAATCCATTTCATTCATTTTTGTTTGTTGGTTGAGTTTTGGTTTTGTTTGTTTGTTTGGGTTTTTTTAATCAAACAGTCCCTGCTGAAATTAGAATTACTTCAAACACATTTATGTTTGTTTCCACTTAAAAAAAAAAAAAAATACTTCAGCCTGAATTTTTTCCATTTGTTTCTACTGTTTCAACTTCCTGAGAAATTTCACTGTAAAAATGGAAAAATAATTGAAAATAACCAACCCCACAAAACAGTGTTATCTCTTCTGAAATATCAGATCAACACATAAAACAATGAGAGGATCCCTTTCTGTGTAGACCTAATGTTCCCTGTTGCCTCTTTTCTGCCAGCTCTGTGCATAGCTATAAATTATTATCAGCAAAAGCGGGTATTACAACAACCATTAGGCAGCATTTTCTGATCATGCAGTCTTGCTCCACTAAGGCCAGGGTTAGACAGCAATGCATCCAAGCACTGTTAGCATCATCAGCTGACTTCATTATACGATTCTGCTGCACTAAAGGCAGTCAAAAAGCCAAATGGAATTACCTTGCTTTCTAGACATTTCTAATAACCATACAAGTATCATCCAAGCCCCGATACGTTACGCTACTTCAAGAGTTCAGCACTGTGACCACTCAGTCACAAATGAATTTCAGGCAAGATCAGCAATGCTAATTGTGACGGAGATAATGGGTGGAAGCAGTTTGTCTTTTTCACTTCTCCACTTAGAGTGTACAAACTGGTTAATCTCTCCATGTTTCCATGATTCATTATCATGCCTAGGGGAACTGGTTTACATTGGCACCCCATGGTATTGGCACTCTGCTCCCATAACAAGAGCAAGCTTCTCTAGTAGGCTTAGAGAGATAAGGTGAAGAGAGACTTGGTATTCCTGGAATCCAGATCAAAAGTCTTCACCACAGAAAAACAAGGAAAACATTTCAGCAGCAGATATGTCATTATCCCTCCTGCTTTGTTTCAGAAGAGTCTAACGATTCTTTTCCAGAATGAAACTGAGTTAACATTTGGACTTACAAGCTTGTTTTTCTCAAGCACCAAATGCCCAACTTAGGGTAAAATCATGTGCACCTTTCCTAAGCAGGATCATCAAGCCCCTAAACGGATTTAGGATCTTAATTTCAGTAAATCTGCTTGACAACTTTGAAATCAGTCTGCTGTCTGGTATCCAAATATACTCAGAGAATAAAAAACCCTTTGGCTATGAGTAAAGAGAGAAACAATAGGTCTGTAAACTTCCCCTTCCCTCCTTCTGCTATGAATAAATGCAGGATATTTTGTTATTGTTGCATTTTAATAGTGTTTTGATGGACTAGAAAGGTCCATTAAAAGGCTAAGAGAAATCTAGCAGAAGGAAATGAAAGCCTCTTGAGCATTTTTTTTTTCTTTAATAAGAAAAATCAACTATGGTGGGGGTTTTTTTTTCTGCCTTTTTTTTTGTGTGTGTTTCCTATCAACTTATGTAAGGAAAGGCATGTTAGACCATCCTCCTTCTAGGTCATACTTATATTCAGACAATTCTGAGCATACTAGTGATTATTAGCAACCTCTAATATTAGGCAGTTTAGCATTTAACTTGAATGACCAGCCTAGCTAGGATCTCTATAGAGTCCAGTTGGGAAAAGATTCATGCTCCTTCACATGACAATTCACTGAAAGTACATAACAAACCTTCATGTCCTTAGTTCTCTCTGACAATGTCTTTTTTCTGCGAGCTGTATTTGAAGGTCAGATCCAATGCCTTCCCAAAGGTTCTCCCTCTGACACCAGAATGATGAAAAACATTTGTGCACAGTTCATAGGGAAATAACCATGCAACACCAGAGACGTGTGGAAAAAACACTCCCACTGCCCACATTACTCTGATTTCCAGAGCACGCAGTTAAATATAAACCAGCCTTTCCAAAGTAACATTGTGGGTGCTGTCCTCAAGCTATTCTTCCATCAATAAGGACACATGATCATAAATTAAATGAAGTACACTCCATGGCAACCATAATGAACAACAACACTTAAAATGCTGCCAAAATGGCAACATCTCAAATTTAATATTGTAATACGTTATCTGTTAATTAAAGAGCAAGGGCTAGTTTCAAAGGGGAACTACTAAGGTTTTTAAAATACACCAGAGATAATGTATTCCATGCATTGCTAATTACGCAGGCATCTTTTAAAACAAGCCAGAATTAATTATCTATCAGATCCACCCTCAGTATAAGTGAATAATTGAATTTCTTACAAAATTTTGGCACAATAAGAGGCATGGACTGCACATTCTGTCCTACACTCCACACTGTGGTAGAAATGGGCTTCCATGCTGCAGTTGATTCAATGAGAAGTCTGCTGCCAATTAACACTCTTAATACATGTTAATTTAAGATTTCCCTTTTCCAACTAATTGACATCTGATTAAGCCCAGAATAGGTTTTTTTTAAGTGTTCATTAAGTAGCTAAAATTCCCTCATAAGTTTTGTATTTTATGTAAGGCCACAATCACAAAATATGTAGCTCATGTAATTTCCAAATCATTATAGAGTAATTGGACTTATCAGTTACATGCTAATTAAACTTCAACTGAATGCTCTTCCTGCAATCAATTGACATCGAATAGATCCACAGTACCCATCTCATTACACTTAAATGGAATAGCTAAGGCATTTAAAATACAGCATGGCAGATAGAGTGTAAAAGCATGTCTATTCTGTTATGTGGACAGCACTCGCAGCTCTTACAGCTATAATAGAGAGGAAAACCCAGCAAAGTACTCAGAGTAATCAGATATTAGGGCAGGCTTAAAAAAAAAAGGTTCCCAAAGCCTGGATCAACATGGGTATTTTGCCTACACTGTGCTCTGTTCTTCCATTATCATATTGTCACTAATAACGAACTTGACTGGGTATATATTTTCTTTAGTGTACCCATAACCTGCCAAAGTTCACAGTGTCCCATGAACATGATTTACATTCACGGGCAGAGTGTACCTACCACAGAATATGGATCGATCTGGTTTTGGAGACCTGCTAAACTAGCTGCTTGTCTGCATGCTGCTCCTGCCATGCAACAGTTAAGAACTCATAATTTCCACCGGTAAGAAATCATCCATGAAGAAACAATGGAGGAAGCACTGATGCTTCCCAAATTTGGATGTATTTCCTCACCTGGTGACATATTTTGACAGCATGATAAGGACACAAAGATTTGATGACCTTACATGGTGGGGGGAAAAAAAAAGACTTATGTCCACTATGAGATTCACTGGCTTTTGACCAGGACTAGCATAATTGAACAAAAGAATTCTGGGGACACAAGGTGGTGGCAACTGTACATGTTCTCAGTAGTCAATGAGGAGGAGATAAAAAATATGAGAAAATATCAGCTACTTCAATGACTTTTTCAAGCTTTCTATCCAGTAGCACTTCTTTTCTCCTGGACCATGCTTAGTATTTCTTCTCTCTGATGGATTTGGTTTTGGTGGCTAGAATCAAGAAAAACTCAAAGCAAGTGTCTTTCACAGAAAAGGAAGGGAAAAGAACTAGAAACACAAGCAAATTTCCCTTTACTCCTTTACTCAGGTCTTTACTCCTCTCTCTTGAAGGAGAGAAAACCTGCCGAGCTGCATGGGAGGTTTGCCTGAATACAAATTGCGGGATTTGATCCTAAAGCTTATCAAATAGGCTGGAGCAGAGCTCCGCTGTGTCCCAGATGCGCAGCTGTGAGGAACGCTGCTGCTCCCCCCAGCCCAGGGATCAGTCAAAACCCAATCTGGGAATATTGCAGCAGCATGCAGTGTGCACCCGCAGCACATCCTCTGTTCCTCACCGCAGGAGCCTGCTCCAAAATAAGCAGATAAAACCTAGAGAAACATACAGAATTCTAACCCACAGGGACCAAGGCAATGCCCCAAGAGTTTTTCTTTGGAGTTTTTTTTTTGCTTAGTTTTTAAAGAACACTGATTTCTACAAATAAATACTCTGTAGATACGGATTTCTTGAGCTTATATCCCTGTAATGCTAATTTATAAGCATTTTCTGAGTTCAGAGTTGAAAGCCAAGCTTGAGTTTTGTTTTTTTTTTTTTTTTTAATGAAAGCCTAAGAATTAGTAGCAAGACCTAGAAAAGATGTCACAGTCAATTACTAATATGATGCTCTTAAAATACAACTAAACATGGACGAGTATTTGCACTCATTGCAAACAAGTAATCTTAAAATAGTTAATCTGTCTGTTCAAGAGAAAGCTTGTTTCTATGACCTATGTGAATAAAATCCCTTTAAAAAATAGTCTCTTCCTTTAAAAAAAAAAGAAAATAAAAGAAAAATCATTCTAAACCATGCCTGCAGTTATCATCAACTTCCAGCACAAGGAAGATAATTATTTGCCTGAAAGCTAAAAAGCTAAGAGCTTTATGTCTCTTATTAATGCCATAAGACTAATTGTTGATCCTTGCAATGTTGTAACAGTGATTACTTTACCTCACTTTGGGTTTAAAAAAATTCTCCAGACTTTTTGCCTCCAGAATAGCATAGCTAAAGAAATCCTCTGAAGATAGCAAGGGTCCAGGGTGACGGCATCTCTTTGAGAGAAGCTGAAAGTGTGCAGATTCTATCTGGAAAAGCTGATGGGTATGTTTTGGTGCTGCTTTGCCTTTCTGTGACCTTTGGATGTCTGTGGCTTGGGCAATCCCTGCTCCCAGCTGTAGTTCTCTATCTTCAAGTGTTCAGAGAAGGTCAGGTAGAAACCTCCTCCCATCCTTCCGCTTTCCTCACAGCACAAGTTGCAGAGCCAGGGTTATGGAAATTAAGGGAGTCCCTAGGTTTTAAATTGTATCATGCTTCTAAAAATTAACATTCACCTCCCTAATATAGACATCACAGCAGTATGAGAGTATGAACTCCTTTCCATTTGTTTATATGTTTAAGTGGAAAACAGAATTAGAGATGACATATACCTTATTATATGATTACTTCTGATTTGGGTGGCAAATCTGTGAAGAGCTACACAAACAGAATCATATCTCACTATAACTATACATGTATTTTTAAATTATTATTTCAAAATGATTCCTTTAATGGCACACCGATTTTATTTGTGTTATGAATGTATTTTAATTGTCACTTGTTTTAATCTTGTAGGAAGTATTGCCCTTCAAATCACTGTATTTCACTAAGAAGCTCTAAGAATGTCATCGGCTTACAGGTATTGCATACAATAAGATTTATTACTGCTATTATTGACATTATTAGGCCTGTACTTTATGGTATGAATGTCATTCGATGTGTTTTCCGGAAACAAAAATGCAAAATGAAATCAAATCTTTTCCCTTTCTGGCACTTTACCCTTTCACCATTTCTTTTCATATATTTTTTTCATTCTTTTTAGTAATTAACTGTTTTTATTTGAAGGAGGGGAAGATGACATCCCCAGTAACACCTATCTTGGACCATTTCACCAGGAGTAATATGACTCACTTCAAGCTAGCTGGGACCTGGCTAACTACGAAGTGGCAAATATTTTAATTTTGAGCTGTATAAATCAGTATTTCCTTGGCTTTTTCTACATGTGTGATGTACTTACTGTCTCATGTGACCCTTTGCACTTTTGCATTTGGCAATTAAACTAAATTACAACTGTCTTTAGAACAGGGGAATTTAGCAAAGCCCCCTAAAGAGCAGGTTGAGAGACATTTTTCCTGATAAAACTTCATCTTCAATTGTCAAACACAATTGCAACAGAAATTCTCTGCTACAGTTCAACTTTTACGTAAAGTTTCAGCTCTGGCTGTTGATCACTTTCAGAGGTTAAAAACAGGTAAAATATATTGTTGCAGTCAAGATAAAATAAACTTTAGAAGTATTTCATTGAATACTTTTTCTTTACTTTCCTCCTGAGGACCATTTCACAGCTTTCTGTGTGTAACAGGATCCAATACAAATATACATCTTAAATACACCACTTGCTGTTTCCACTGTTATTTAATAAATTGTCCTTTCTAATATGAATTGCCCTGCATTCACCTAACTTCATTTTCACCTGCTACTGTGTTGCTCAGAAGTTTTGATGGAATTTTCTAGCATGAATTATTTTATAGCTTTCTAGCATGAATTTGGGATGAATTTAGGTAATTCTGAGTTTTCCAGCTTTTTAAGGCAACTCATATGAGCATAAGCATCAGCACGGATTCTCATTCCAGCCCAGAATGGCTACTTCTTTCTATTCCTACTGATGTGCTTCCTATGGCAATTAAAAGTTATTTCCTTTATCCTTCCCCTTTCCCTCCGCCAAGTGTAATTTTTACTGCTACACAGTGTATAAAACTGACAAAATTGTCACAGGATGTAAATTAAAGGTTGTTGCCAACATTTCACCTTCAAATGAATGTAGCTTTCAATAAATTATATCAAGTCTAGGAGAGGTACCATCGTGATTCAGTCTGGAACATCTTGAGTGCCGGGGTATGCCAACAGAAATAATTAACTTCAACAAGGCTCTCTATTAAGATGCAGCATGAACGATTAAAGGAGTTGCAGTTTTGAACAAATGGTTCAACATGTTGGTGTCAAAAAGAAGCGTTCTCCCTCCTCCACTGGCTTGGCAGCTGTTGGACTTCATTATGAGGAGTAAAATATAAAAGCGTGCAGACAGGTGCACAGCAGCATTAAGGACTCTGTAACAAGGCAGAGCAACAGCTTAGTTTTGCTGTTAACAGAACAGAGACAGAAAAAGACCATCCAGAGCCAGGAAAATAATTTGAGGTGAGCATTAGTTAAGAATAAAAATAATAATAAATTTAATGAAAATAGTAGCAATTCACAGCATGAGCGCTGCCTCCAAAAATAAGGGAATTGCCAAAATATATGAAGTGATTTGTGTCTGTTGTCTCAGACAAGCCTGCGGGGATGTTTAAAAGGAAATTGTGTCTTGAATTGGCAAAGCAACAACTCTGTTTCCCAGCTTAAAACAAAAATTAAGAATTTGGCTATTGATATCTACTGCCTAAAGACCAATTCCCTGATGCTAAATATGTATTCAGATGCTTAATTGCCACTGAAATCAAATTATCAAAGTTCCTGTCAAAGTGTTTCCTTAACTTACAGTTTTGGAAGTGCAAAAACCACCTCTGGAAAGGTATGGATAGACAAAATATTCAAAAATCGCTTAGAAAAAATGCTTGGCATTAAGTGGAATTAGGCTTGTAAATGAGATTTATCAGAGGGCTTAACATTATTACACTTCAACAGTGAAGCAAAAAGGGACATGGAAGTATTTAGGATGTGCATTAATGATTAAGGCAAGCATTGTCTTGGTGTATCTTCCCCGGTGTCTTGAGGAACAGGTGCCAAAGTGGCCTGAGGGACCTCAGAAATACTCCATGAGCGGGAGCCACACTGTAAGAGCGTGTGGTGCACATATGAGGCAGAATGGGAGAGCCTTCCTCCAAATCACCCATCCCAGAACAAGTCAAAACATCCATAATTTGCATATGCGTCCTTGTCAGATGCACAAGACCTCCACAGAGAGTCCAGAAAGAAACACTCTTCTCCAGTAACAGCTATGTATACTGAAGTCACACCTGGGTAGTACAGGAATAGGGGGGAATCAGGGTGCTGTCATGTTGGGCAAACAGACTTGAGACTATCTCCACCAAGGCCCTAAGCCATATGTACCACTAACTGGACTGGACACATTTGGACAAAAAAGTTCTTCCTTTCAGTCTGTTAAGGCAAGTACAAAACCATAGGACTTCTCTAAGGTTAGTGGGACACTATAAAGTCAACAATCACCAGATTTCTGCTGAAATCTTCCCCTTGCATATGAAGAAAAGCCAAATCAGGCATTTGGTTGTGCAGGGCACAAGGGAAAAGACCAAAGGGGGATGCCTTCTGCTGCCCAGTAATAATAAGACACTAATGATATTAAGTGCCATGTTTATTTTCCAGTTGCGAAATGATACTTGCCCATGAAGAATTGCCTTTCTTTAAATAAAGTACCTTTCAAACAAGTTCATTACAAAACCATCTGAGCGCTCCTGACAGCCAAGCTGGTGTGTGAGACAATGTCAAATTACTCATCGTGAATAAATTACCAGATGAATATAGTCTCCCTTTTCTCTTTCTCTTTTATTTTTTCCCCTCCATTTTTTGCTCATGTGCTAAATGTAAATCCAGTGAATTTGCCTGTTCTCATTGACTAAGCCACATGAAGGCTGTGGGTGGAACAAGGGCCTCAGCAAAGGGCTGTATAAAAACTATGAACAGAGAATGGTAACAAATTCCCAGCCCCGTTAAATCTATAAACAAAATTTCCAAGACAAAAACCATGCCAGGAAGGGAACTATAAGATGAGCAATACTTTTAGTTGAGTCAGTGACTAAATCAAAACTAGACTCGGGTCTTCTGGAAGCTGCTTGGCTGGTAGTACAGGCTAGGAGCAAACTGGGGATGGTAAAAATGGGAGATGAGTAAAGAACAAGTGGATGACTTATGCTAGTGCTTGAGTCCAGTGGTGAATAGAAAATCAAGTGTCAGCTAGATTATAGGGACTATCTGATTTTCATCCTCCAGATTTTTTGCAAATTCCTATGAGGTGTTGCTCACAGGGGCTGTGGGGTTTTTCTGTTGTATCATTTATAATGAAATGGTCTAAATAAGAGAATGAAGAAAGGTGAAAAGTATGCAATTAGTGGATAACAAAGAAATATCTGCAAAAAATTATGGCCAATACGCCAGCTTTCAGTATTCACAAAAACACAGTAGCAAGAAAGATGTAAACAGGAGCAAATAAAAAGAGGGTTGCATACATGCCCCAAAGCTGTCTTTCAAACAATTTTCACTATATCCTATTCAGAGCATTTGGCTTGTTGGCTCTGAGTTTTTCTGTTTCTATTTGTTTTCCTTAAGTGAGCAATTAGTCAAATCTGAGTTAATGAAGCTTGCTTAGTCATTCAAGGCCTGTAAATTTTGCCAGGAGTCAGCATCTTTGCAACCCTTGAGATTGAGGGAGTCTGGCACAACAGGCTTTGCTGACTGTCTTCTGTCATCACCTGAAACCCCATTTATCAGCTCATTTCAGACGTCTTTTGAAATGCAGGAGAGAAGAGGAAAGATTTTGTCCTGTCAGGGTAGTTCATATCAGTTCCTTTAAAGATGGAGAGACTTAATCATCTCTATTTGAGATGACAGTGAAATATCATACTTTTGAATCAATAATGATCAGGGGGATGGATTAAGGGTACATCTGAGAAAGGACTGTTGCTCTCTATTGCGCCCTATAACACAGTTTGGAGTTGGGGTTAAGTCCACAGGAAATTATCACACATCTGAGATAAAAATTGAAAGTGCTGCTCTGATCAATAGGAGTTTGAAGGCCTGGAACACTTTCAGGGAGAAAAAAAAAAAAAACAAACAAAAAAACAAACAAACCCAAACTTTTTTCTCCTATTACCCCCAACCGCAGAAGGACTGAGAGATGCTGGAGAGGCCATGTTTTGGAATGAAAAGACAAATGGAGTGTCCTGCTTACAACAGCTACTGCCAGTGTTCAGCACAGAAAGAAATCTCCCAGAGAAAGAAAGGAAACCACATCTATTAAACTTCACAGATGTGCAGCAATCATTTTGTCAGCAGAACTTCACTTCAGTGATAGACTTCTTATAAAAACAGCACAAAAGCATCTTTTGACACATGCACTCTCAAATAAAGCAAAGGCTTATGTCTGCCTTCATATCTAAATCAAAGTTAGCATTAAACATTTTAAGTTATATTTTCATTCATATTAAAAAACAAACAAACAAACAAAACACTCCACGAAACAACAAACCCTCTCTTAGAGGAAAATGAAAAATGAGAATGAAAAAATTCCTCCCAACTCTATAAGCCTGTCTTCTCTCAGATGCTGGTAACATGAAGCAGTTGGCATTTCATCTGGGAAATGTGACTGAACAAGCAAACCCCAGAAGAAAATGCATAGATCTCTACATAGGAATTAGGGACTAAACTCTCAAACTGAAGGATACAGCAGACTCCTATTTTTAGTGCATTATTCATGGAGACGTACAACCAAGACACGTGGATTATAGGATTACATGCTCACATCCTCTCTCCTGGGGAGGCAGAATCTGAACTAATGTCGATGTAATGTGCCACCTCCTCCTTCCCATTCCACTCTTCAGTCTCTCCATGTCACCATCTGTTTCAAGGCCACATATTAAGTCACCTTTTGTAGTGCCTCCTCTTGCATAAATCCTTTCACAAGCTGAAATGTTTCTTAAGAAATCAATTAGCTCAAGGAAATCAACCACGTGGCCTTACACTTACCTTCTGCATTTACTCCTACCTTCCCCATTTATCTCCTGACTTCTCACAGGGCCAGTGTCTCTTTCCTGCCATGCAGTCCCTGATTTCCTGATGATGCAGAATGTAGTCAGGACTCAAGTCCTTTTCAATTCTGTGAAAACGAGAGCCTTTCTACTTTGGAGGCCTAAACATATCTGTGGTCTATCCTCAGTGTCCGTCACTTCAAACATCTCCCTCTTTCAGGTTAGCAGTTAACCTGTTTTGGGGCCAGATTCCAAAACAGTACCAAGCACTAAGCAAAACCATTTTATTTTCTAATTCTGGGGTATTTTCCTCCACGCTAAGGAAGAGTTAAGTACTTTTGTGTTCTACATCCTAAGGGCTAGTAAATTTGTAAGGGAATAAAGTTGTTTTTTCCTTCTGGTTTCTCCTTTTCAATGTAGAGGACTAAAGCAGCTCCCATCTAGGATTCTCACTCCTTGACTGGGATCATCTGTGCTTGGCACAATCTAAAGCAGCAAGGTTTTGATGAGGGGAAAAAAAAAAAAAACAAAAAACATGCCTCTTACTTCTTTTTGTTAACCAGAGGCACGGCGATTACAGATTAATCATAGGTTGTTAAATATACCAACTAATACCTGTAATGAAGAGGTGATCAATGTACAATCTGCATTTTCAACAAAAACAAGAGTCTGCGTCAGCCCTGTGGTAAATCATGGTAGAGGTTTCTTTTTCTTTTTTTTTCTTTTTTTTTTTTTCATGTTTTATCAGGGAATAGAAAGAAAACAAGCACAAGCTTGCAGCTTTATAGTTAGAACAGTGCATTTTCCATCTCTCTTCTTTTGCAGTTATCTGAGCCTTAGAATTTAGCAAGGTCTTACCTCCTACCAACCATTATTTCCATTATTTGGCAAAATAATGTCTAAAATCTGCAGACCCCTCAATTTGCAGCAACAAATGTTCCCATTTCTAGGTTCAGATATCTAAAAGACATTTACCTAACAGTGTCGAACAACCACGAATATTAGGAGCTACAATTCTCATAGCAGCTAATTTATTGGCTGTGTGTAATCCTTACAGGCTGCGCCATCCACAAATACATCTTGGAGAGTAAGCTGAATTTAACCTGATTTCATACACAAGGAGATATTTGCTGAAGAAGGATATAGTCCCTAATCCTCTGGCTTTAGTTGTACACAGCTAGTGACTCTTTCCAGTACATTTTTTGGCAAGTCTTTGCTGCGTGACCCCTTTCTAGAAACTCAGAGCATTTCTTAGAGAAGCTGCTCTCTAAAAACTGCAAGGGTCAAGGGATGATGAGGTACTACAGCCACTGTAAAGGACCTTTGGTAAAACACAAATCAAGCCTTTCTTCAGTTACCAGACACACATATAACCGTAAAAATGAAAAAAAAAAAAACATTGTGAAACGTTACCCTGTCAACAATGAATGCAAAGTTAGAAGAGTTCTTTCACAAATCAGCTCCTTCAGATTCACTAGTTTTGACTGTTATTTGTTTCTTTGCTTGTTATCATGTCGCAGCTGGATGCAAACCTTGTAGCTGAAGCATTCTCTGGGGCAGCAGTTTCAAAATAATTAACTGAGCAAAGCTGTTATCCAGTGGAGAGGAGATGGATAGCGATGCATTCTGCTCATCTGCTAAGCACCCTCTGAGGCTGGGATAACAGCAGCAGGACTAAACTGGCCTATTCTCCAGCAGCAGGTGTTTTCAGAGCTTTTGAGAGGTTTGGGAAATGAAATGTGTTTTCGGAGATCTCAGAATGAAATTGTACAAAAGACGGCTCTTATTATACTGTCATCCTATATCACACCAGGTTTGGAAATGGAGCACTTCTCTTGTGCCTTCAGAACAATATTTTTCTGATAAATCTTATATTTTAAAATGTCCTCTCTAATCATAGCTTCAGATAAGAAGTAAATCTCAAAAACTGACACATAGTGCAATTTAAAAGTTTCGGGGTAACAGTGCCCAAAATTCTGATAAAAGCAGACTGTAGGGCTGACTAACGAACATGAAGCCACAGGAAAGTGGCTGTCATGAAACTGAAATTCAGGTGAACACAATTCTATTTTTCTGATCTTACAGGACACTCCAGCCCAGCCCACCCTCTCCCACACCCCCCAAAAAAAGGACAGATGAGGGGGAATAGCAAGCAGGCTCACAGACCCTACACTAAGAGAAGGAAGTGGAGCTTGTAGCGACACGGTGCAATTGCCCTGGTAGATACAATCCGGACTACAGGATTCGGATCTCTCTGTTAAAAAAAATTACTTTCAGCAGCTGGAAGCAAAGTTGCTTTTAAAAAGAAACTTGTTTTCCTTTTCCAGCACCTGGTCCCAGATCTGCTTTTATTTGTTCTATCCAAATAAAAAGTCATTTGTTCTATCCAAATAAAAAGTCATGAAATGCAGGTAAATGACAGAGGTTTGTTCATAATTCCCAATAAGGATGAGTTACTGTCTGGCATTAAGTGATATTACACTAAACCATAAAAGCTTTAGCTCCTATCTTCCCAGTATATTACCTTTGATTATTTCATTTTCACTTCTGAATCACAAGTCTAAAGGAATTACCATCCTAGCACAGTACAAGGCTCTAATTTAGCATCTTATTTCTAGCAGCAGCAAGAAACAGAGGAAGATGCAGAAGAATCAAAATCTCAGCCACAAACTCTTCTGAGCTCTTCCTCCAGAGGTTTACACTGAGCTCTCAAAGCTATGGAAGGGTCTGCCTAAAGCCTAGTAATTTATAAGGCTGACTCCACATTGGTTTTATTATTATTATTATTATATCTGGAATATTTTTATTTCTATCTATTCACTGTTCATGTCAAAAGTTCTTAAGTTCTTCCTTGGTTTTGAGATTTGGGGTGAGGATTGAATATCAAAAAGCTCAGAAATTTAAAGACACTTCTGGCAATCTTGGCAGTTCCAGTTGATTCGAGAAAGAAAATCAGAGTTTTATACTTCCTTTTTCCTCTCCTTCCTCTTTACTGACAAAGGAGGAAAGAGGACTAAGGACAAAGATTTCTTGTTGTTGGAGCTTCCTTTGAGGTAGCTAATTCAAGCATTTGCAGGAAAATGTAAAAGTTTACTTTAAACAGTTTCCTACAGCAACCCTTTGGCTCCCTCCTTTTCCCTCAAGTAGGAAACTTGGAAATATAAATACAGAAAATGTGTTAGTGAATCTTTCAAAAGGTAGAAGGGGTCTTGCATTGAGAAACAAAGTTTATGATGCTGTTTGAAGTCTCACTGGAAAGAACTCCTGCCTTTGGGGGGCAGATAAAGCTTTTAAAATGTCTATATTAGCATGGCAGCTAGAGCCTTGTATAAAAAAAAAAAAAAAAAAAAAAAAAAAACATGCTTTTTCATAAGCATATCTGCTTCTTTCTGCTCTCTTTCACAGAGGAAATAAAATAGAGGGGCACTAAGTCACTGGAGAGTGCAAGACAGTTTATGAAGGATGTCCTAAGGAGAAAGTATGCATAAATGTATCACTGAAACGATTGAATATCTGTTACCTTCCCTTCTTCCAGCTTCCAGAACAGCTAAACATGACAGAATTTACAATCTGCATATCCTTGCCACACTCTGGAGATTGCTATTGACACTTGGCAAATGAGAAACGCAAGCCCATGTATGCTGATGGTTAGATTTTTCAAAAGGGTAAAATCACAGCAGGGAAATGAAGGCAGTCTTTTGAGTCCTAAGCTTACTTTCTCTCCTGTACCAGTCAGTCATTTTATGAGCTCTGGCTTACTCCTATTAGGGGAAAAAAAAAAAAAAAAAAAAAAACCCCAACATGACAGCAAAAGAAAACCCAAACCAAGCATTTGTCTCATATTGATCCAAATTCTTTCACTTAACTCAATTTCACTCCTTCAGAGAAAATGCATTTCTGTCCAGGCTTCAGCTAAAATGTTCCAAGAGATGTATTCTAAACATACATTCTAAAAGTTGTCATATGCCTCCGCCTCTTCTATTTGGAGAAAATCGAAAAAGCAAAAAAGCTAATGGAAGAGGAGCCGAGTATGTCAGAAATTTACATTCTGCTTCTACAAACACAAGGGAATTCAACAATTCAGCTAAAAATGGGTAGTCATTTGTTTTTGGTGTTCTTCATTTGCAAATCTCTGGAATAATTTGAGTTTTAATCATTATCACTTAAAGGAGACATTTTCTGCACTGAGTTTCACTGGATCACGAGGGCATCATTTACACTTGGACAAAGGCTTTCTATGATGGAAGTCTCTAACCAGTATCGTGACCTAAAATCTGCTCTTAGGTGAGTGGAGCACAACACACTATTCTAGTCATCGTGACTTTAGGTTAGGATATGAGGTAATTGCTACACATACTATTTTACTTCCTACATTATACCAAGAAATTATTATAGAAAGGCGTTACCAATATCTTGGGCTATATTAATAGACTTAAAGGTTGGGAGGAGGCAAAGCCTCCAGCACCATTAATGGAATTTTTAAAGCAATTAATGAAGTATATGTCTTCAGTATGCTAAAGATGATAAAGATTAACAATCTTCTATGTTGGAATTTTCCTCCCTTTTTTTTTTTTTTTTTTTTTTAAATTACTCAAATGCCTGAGTAATTTCTTCACTGAATTGTCAATTGCACAGATATCTCAAACGTATACACATCGATCATAAATAATGTCAGGTTCAGTAAAAAAAGAAAGGGAAAGGGGAAAAATGAGAATTCAAAGTTATTAATTCCTAAAAGAAAATATTGAATAAAGAGTTATAGGTTCCAAAAATATAAAGCAAAAGACCCCACTATTGAGTTCTCCAAGGCCCAGCGGAAAAATAAAGATAAAAGATACAAAGAATAGTCCTGTTCTTTGGATTATGTTAATGAAATAATGATTCCCTGTTTGAATCTGAACATTTACTTGAAATGGAACATTAATTTCTCTAATGAAATAATGGAAAGAAACTGAAATAATATTGCAGCTAATGACATTTTATCCTGACCACACAGGTACAGTTCCTTATTTTCTTTTATTTTTATTCCTATAAAAGCTTTCTGCAAATAACCCTTATTTTCTTTTCTTTTTATTCCTATAAAAAGCACAAGCTTTCTGCAAATAAATAAAAACTGCCAGTTCCTTTGAGCGATTGGGAAGGGAGGGTACAATAGGAAGAAGAACATCCTGGAGATACTAAACCCAAAATTTACTGGAAGAGGATTTCCAGCTGTCCTCACTTACAGGAACCACTCTAAGAAAAAAGAATTTAGGGTGAGTGAGTTGATTTTATTGGAGTCTTTTCCAGTGCATTACACTGCAGTAGAATGCTCATTCATTTACAGAGAAACGCGTTTCCTGGGCTCAGTTTCAAAGGGGGTCATGCTTCCAATAATTAAATTGTGTACAGAAGGCAGTCACTTGAATTCCACACCGTTAATTTTATGCAAAACAGAACTCCATTGATTTCCTGCACTTTCCGAGCCTTCAGCTGAAGTTACACACCCCATCAAGAATACAAACCAGATTTTTCCCTTAACTGGAAGTCTAAAGAATGGCGCATGATGTTTGAGCCTACAATAAACCCATGTGTTAGAAGGAGCAAGGAGAAAACAGGAACTGGGCGCTTTACTGCAGATCTTGTGCTTCCAGCCACAGAGGTTTTTTTGGTAATCTACTTGGGAATTCACCCTCTTTCTCTTTAGAGGAATTACTTAGACTAAGTAAAGTGTTCAGCAATTCTAACATAGCCAAATATAAGTCTTCATCCTTTTTTCTTGCATGGAAATTTTAATGATTTCTAGAGCCATTTCTTCTAACTCATCTCTCGCTTGATAACACATTGTCACTACCACTGGAATGAAGTGCCACTACACAAATGGCCAGCTGAAGAACATAAAAGATGTTACGCAATTAGAAGAAATGAGCACAGTGGCTGAAGCAGTGTCCCACGACTTTAGGACTTCAGACTCTATTGTGACCTGCACTTTGGGTCTGTACCCCATTCTGTGACATGCCAAGGCAATGCGGGGGGGGGGGGGGGGGGG
>WHYT01016652.1:202035-235259 GCA_009806455.1 Tetrax tetrax | reverse complement strand
GCGTGTCTAATCTGCCTGGACACTGGCCCAAATGAGATATGTGCACACCTTGGGGTAGCCATTCTGCATAGAGGATGATGATGGGGGTTACCAGCACTGGGGGAGGGAGGGTCTGTACCTGTGGTTGGGGACAGCAGCGAATTCAAGAAGCATGGACAGTCTGTGGGAGTGGAAAGCAAACAGATGAATATTAAGTGTTGGTAATGATTTAAATTTTGTGATTAAATTACTTTGGCTGATGCATATACAATGCATCAATATAAGTACAGATCTCTCTTGGCCTCTTTTGGGGAAAAAAGAAGTGTAAAATCTTTGTAGATGAAAAAATGTTAACTTACTTAGTCAAGCACATTTCTATTGATACAAGCCCTGAAGATTTAAAAAATCAACAGAAAGCCAAAATCACACCATCTGAATTGTGTGCATTGCAACCCCTGTGCTTACCCCTCTTCCTGATGTCCCAGAACTGCTCGATCCTCCTTTCCGGTCCACCTCGCAGCCAGGCGCGAGCTATAAACCCAAATCCAACTGAATCCAAATACGTGAACTTAGCTCGGACCTCAGACTTTTCCCTGGAGTAAAGTGGTGTCAATGCTTCAAGGCTTTGAGACAGACAGCATCTTTAACTTCATGTCTATGGTACATTTATTACAGAGATTTTTAATGCTTTGAGAATGCAAACAAGTAACAGTGATTTAAGAGATGTATGTCTATTGCTAACGTGCTTTACATAAGTCAGAGTTCCAGTTGTTTGTCTGAGTGGGATCCGCAGCAGGTCCCTGTGTTAATTAATTCAATATTACAAGATAGAACAGAGAAATACGTACAATTCACTTCTATACTCCACCAGAATTTCCCAGAAGAAATACCCACTAGTTTTACTAAACTGATTCCTACGCTAGTAACCAACATAAAGAATTTTAAGGAGTGTGAACCTCCTTATCAGTGAATTTAACATTATAAGCCCCTACTTTTTCAATAAAATATTTACTCTCCCTGCCTCAGCAATGAGAGACATTTTGAATTACAGTAAGAGCCTGGTGCTTACGCCCACCTCTGCGGTTTCATTTGCAGCACAAGATGTGCGGGTGACTCGCCTGCAGACAGGCTGTGAGTTGGGAGCTCTGCTGGGGCCGGAGGGACCCGCGTTCCTTGCTCTGTCTTTTTAATCAGTCAGCCTTCACTTTTCCAGGGCATTGCCCAAACACGTCAGAATTTAATTCCTTAACAATGAGGAATGATTTAGATAGTTTCACTCACAAAACTGTGGAAACCAAATTCTTGCTGTGGAAGCTGGAGTTTCTGTTGGGATTAAAGGAGCTTGGACAATTCACCCCTAAAGATCTAACATGCTGCCTCTTGCTGATGTATTATTTTTGTCACAGAAAATTCATGTTTCCAGTTGGCTTTGGCTTAGAGGATGGCTGTTCAACTGAAAGCATTTTTTAACATGTCACTTTGCTCTTCCCTATCCACAGTCCAATGTGTCTCAATTTCCATTTCAAATACAGCTCAGATCTGCCTAATCTTTTGCTGCTTCAACATTTTCAAGGAACTGTAAATTCCACAATTTAATTAATGGGTCAAAAAGGCTGAGCCTTCTTCATACAAAATAGACCTTTACAGTGATTAATTAAAATTGCTATCACTGTTCCAACTTGCTAGATAGACTCAAGCATGGCATATTCTGCTCAGGCCGTTACAGAGTGCAAAACAAAGTATGCTAAACTTAGAGAAGCAAAGGGAAATGTGATTATTACAAATGGGGGAACATTTTTTTTTCCAGTATGCAGAGACCAATTTTTAAAGGACACTGTCAGGAGTTATGGTGTACTTAAATTTGATCAGCCTTAATATTCACTCTCTTATGTCATGCTGGCAGATGTCTCTGAGGTTCAGATAGCTTTTAACCACACACCATTTTACACTTAAAAATGGAGGAGGAACAAAAGTAATATTTATGTAAACCCTGCGAAGCAATGGTGCATCATACAGTCTCCACTGGCTCTTGTAGAAGCAGCTAAGTAATGAAGAATAATTTCCAGAATTATGTTGACATGCTTTGGGTATGCAGAAAGCAGCAAACAAGTGAAACAATATTCATTTGGGATGTCATCAGACATATTAAGGGGAATTTTTTTAGTGTACTGGAAAGACAACAGTCTTTCCTTTGTTACTTACTTTGGACCTTATTTATGAAACTCTTAAGATGCTGCATGACTGAAAAAAAATAAAATATTGAAAAGAACCTGAATATGAGGAACTACATGTTGATCTCTCCTAGCTTGTTTGCTTGGTCATTTAGGAGGACAGGTAATAAGTGCTTAGTTCTTTTTAATATAAACTTCAGCTTTTGTGGAGTGATAGCATTGTAACAACCATCATAGTTTGGCTGATCTGTGTTTAAGGGACTTTGGTTTTTAACTTGATTCTCTGTATGTGTCAGAGCCTCAACATGCCAGCACCTGAAGGATAAACCTAAATTCATTATCTGTTTGCCTATCAGAGGAATTACCTGGCTCACTCTGCCAGGGCTAAGGTTGCACTCAATTTATTAACATATTAATATGGACCATTTGTATCACAGCCATCATGTTGGAAGAGGAGTGGTATGAAGAGCACATCTATGCCATGGGCTGCTCTTACCACTTAGTATAGAATGCACGGTTAAAAAACCAGTAATCTTAACCAGTCTCTTGGGTCAAATTACAGAAGGTTTAGGAGAGCTTCTACCTGTGTCAGGGCAGCAAGTGCAGAAATACTTATGCCAGGGATAGCATGATAAGAGGCAGAAGATGCTGAAGCAGTAAGGCTCACCAATACACTACTTCATTTCTAGATGCCTTGTGCAGCTTGTCGTTTGTGATTGTAGCCAGTGAGAAGTACTAAAGACTCCCATTCACTGTATGTGAAGTCAGGATGTTTCCACTGTGCACAGTGAAGAAAGCCCCATGCAGAGATGTCAGAGTGCACTCGGGGGTGTGATAGCTCCAGTTTGGTGTGGTGTGGGAATGCCAACGTAGAAGCTAGGAGTGAGGGGAGCCAGCAAAATGGAAGATTTTAAGTTACCTCAGTTGAACAGATCTGTCATTTACTGTGTTATTTAGTCAGTTGTGCAGTTCTCTCTAGAAAATACAGTCATTTCACTCTTCAAAATCTTTCTCTCAAGCTCCCGATGAGAGGATTCCCTGGGAGAAACAGCATGTGAAGTTCCGGCAGTGGATAAAAGAAGTAATTTCCCTTTGTGCATTTTAGAAACCCCAACTTAACCTGTTTTCCTTCTTTCATCCATATGCACACATCCTATTGCTAGCAGATCCGCCCTTCGGTTAGAAGTTTAAATGCTGATCAGCATGAGTTGACTTTAATCACCAGGTAAAGGCCACCGACAAACAGCTTTCTCAGTATGGATCCTGTACATACTTTTTCCTTTCCATGCTGCATTTAAATTTGGAATTAACCCCCTGAGCCCCCCACTAGCATGAAATGCAAAGCACACTAGCACTGCCATCTGCTAAATGACTTCACAGCGCAACCCAAGTTGCCTACTGACAGTGGAAGGTCCATCGGATTTTTGACTCAAGTCTCCTTCCAAGCCATGGTCTTCCCATGTTATATTTATTCCCCTTCACTACTTGATGCCGAGTCCTGGGCTCTGGCTGCCCAGAGATCCGTAGCCTTCAAGCACAGGGATGCCGGGGGGAGCGGCGGTGGGTGGCTGCCCTCCGCAAAGCACAGACCAAGCGGAGGCTGGTTCCCTGCAGCAGCCGGTAGCAATTTCCATGACAACCACAAGCTGATTACTCAATTACAGCGTTCCTTTTAAAAAGTGACATAAAGGCAAGGGACAACACATCCTCGGCTTCCTGTGGTGCTTGATTTTCAAAGCACCGAGCTATGTTTAACTTTTTAATATACCTTGTGATTATGTTTGCCAACCTAGTTCTGGATCTCTTTTTGTATTATTATTATCATTATTATTCTTTTATCCCCATGATCTTTGAAATGCCGAGAAAGTAAAAAGCTACTTAAAATGTGTAGTTTTTCTTGTTGCAGGAAAACATGCAGATGCAATCAACACCCAGTGTAAAAGCCGTACTGGCATGGGAGGACTGTGACAGATGCATGTTCAGGAGAGTGCTGGAGCCATGACCGGTTTAGCAAAATGTGCCAAACTTACTCCAGGAAACCTCAACGGAGCTACTCATGCAGTAACCTCTGAAATGGAGTTGTCTCTTTGTGCTGTGCACCCTTTTCATCCCTAACACGCTCCTGTAGGCACCACCATGATCTTCTCAGAGCTGATGCATTTTTCATCCTTTTATGTGAGTGTAGGTTACTGGATATTTTTCCACAATATAAGAAGGAAAAAAGCTGAGCATAACTTGTGGTATTAAGTTTCATTGTTTTGTTTAGATCATTTCAGATTTATAACAACAGCTGTGCATGAACTGAGGGATTCTTTTGTTTTTCATAGGGGTATAACTGCTGTTGTGGCATCTTGAGGGCTTGGTCAAGGTCTTTATCGTGCTGGTCATGACAGAGGTGGACAATGAAAGACATCCGGTACCAAGTAAAATAGACCAGCCAGGATAATGTCAGGGAGGAAAATAGAAGCACAGAAATAGAAAGTAGCTTTGCTGCTGACCTTGCCTGGATTTATAGAATCGCAGAATAATTTAGGTTGAAAAGGACATCCACAGGTCATCCGGTCAAGCCCTCGTTCAAAGGAGGGCCAAATTCAAGGTTAGATCTACTTTCAAAGTTAGTAGGCCTTTTCCAGACAGAGAAAAGGACAGCTCAGGGCCTTTTCCAGCCAAGTCTGGAGTATATCCATGGATAGAAATGCCCCAGGTTCTTTGGGCCCCTGGTCCAGGGTTTAACCAACCTCACTGCTCTCAGTTTTCTCTCTGTCTAGCATCTTCCCTGGACAGCAGTGCTCTGCTGCAGGTCTGCTTTAGCAGATCATGGGAACATCATTGCATGACTTCTTACAGACAATGTTCTGGAGTGAAACTCTTTTCACATCTTCTGCCTCCCAAATTGGGTAGCCTGCTTGAAACAGCTCTTGGATTCTGGAGGAAGCTGTCCCAAGGCAGCAGTGTTATTTACAACGCTCACTCGTGATTCCGCTGAAGAGCAAGACACGGGATTTTAAACCTGTGGCTTGTAAAGGACTGGGTGCTACTTGCTCTGTTTGAGGCGATGTCTGAGTTTGTTAGAAAAGTTTTTGCAAGTGGCTTTTGCTTCTCTCTGAAACTTCAGAGAAGTTCAGGTTGTAAGTAGATTGTGTGACTCTGCAGAGACAGATTAGCAAGATTACTGTTGCCATTCCAACAATTTCTTCTCCTCTCTGAGTTTGGATCAACTCCCCAAACAGGAGACCAGACACTTCAGCCCTCATGACCTCAGACTGAGGATTCACTTGCCATGTCCTAAGGCTGTCAAATCTGCACACGGGTGGATTTATTTCTCAAGCATAGATTTCCCTGTTTGGGAAGGAGGCAGACTGGCCCAAAGAGTTCGAGCAATGAGTTGACAATTCACTTCTAGGAAAGAGGTTCATCCCCAGCCACTTCTTTTCCACTTTGGAGTAAGGCCACTTCTCAGGCTGCTGCTGGTAAAATGCATTTTTTAAATCTCAGTCTTCTGGATTTCATAGCACAATTCAATGGTCTTCTCTGTATTGCTGGTCCTTCAGTGTGCTCTCTCCATGGGATCCAGCTGAAAGTATAGCATTTAAATTTAGCACTGGCTCCAGCCAGACTGATGGGAGAAATGCAGAGTTAATGACTGGTGAGTCATCTGCTGAGGTTTCACCTCAGAGGCTGAGGGGGAACTTCTGAAACAAAAATTCAGAGCATAGCTGCTATAACAAAGATCAAGGCTTGTTCCTGTAGGCTCTTGGTCCCTACAAGGCCATATCAGCTCTGCTCTCACTACCTAAATACACACACAGAGTGAATGCACAGGTCTTTCCTTTAACCATGTCTTGCTTGAGTGCTGATCTTGGGAAGGAAACTCAGCCAGGATGGATAATCTTCTGTTTCTGGTGAACATTAGACTGTGTTGGTGACATCTAGACTATGACCTGACATCTACACATAGAGCTATTTCTATACATGTATTTACTCATGCCATGTCCCCCCAAGAGTTTCAAGCTAAACCATAGTCCTCCTCAGTGAAATGATTGATTAAAAGTGCCTGATTATTTCAGTATTATTTACTTTGCAAGCTGCATGTGGTATTTTATTTCAAAACTATGAAAATATCACCCGATTCTCCAGCTCACGGGACAGTGTAGCTGAAGATAATGGTTTCCCAGTCACCTCATTTCAGTATGTGATAGAGTTGTCAACCTGGTGCTATGCAGATGAGGGAGCTGGCCTGCGAGCCACCTGTGTGAGATGATGCAAGATGTGACTTGCACAGGTGTTTGTCAAGAACACAGGAACAAGTTCAGAACACCAAATTGCTGCTTTCTGCTCCTCATTTAATGAGTCAGCTTCCCAGCCAAGCACATTCTCTCGAGAGCAGAGGTAGAAGGGATCAGCAGGAATATTAGCTGAGCTGTGATACAATCCATTTCCTGCGCCCACTCGTTACAGAGGAGCAGAGATGTCCTGGTCACATATGGACATATGCTAGAGAGTGAATAGAGGATGGAGGATATAAGGTAGATATAAGGATGGAGGTATAAGACAGCTAACTCAGAATTAGCCCTTAGCCCTGACCACAGGAATCCATTGTTAGTTTGTTCAGACTATACATTATATTATACGCAAGCACATAGGCTGGGCTTGTAGAGATCACCATCAGCAATAGGATCCAACTTTTTTGTGAACTTTACATTCCGAAGCAGAGTGTTATCTCCTGCTAGTGCCCTACTACAGAGATGTGAGAATGGCAGCACAAGTGCCCTCATTCTGAATCTTCAGGTTTCTCTTTCCACCTTCTTGCTGCTGCTTTTATTTTATTTCACTGCAGAGCTAGAAAGTGTGGGACTTAACCCAAACTGACCTAATCTAACCGACTGTAACTTTGAAGCTGAATCTAGCTTTATATTTGGCCCTTTGACAGAGGATTGGACCAGGTATCTTCCAGAGGTCTCATCTAGCCTCAGTGGTTCTGGATTTCTGTGGCTTCTGCTGAGGAGCAGTAACAAAGCAGCTGTGGGTCCAGTGAAATTTGTGCAGTGTTTTTCATGTATGTGCTTCAGTATTGAGAAAGGCAGAAAATACCATTAACCTAGCCTCCTTTTTAAGGGAGTTGTGAGGGCAGAGTCTAGGGAGTTGAGGTGAGTAGCCATAGTGCACAAAAATCAGCAGTCAGCTAGGAATGCAGTGAAGGTAACCATACCAGATGGTTCTGCATAGCTTTAGCATCCAGCTGCTATTCTGCTTTTCTAGGCAAAGCTTATCCAGGGGTTTGTGCCACAGACCCAACCTCATTTCTGTGCATGCCCTTGATCGGTCTTAAATAAATCTTCTCTGAAGGCAGGAGAGACTAATGGGAATCTCAGAAAGGTGACAGATCTGCAGTGAGGTAGAGGACCTTCACTGACTTTTGGGCCTTATAGAGTGCATAGGTATGCGAGCTGGGTATTTAAAGTATGATGGGATAAATGCAGGCAAAAATAATCTTGCTGTTTGAGAAACCTATGCATAATGGTACCTTGTCCCCTTGCCATCTTTTCCTTAAAAAGTCACTGAGAACCAGAACTGGGAATCCAAATCTCACCAATAATGGTCGATTACGTATATGCTCCAAAAGGCAGGTATGTAACTAACGTATGTGATCCGCAGTATAACGTATATGATCTGCAGTGTTTGAAATGGGGATATATAGGAGATAGGAGACAGGAGACATCCTGTCTTCTCTCAGAGCCACAGACATAGATAAGGGCATTTTCCAAAGCACTGGCAGTAAGGTAAAGAGGATTCAGGCTGGGATAGCTAGACTTCCATTTGATATATATTTACACCATTATATATCGGGAGCACACTCTCTTTCAATTGGTTAGTTGAAGAGCTGTCCTCAGATGTGATGTATCTTTTGTGAAGGGACTAAGTTGTTTCCTCTCTCTCACTCCTGCCTTTATCCTTTCCCTTCACCCTCAGTGGTAGCTTTTCCTTGCTGTGTAAAGACTCCAAATTAAACAGAGCCATCCTTTCTTTTTCTTCTACCTCTATTTATTTTGCAAATGGTAATGATAAATCACTTAAGGGATCCATTTTGTGTGCATCAGGGCTGTGCATTTGCAAGTTTTCTCAGCGCATCATTATTTTCTCTCACGGTCGTAAAGCTATGCTTCTGAAGACATCTCCTGAGAATGATAAACCATGATGCTGGATGAGACAAGCAGAGGCCTCAATTTTCATTTATTCTCTCTGATTTTTATTTTATTTACATATTTTTGAGAAACTGGAGTTTAGATGGTTTAACAGACTGGAAAAATAATTGAGAGAAAGATTCAACTATCCTTCCCCTCCTAGGGACACACAAGGCATTTCATTAGAAACATACATGGTAAGGAAGTTTGCACTGTTATCATTAATGCTTTTGGTTTGTGGCAACCATTGTAAAGGCAGAATTCAAAGAGAAGAAGTGACACTTGCTTTCACCTGTGATAGCCTTGGAGTGAAACTGGACTGCTGTCAGGTAATACAGGCAGGAACCCAGGAGGCTGAACAGCTCATGAAGCTCATACTGCAGAGTAACTCTCAATGCAGCTTGCAGTGGATAAGTGTTTGTACCTCCCAAGCATGAGGTGCAGTTGCATGGAGGCGGTGAGGAGCAAGAAGCAATGACAAGCACAAACATAAGCCCACAAACATAAGTCAACAGACTCAAACACAGCAAGCATAGAGCTTCATCAGCCCTCAAAAAAGCTGAGAGATACCTCAGTCATCTTCTGCTTGGTTTTACCTTTCCATCCTCCTTCAAACCCCACCTCCCATTTCTTCATCTGTGAGCTCCAACACATCCACAAGTCACTAAAATTCTATCCTTAGACTACAACAACTAGACTGTTTTTCAGTCAGTTTCTACTCCTCACGATGACCATTATTAATTGGGACCTGGAGTCAGGCTTGGGTCTTCTGGCTTATTAAATGAACTGATCAGCTACCTTTGAATCAGTGGTACTCAGGTGCTGACTTTCAATTCAATGTCTGGTCCATTGGGTAACGAAAGACCAAATTCTTAGTCATTTTTATTGAAATATGTTCAGGGAACTGTCATACACTCACTGAAGTTGAGATTTATATTTACCATATAGTTTATGATCAAGGGAATAGAGTCAGTGACTAATTTATTTTAACAAATACGTCTAAGTCTTTCCTTTTTATATATCCATGTTTAATTACTGTAATATATATTGATCTTATGTGCATGTAATATATGTTATTATTATTTCCATTTTAAAGGGTGTGATTACTATATAGTGCTTGCCAGCATTTATATCATCCTGTAGATGAAGACAGCAGAGAACATTTACTTCCAAAATTCCTGCAGCCTTCATTTCCCATCATTTTCCCTAATTCTGGTGCTATCAAAACAAAGTACAATCAGATCCCTGAAAATGGGAAGTCAAAAAATACAACCCTGGTTGAGGGTGTTGAGTTTTGTTTTACAATCTCATTACAGCTATTGCTCTCTTTATTAATTTGTGCTGTGCTGGGACATTTCCTCTCCTCTTGTTAAATCATTATTAGCAGGAAATGCCCTCTATAAACCTGGCACAACAATTGTGTCAAAGACAACAGATATTAGCAAATACCAATGCTCTGACCTTGTAATGTTCTGTCGTTCAATTCCCAAAACTGTGCAAATCAACTGTTCCTCATAAGCTCTTCATTAGAGCTTCAGTAATTTCCGAAACAAATAAAGAATCAACAACAGCCACTCCTAATTAGCAGACTTTTCTCCTAGGATGTCAAAAAAAGAAGAGTAGGGAAAAGAAAAGAGGAATTATCTTCATCTGTTCAGTAGCAGCCTTATGCAAGTATCTATTCACTTAGCAGACCTACACACGAACCAGCACGTCTGTCCTGTGCTGGGTGCTGTACAAACAAAATCTATTGCCGGTGGAGTGATCTAGACCTCAAGAGTGCATCAACATATAGTTACTTAAATAGATGCAAACCTCTAGAAGCAGATGAATCTACAGCCACCAAAAGAAAGCCATACTTCCAGTGAGCACAAGTGTTGAGATCAGTTTTGTCTTTCCAGTTGTTTTATTCTATTCTTGTTACATTGTGAGAATACAAATAAAGATGGAGCAAAGGTGAGAGTTCTGCTTCTCCATTCAATACAGTTTTTAATATATAAAGCTGAACTGAAGCACTTAATCAAAATGCTTCATCTATGTCAACACTTCTGATGGCTTGAGATGGCATGGTTAATGCATGGACATCTATCATGACTCTGTAACAGCAAGCTACCCCAAGGAATAATTTAGGGGCCTTCTCCCAGGAATATTGCTCTGTGTAAAGTCAGTATTTTATCCAGTTGTCCAATGGGAATATTGCTTATGACAGTTTTATACAGCTGTGGTATTACTGCTATTTATCTTCAAACCCCTCAGATGATGCTGTGTCCTTATGTTGCCCTATATGCATAAGTAATCTTGGCCTCTACTTCCACTCCTTAGAATAGAGAGGGAGGAGAAGGTCAAATCTGTGACCCTGGGGAGACTGTTTTTGCAATCAATGTTTAGAGACTGAAATGAGACATTTTGGAAGATGTCTTTTCTACCTTGTACATATTTTCCACAGCACCAGTTCAGCTACTATGGAGTGATCTAGATCCTAGATTTTGCTGAGACTGTCAGCTGAGTTTCTCTGGGAGGACCTTTGGGTTTAGCTCATCAGTCATTCAAGTATCTGTGCATGTACTTATTAAAGCTGGATTTTTTTCATCATAGAAGTAGTCTGAGTTTGCTAAGATGTAAGTGTAGAGGTTGCTAAACCTCCTTAGCTGATGTCAATGTTTGGGAAGAGTACTCAGCATCTACTATAAAGAGATCTCCAACAGAGTCTACCAATGTTTGGGGAGAAACAAGGGGTTTTTATTCCTTTTGTTGTGTTTATTTTAGTCTTTGTAACTACTTATACAAGTATGAGAGTCCTTATCTAATGCTAAAATTTGTTCTCAACATATTAGAAAATGTTCAGGGTTTTCTTGCTGTTTCTAGATTATCCATCTCAAATTAAGTCTAATCTCCCAGTGATTAACTTCCAGCTTTTGCCAGGATATATTCTGCCTACAGAGGTACTTCAGAGAGAGCTGAGGAAACAGGATTTTTAGTGAAATAAATATACAATAGTTAAATATGCTAGAACAACACATTTTACAGCTATGCCCCCTGCCTTCCACTGGGAATATCATCATCTGATAAGATGGCAGTGAGATAAACAATTTGAGATTTACCTTTGCAAAACTATGAGGAACTGGGTTGCTCCAGGAATCTCCAGTCCTGACAGACTGACGTGAAGTTCCTTCCTTGTGATTCTTTCTGCAACTGGTTTACCACAGGTTCTTCTTGGTGGGTTCTACTAGAAACGCCAATTCTTTGCAGTTTAAGAGGAAGCGGAAAAAGATGGTTTTAAGTAAGAGGGGGAGGGGAAAATAAGGAAATATTTCCTCTTCTTTAATGATAACTTCATTATATCTACTCATTACAGTAATTGCAGGTTTAACTAAAGATTTTCCCATTGTGCAAGCTTTGGAGAGACTGGGAATTTAATAAACAATTAGAATAATGCCAAATGATGGAGGCAAAAGGTGAAATTACCACTTGGATACAATACTTTCAGCTAAACTGTGCAGGATCAAGGGGTCACTCAGCAGAGATAATTGCTAATTAAGCTCAGAGGGGCAGGCAGGCAGGTAGGCAAACATCCTTGTGTTGCATTGGGTTGCCAATTGATTGCAACTTCAGACTTTGATTAAACTTCAGAAATGATTAATTGATTAACACTTACACGCTTGCCAAAATGGACAAGAAGGAGGATATATCAAAGAGAGGCCATTGAATTCACCTCCAGGCAATCTTCAAGGCATGAAAACTTTGCACTTTGGTCATGGTCCCATTTATAGTTATGTCATTAATGCCAGTACAAAGTGAGCTCATGGCTTAGATATCTAAAAAGGAATCAAATAAGGTGAGGTCAGTGCTGGCTCTGCAAAAGATTTACTTTCACTAGACGACACATAATCTCTGTCTTCTTTTGTTCATCATCTGTAAAGTGACAATGAAAGATTGTTTTCTACGAATACCCCTGGGCAGAGTTTCTTGCAGCACAGATCCGTACACAAGACAGATGTGAGGCTGAGGGAGACCTTCTGAAATTTTCAAATCCAGCAATCAATGAACGTGCAACTGATGTTCCGATGTGAAGTTATATTGTAAAGGTATTGATTTAGAGATTTTAAGACCAGGGAGTACGATCAAGTCTGAAGCTGCCTCAAAACATAGACCACAATTTAATTTCAGCAACAAACTGGCTGGTAAGAAAGATGTCATTAGCAAACAATTTATTTAAACCAGAAAACTTTCATATATTTTTTTTTCTTCATCTAGTATTTTGTGTGGATTCCTGGAAGTATGAATTCAAGCCAAGACAGACCATCATTGTGAACAAATATTCCATTACTTTTCACTTGTTTCTCTATGTAAATATCATTACATAGTATTTATTTACTTATTTATGTGAGATTTGTTACTAATGATCAGATGAAGTTCTAAGCACCTCTTCAGCTCTTTTAAGCCATTGAAAACATGAACTTCCATCACAATATCTTTCAAAGCCATAGTTAGAGCACCTTTTATCCCAAGCACACTTACCCTCAGATTGTTCTGTCTCATCACAATCAAAACCAAGTAATGAGTAGCATACATTATTCCTCTTTCTGAGCTTGCTTAAGGAATCATTGCTATCTTACATAAATTACAGTTCTCCGCCGTTAAAAAGCAATGCACTGAGGTATAAATATTGTTCCCCCAGGTGGAAAAATACATTTACTTTGCAACGAGTTAACGTGCGCTCACAATGAAATACTGAAACATTCATTAGTATGTTCTGGATAGCAGATAATTCTGCATAGTCATGTTCAAAGAGCATCACTGTGTTCAAAGAGCATCACTATTATTAAGTAGATAGATGCAGTCAGCAGTCCTGTGGGGCGAGTGTTAAAATACGACCCCTGATTAAATGGTGACTCACAAGAAACCCTTGGGGAGAACACTTGAAGGTGATGTAACCACCATAGACAGTCTGGGTGTATAACAATAGGGTAGACACAAAGCATTGTCCTCCCTAGTAAAAGCTGTATTCAAGGTGAAGCTTTTGCTTGTGGACTGGGTCCCAGCTGCAAAGCAGCATAAGCATCTTGACAGATGGTTAGCTGGATGACACAGAATGATGGAAATCTTTTAAACTCATCTTATGCATATACCTTTTTATTTATCCCCGAAACTCGTAACTTGCATCGTCTATATTGGTCTGCCAGTAAGGTGGTCTCAGGGCAAGTGGGAAATAATAAGGTGTTTGAGTACCGAAACCTGATTTAGTACTGGTCTTTTGATGTGCAGCAGGACTATGTGTGGGAATTCTAGAGCATCCCAGGGAGCTGGTAAGTATTTCCAAGCAAAGCAGAGCTCCAGCTCCCCAGATAAGGGAACACATCTAAGCATGATAACACGCACCCCTACCACCACCAGTATCCTCCAGTCCAAGGCCAGGGAAAAGGGATTATCCAGGGATTAAGTGTGGCTCAGGGCTTCAGATGCTGGTGTGGCTGGAGTGTGAGGGCAGACTGGAGGAGGAGATCTCACAGTAATACCTCATCTCTCTCCTGTTGAAAACAAAATTAAAGCAAAGATAAAAAGATCTTTGCTCCAGGATTGCTGACCAGGGCAGCCTCCTTCTTTCTGACGTGTCAGGCTCAGTCTGAGTCTGTGCTGTGGGGTTTTGCCTGCATTTCTCACCTGTAGGTTTTCCAGCTTCCACCGCTCTAACTTCAGCTCAAATTCCCTCTTCAGCTGAGACTCTTAGTTGTAAGATTTTTGCAGTGATTTTTTAGCATAAAAACTCAAAATCATTAAAATGTCTGGAAAATCACCACCTAAAGTTTAATGGAGTTTACAGCCCCATCCCTGCGGAAAGGATTACCCAGTAATGTCTTCAGCTAGACAGTTTCTTGGACTATGGTGAAAATGTCCTTTTTTATGGAGTGTGCGTTAAACGACTCTGAAAACCATCACTTTCTTCTGAGCAGAACTACAGGTATACATGTGCTGGAAACCTACATGGTGAACTCTGATCAAAGATTTTCTTTCAGGGAGAGTGATGTCCTTATTTAAGAAAACTGTGTAGAAAATTAAAGCGAAAGTAATTTTCCACAGAGGATAAGAAACAGTGAGGAATAAATCCAATTTGGTGGCAATTGGTTGTTCAGTACCTGAATGAGGTCAGAGCAGATCTGTATTGTATGGCTCTCTGGAAAGCTACTGAACCCAGTACCCACCGCTCTGAATTGGGAATAGTTCCCTTCCCATCTCGGGTAAGAATGGTGTATAAAGTGGATCCTTCTCTCTTTAAACACAGAAATTTCCTCTTGTATCATGCTGGCTGCAGAAGGCATTTTCAGTGTTGTACATGAGTTTTTGGAAGAATGTGAGGAGCGGAGCCCATAGCAATGGAACGCTGAGTGTAGAAGACAGGAAAATATTTTACCATGAGGGCATGGTGCAGAGACACCAGTTTTCAGTGTTTGGTCTAGCTCTGGAAGCAACACATATTCTACATCCTTGGTTTTCGGGACCTGAATAGATACGTCTTTGTGATGCTGTACTGGTCGGCACACCCACGCCAGCATTCTCACACCTGGCTCAGGGGAAATTATAATGAAAAAAAAAAAAAAAAGATCCTGAAATTCCAGTGCACATTTCTAACTTTCAGCAGTGAGATCCTTAGGTGAGTTTGGGAAAACATGTCTCAGTGCTAACCCCAGGAGGAGCCGTTCAGCCCCCTTGTTTCTCTCCCTCTTAGTGAAAGCTGCAGACAAGCACTCAGCAATTTACTGTGATTTTGTGCCCTAATTACACCATATTATTCTTTATTATTATCTTTATGAAAAACAGACCTGCTGCAAGTCTAGAATCAGTATTCCTCCTACACATCTCCTTAAGCTACTTTCCCTGCAGGCACACTCTCACTCTCTTTCTCTTTCCCTTGCTCTCTTTTGCTCTTTGCTTTGCTAGTAGCTTTGTTTTAGACAGGATTTTTTTTTTTCTCTCAGCCAATACTGAATGAAACCCTCTGCTTTTCGTGTCCTGTACTGAAAAGGAGAAATCTTCAGCAAAAAATAGAGAGCAGCTGAGTGTGAGAGGACAGGTGCAAACACTCCTGACAAGGCTACTGAATAAAAGGAGAGGGGAAAAGAAAAGCTCTGCTACTTGATGAAGGATGCTCTTTGGGGAAGGTTCTGCATGTGAACCACATTGGTGTGGGTGTGAAAGAGTATCAGTGTGGGAGAGACAGAGGCAAAGAGAGCTCTGCATCGGTGCGTATTGGAATCTGTGGGGTGAGAGGGGAATTTCCTAATTTTTGAGTTAGGAGACTAACTAGATGTTCCTCTTCTGTGTCTGAGCTATTGCACAAATGTAAAAACCCTCTAATTCTGACAGGAGGTAATTTATAGGTGGAAAAAAAATAAGTGTCCAGAAAACCCACATGCTGCTGGCATTGTCATGCGGGGTGTGCCAGGTCTGGGCTCTCCACCTGGCAGACTGTCTGTACCTGGCTTTTTGGGCCAGCAGCAAATCCAGTGATCTGCTCTGTTCATGGGCTGTCTTCTAAGATTCACAACTCTCTGGATATTACTAATTGTACATTCACGGCTGGATACAATTGTTAGTTGTATGTTATTTTTTCTCCATTTGCTAGCTCTTGTTGCCTTTCCGTATTTGAGGGATGCTACCTGTTTGTCTGCACCCCTGAGGCCCCACATGCTGCCCCTGCCACACACATCTGAGCTATCCCTCTTGCTCAGATTCTGCAAGCATCAAGCACAACTGAGTTACTTGGAGCAATTGCTCCTGCCCTTATCTTGAAGTGTGCTTTGTTCTTGCAGAAGGGTTTGTGAATTCACCGTCTTGTCCATTATTTTCCACCTATATTAACTGATGCAAAGACAGACAAGTAGTTGCATCTTCCCCCCACCCCCGGAATATAAGGGTTTGGGGAGAATTACCCTATTCTTTTGTGTCTGGGGCGTAGTGCTATAGACTTCACTTCACCACAAAGCTCCAGTGAGCTAGTGAAACAGAAGGGATAGACCAATAATAACTTCAGCCAACAGGAAAAGTTGAGCCACAAGATAATATATTTTTTTTTTTAGTGAAGAAGGATTTGCTTCTACAGCCAGGCTGTCACTAGTAGCTCAGCTATAAAGCTAATCTGTAAAGCTAATTTACACACGTCTGGATGAGCTGGTCGCCAATTGTTGCATCTGCAAGATACTGCAGAGCTGCTGTTGTTTTTAAGGGAATGCAGCCAAGAGGTTGGGAAGCTTTTGACATTTTATCAGCCAAAATTCTGGCATAATAATAGCCCTGTGCCTTTGCAAAATATACGTTAGGAAAGCAAGCAGCATCACTTTTGTATTTCTCAATTAATTTCCTCAATGTAAGTATAACCATGAGAAAAAAAAATAGCCTTTCCTAAAGGGATATTTGGGTACGTTTCAAATACCATCCCAGAGGGACACTGTGTAGCAAATATAATATTTTATTTTTCAGACTTCAAATGCCCGTCGACCCTTACAAAAGTATCTTATTTAGTTCATTATTAATAATCTAGCTGTTAGCTTGGATTGCTAAATGATTCGGGAGAAAAATAATGTGTACTCCAGTTCTTCAATGTTTAGATTCATCCAAGCGTTTAAGAACTGTCAAACAAAATACATTGCATTCAAGAGAAAATATATTCAATGAAAGATTAAATTGGGTTCTACAGTAAAGCCCCCCATTGCAGTGGAGAGGCATTTCATGCTAACAAATAACTATAGCACTATTATAACGAGACCTAGAGGCATGTGATTTCAAGTGACAGCACATCTGCTCTGTGAGTGCCTGTATATATATTTTATTTTTTTAATTTTTTTTTTCCCAGGCTGATGAAAGAGCAAGTAGTGGTTGATAATGAACAGAATTGTTCTCTTAAACATTTTTGAAAGATTTTTGTAGGTTTTAAAGATCTCTTTCAGAGTAGTTACCCTGACCCATAACTTTGGATTCCTTCCCATCTGCTTCTTTTGAAGCACTGAGAAGTTAAGGTGTATCTGCATCTCCAAAGATTTGTGCCCAAGAAGAGCTATCTTTCTGTGCTTCCTGACATGTTCCCAGTTTTCATTTAGCTTTCTCGTGTCTTTATTTGCCTTTCACCAGCAGTCAGCAAAGCCTAGATAACCAGTGCCATAAGCTGTACTCTTTAACTCTGATTTCTTAAGGTAAAAGTCTGTGTCTTACCTCCTATGAGACCTAGACACAATCTCTGCTTGTTTGTCCTTTATAAGGTTGGATATAATTATTCTTTACCCTTTAAAATGTTATGTCTTTAAAGGCATAGGACTTCCTTTTTTTTTTTTTTTTTTTTTTTTTTTTTTTTTTTTTTTTTTTTTTTTTTTTTTTTTTTTTTTTTTTTTTTTTTTTTTTTCCCCAAACCTGTATTTCAGACCATAAACCAAAGTTCATAGGAAAGCCAAAAGGAAAAAATGTCAGATTTGTGGCCAGCTGCAACTGTACTAGCCAGGACGTGAATCTCATGTGGCACTGTTCACACTTGCTGAATATCCTAGGTTTAGTTTCTCCAGCTAGGGCTGAGCCCAGCACGATCACCCCTCTGCTAATATGTGGAGTCAAGAACAAGAAATAAACTGAAATGCTGCTGTAAAATTGGAGATGGCTTGTAAGATACCCAGGATCCAGAACATGGTACATTCAATGATACAACTGCTGAGCACCAGCAAAACAAATATTCATGCAGAAGTAAAAGCTTTCTCACATGAGGTTGCATACTTATGCCATCCTAATACACTACAAATGTCTCTGTGGAAAGTATCAAAGATGCTTTATAGTACAAGACAGGTTATGAAGATGGTTCTTTACCCAGTTGGATACAGTGACCTACATGTAAATGAAGAAGGTTGAATAACAATCACTAAATAATTTATTCAAGGAATCTCTCAACTTTTTTTCCTGCAGCACTTACTTGATGAATGTCTGTACACATAGGGAATCCTTTGTGCCTGGCTGTCGTGATGCAGTGAGGATCCAATGGTGACATTTTGGAGCTCGATTGCTATTGATTTCAGGTCACTTAGGTCACTGGAAAACTTCCACTTCTCAGTAAAGCTGAGACCAAAGAGGTGCTTTTCAAGATGTACCCTGTATGTAGAACATGTGCATAGCTGTGTACATCCCATGGCTGAAATTGGATTTATGAAGTACCAGTATAAGCAGTCAGAAGTGCCAGTGGTGACTAAACCACTGTTGGAGGCCACATCCTGGCTGTAGAAAATACCAGGATTCCTTCTGGTAGAGCCAATACAGAACCCAGACATGCTGTATGTGCACCTGTTCTGTGGACAAGACCTTGCCTTGTAGGACTGTACAGGTGAGAGAAGCTCTCGGCAGGCTGAGGCTGGATTTGATGCACTGAATCCAAGTAGGTGTTTGCAGCATGGTCCTTTCCTGGCAGGAGGCCTGAGTGTTTGCAGCAGCTATACACGCCTTAGTGCTTGTCCACACCTAGCTCTGATAAAGGAGCACAGGATACAAAACTGGAAAGGGCACCTAGTATAAACAAGAGATAACCAAAAGTGGGCCTGGCGTTCAGTATTTCCAATCCTCCTCTTAGGATATTGTCTAATGGCCACCTCCAGTGTTTGAGTTTGCTTCTGGTTTTGTTTTTCCTTGTGCAAGCAGTTTGGTTGATTGATCTGGCAAGATCTGGAGTGAGCGAATACCTTTATGGAAACAGAGAACAGAGGCTTAGACCTGGAAATACATGTAATTCTAGCCCTATTTTTCTCTTGATGGGGATTGTTGGGTCTTTCTTGATGTCCCTAAGGATGCAATCTCTCTTTATCCAAGAGAACTTCACTCTCCAAGGTTTTTCATGCTGCAGCCTTTCCTAGCTGGGGAGAGACAAAAGAAATTACCATTCCATTTATGTCAACAGCCACCTTTATTATTTTAGGGACTTTTCTCATTCTGGAATGCACAGGGTTATAGTTGATAAACCAAGGTTTGGTTATCAAGTGAAATCCTCTTGTCTAACGACATGGTGCTGAGCCTGTCAGGCTGTGACTGAAATGGCACACAAATAATGCCAGAGCAGTGGAGCTGCTACAGTCTCTGATGGAGAGCAAGAAGAATCTGGCCTCTGAGAAGAGTGGGCCACCAAAGCATGTTTAGGCTGTGCATTTGGAAAGTGTGGCTGGATTTACCCTTCTGCTGCAGCGGGCTTAGTATCTCTGATAGAAGCCACCCTGACCTGCAGCTCAGTTCTCTGCAGCATCCCCAAAGCTTTTCTGTAATGTCAGAACTGAACAAGACGAACCAGCCACAGTCTGTAGCCACCTAATTGAAAGTTTCTGGGCCTGGCAGGCTTTGTTATCCCAAATCTCTGGTGGAAACAGTATATTCCAAGCTTCCTCCAATTATAGCTACCAGCAGCACAAGCAGCAGCTCTTGCACTCTGGCTTGGTCCTCCCACACACCCATTCCTCTCTGTTTTGTTGCCTTAGGATGGGGTTGCCTGGCAACAGGACTCTGCAGCTTTGGGAGACAAAAGCTATTATTTTTGTCACACAGATGTGCTAATGTGATTATTGAGTGGGGAGGGGGGACGACACATGACAGGTCAGACTTCAGATACTTGACAATTCCCAAACAAGGGATTTTTAAGGGAGAAAGACAGAATCTAAAAACAGAGGCAACCGATGGGGAGGCAGGTAGCTGCCAGGTACAGCATGATGTCACATAAACGTGTTCATAGATTTTCCAGGGAAGCAGTTTCATCAAAAAAAACCAAAAAAAAACAAAAAAAAAACCAACAAGAAAAAGGTCATTTTTAGCCAAGGAACTTTTACCAAGTTCCTCCTGGATTCCTGCAGATGGACTGGACGCAGGCAGCCGCATGTGTTCCAGTACTTGGTCACGTGTCATGGAAGACCTGTCCTGGAATTGAGCCTGTTGTTCTGGAAATGCTGGTGATCAAACAACTGCATGAACAGAAGATCCCAGGACCTTGCAGATGCTCAGCGAGTTCCAGCCTCCCTGGCTAATCACTCTTATGATGCTGACAAAGATGTTTGTTTCACCAGCTTTATGCTAACTTGGATCGAGATCAAATGGCAAAAAGAAAAATCAACTTATTTTTTTCCCCTATCACCTGTCTTTCAATGTTCACATGTATGTTTGTGTGTTGAGTGGAGGGTAGATAAAGCCAAAACCAACTAATGACCATTTACTGTTTCTAGTTTATTGAACGTTTGCAGGATTACAGACTAATTTCTGTTTTGAGCTAACTTTCCATTTATAAATTACTTATTAACCAGAACCAACCAACAACAAAAAAAAAAAAAAAACAAGGAGAAAAAAAAATCCTACAACAAAACCAAACCACCCTTCCATTTCTCTGGATTTCCACTAAGCCTGCTTGTGTAATGCTTTTCTGTGGCTGTGCAAGTCTGTGGGAAGAGCTCTGGCTTCTCTGTCCAGGAGATGCAGGATGCTGGATGCAGTTCCTGTGCCCAGCTGTAACATTGCAGCCCTGTAAAACTACACTGCCATGGGGTACTGAGCAAAGCTGCCTCGATATTGCAGGAGTGTTTCATCACTTTCAGATGCTGAAGTGTTCCTCGTACCTGCTATGCTCATCCCTTCTTTACTACTGTGGATGGGGAGGTATAACGTGAAGGGATTTTTATCTATGCGTAAGTCTGGGAACTAGCTGTTTTTCATGGGTTTGCACATATTTGCATTCAGGTTAGCTTACATGAGGGCAAGGTTTTCATCTCCTATAAACTGCCAGCCTGGGACTGTAGCCTGTGCATCAAATGTAGGATTTTAGTTGGATTTCTACATGGAGCAGTTTTGTTTTCCTGAATTAAAGCCTTTCAACAAAAATCCACGAGGCAAAATGGATGCATTTTCTTGATGCAGAAGTACCAGCCTTGTAGCTGCACATTCACACAGAGTTGTACAGTTGGCTCTCCAGCAAAGACTCTGTTCTAGGCTACATACAACAGAGGCTCACCCTGGTCATTGTCTGGATTTTCCTCCATCATTACTACACTTTAAACCAATAGATAATACAGCTAAAGTACCCAAGCAAATATCAATAACAATGTGCAAGGCTGGGTAAAACTTAAAAAACCCTCATCATTTGCATTGTATTTATGTTATTTTGGTGAGTGCCTTTCAGTAGAGTTAGGATCCTTGCAGTGACACTGACAGTTTTGTTGCAGTTTCTTCTGCTTGTTGTTCTTCTAGCATAATGTGTGCTGCTCAGTGTAATGAGGCATGACAGATGCCAAAGAAAAAGTCCTTTTGGGGAAAAGGATGGCCCGGTACTATTTCCGCAGCAAAATGGAATTCTGATGGCTGGAGGATGAAATGCACTTTCTGGCTCTCTTGAGATGTGAATTAACAGGAGGGAGGTCAAGGCAGTAGTGACAAATGTCCCCTGGTCCACACCTGAAACTTAACTCGCACCTAGAGCAAAATGCCAATTGAGTGTGTAAAGTGTGGGTGTGGTTACTGAGAGCAATTATTTCTTTCTGCTTTTTCCAGAGAAATTATCTCAAATGTGTAAGAAATAGACATAGGAGAAAAAGTCTTTTGAGGGCTGGGGAGGGGAAAAGGAGATTCCAGTACTTGTCTCTGTTCCAGAACAGAATGAAGACTAGACCTTCAAAAGAGCCTGTGAAAAACAAAACAAGAGGAACACAACACAGCAGATTGCTGGGATATTCTTTTTGGCTTGTGTTTTGTTTTGGCTTCCCTTTCAGTTTGGAGTGTCTTGAAAAGATGAAAAATCTTTTCACTTTGTTGGAAAAAAAAATAGATACAAACCACTTTGCCTTGCCTTTGTCTTTGAGATGTTTTTCTCCTGAATTTTCAGGTGGGTCATCAAATCAAAGTGGGAAAGTAACCATAGAGTTTATTCAGCCTGCAAGGTAAGTTTAGAAAGACCTCCTGCGCTCTGTATCTATATGATATACACATAAAAGTGCACCAGTTGAATGGAAATGAGGTATCTTTAAGTGTTACATACTGTGAAGTACCCTGTATGGACGTCTCCAAATCTTAGAGAGATATAAAAAAGGATCTCTGATGTAACTGCACTTCCATCCAGAAGAGGGACTGGTTTTAATTTTTGCTCTTCCCACATGGCTGTAACTGTGCCTTGAGTGCTAGGATCTGAAATAACCTTCAGATTGGTTATCAGGGTTTACAGTATTGTTGCATGTCTCTGCGAGTTGATAGGTGAAATGGAAAACAATAGAAAAGCTCAATTAAAAATAAAAGATGTTAAGTTAGAAATTGGAAATTGGAGGCCTAAGAGGTGAGTAGGAAACACACCTGCCCTTAATGAAATATTTAAACAGAAGGATTGAACTCAAGACCTGCTTCCATCCAGCAGTGAAAGAAGCTGAGAATCCCTGCTGAAGGGCTGCATCTGTTATGAAAATCGTCTTCCAGCCATGGCTTCGGTTTCTCTTGCAAGAAATCAATTCCTTGGTGAAGCTACTTCTCACTTACAGTGTAAGATACAATAATAGACTAGGAGAAAAATGCATTTTTGGCACCTTTTGGCTTAACCTACTTGAAAATGAACTTCTCCAGCTTCCAAAATGAGCAAACTTCTCGGCAAGAAGGGTTGCAAGAGGAAGTCAATCTGTTTGTAGAGCAGTGAAGGAGTGTGATAAATTCAGATCTCAAAATCTTCAGTTTATTATATGGCTGCCACTCAGGCAAACTTCTTGTTCTCTTTAATATCCATCGTGCTTTGACAGGGATTGAGTACAGGCCTCAGGGTTTGTCTGTATAGCCTAAGAAATCCTAGAAAATATTAATTAAAATTGAAATGAAGCTAACAGGAACAGTAAAAGCTGACTGCCTAATGCAAGTGATTTATTACACACCACTATATTTTTCCTTTGGCTGGTGTGTATGTAAGCTCTGGATAGTAGCTCTGAATTGTAGGAATTGTTCTGTTCAGCCACTGTACAAATTCTGGCTGATGCAAATACTTCTTACTGAAGGAATTGAGTCACAATTTCACAAATAAACTTTTTTTTTCCGCCTTTATTTGCCTAAAAAAGGCACATTCGAACATTATTTCTGCGACGCCACCTGGTGACTTCCCAGCAAAGGCTCAGGCTCCCCAGCCAAATGACGAAGCCAGCCAGCCAGCAGCTCATCTACAACTGATTCCTGTACCTGCTGCCCCAGAAGTTTGTGCAAGTATAAGACACAAATAATAATTTAGAGCTGTATAAATATCCTCTTACTGCAGAGAAATAGGAGTGGGATTTGGTTCTGTGTGTCATTAGTGCTCTCTCTGCCTTACTTAACTCAAGATCTCAGTGCCTTTTCCTAAATCTAACGTATAAATATCAGCACATCCTTTACTGAGGGGCTGTTAATATTCCTGGCAATATAAGCTAGAAAATGGAGATGAAGAGCGATAATCCATTCCAGTCCATACAGCAAAGCTGAGCCCAGCTCCCAGTTTTCCAGACCTATTCTCTTCTCACCAAAGCATATTTGCTCTGGTAATCTAATCTCTCCTGCTGTTAATTCTGCGCTAGCTTCTCTGTTTTGTTAATAAAATCAAATGTCAGCCTTGCCGTGAGGAGAATGCACTGAAAGACATCCTGCTATAAAGCAGCCAGCTCATAGGAGCGAATACCAGACAGCCGGAGGTACCTCTTAGCCTCCTTCTGCTCTGCTCCATGCAGAAAGTTCCCCTGCTTCCCAGAGAAGTAAACAGAGGAGTTTACAGCTTCTCTGGGTGTGCTGTGAGGGAGAGAGGGAGAAACTCTTGAAATAAAAAATTTTCTTTGCTTGGACAAACATAACATCCTACGGTGAACAAGATGGAAGATGATGTAGACACATTGATGTAGGTTTTCTTGTCAGTTCCCTGCTAGGAGGAAATCATTCTCTGACAAGTTGTGTGGCATCTCCACGTTGGACCAAGGTGAACTACCCTATGGGCTGGATTCAAGGAGCTGCAGTTTCTTGTGTGCATCACGTGCTCCAGGATGCCCTATACCATCATCCTCTCTAACTTAATCATAAAAAAAGCAAGTTAGAGGAAGGTAATTTTCAACAAGCCCATCAACATAAAGAGATGTACTGTCTAGACACCTACCTAGGATCGGTACAAAATTCAGGATAAGAAATTCAAGGAGAATTCAGCTTATAGTAGAAATATGGAGTAGCAGAAGTTCTGTGTGGATTTCAAGTGTAATACAGCACATTTTGCCCTGCTGTGGCAGACACTTTTTTTTTTCAAATGTGTAACTCACATCCTCCCTGTTCTTTTGCCATAAGCTTCACTCCTACAACTTTTCTTCTTTTTTATTCCACGATTCAGCAAAGCAGAGACAGAGTGTTGCCAGGGATGGTTTTGCAATCCCAAGACCAATGTTCTAAGATAACATCAGCTGTTTCAGGCAGCCCCAGTACCACATGTATTTATTTTTTTTAAATGAACACGATGTGTCTATATCGAATGCTGAAGCTTAGATGGTCCTATCCCTTGTGTGGAAGGCTTTGACAACAATAAATCATTGTATCATTGCATGGGTGATGGTGGAGCTCCAGTAATCTTTTACAGCACTCTATCAACCATCAAAATTATTTCATCCAAGCCAGCTTCCTATGCTGTAGGAACAAGAGCTTGCAAATGGCAACACGCCTAGCTTACCTCAAGATCCTTGTAAATCACAAAAAAAAAAAAAAGCCCTTCTCTCTCTCTCTTAAAATCTTTCACTGTAAGAAAAATTAATTTTTCTTACCCATCAAGCTGTTTTCTTACTTTTTCCAGTTTTTAATGTGTCCCAAGAGGATTTTTAAAAATTTAATTAGAAATTTTAAATGAGAGCAAAAAATTATATCATTTAGAATAACTGGAAGTATATTTAAAAGAGCATGGTGAGTTTCTGTTGGATGCAGCATGTTCAAAACCAATGGAAAAGATTCATGTTCGTTCTTTTTCTTGTTTATTCTAATTGCATGCAAATCACGGTTCCATTTTAGATACATGGAAATAAGTTCTCCAAGTGCTTGATTATGTTTAATAGTGGCATGCAAGTCCTATCCGGAGCTGGAATGTAAACCATAATATGCAGAAGTAATGGAAGGACTGATATAGAAGCAGAAATTAAGATCTTCTTTAGTATTTCTGCTTTCTCTGATTTTTTAACTCTACTTATACAAAATGAAGTGCAGTTGGGAAACTGGTTTCTACATAAGACACCCTTTTTCTCCTCAGCAGGACAGTCTTAAGTAGTTTCAACACATTTTGAGAAATGCAGCAATTTTCCTGCACACACACACACACACACAAAAAAAAAAGGAAATAGAAAAGATTGAAGTTGTTTAACACAATTTAAAAAGTTATTCCGTATGCAGTTAACATTTCTTCACTAAGCACTCCTGTGAGTTTAGGTTGTGGATCCCACATGCACAATCTCACACACTTAAGCTCAGCAAAACTGTGACAAATATTGTCCCATCTAGGCATGTTTGCAAAACTGCATTTCCTCCTCATCATCATCATCAAAAGAAAATTGTTGTTCCTAACTCACTAAAATGTGTTCTTACATGTTGATTTGGTAAGCAACTGGGATTTTCAAGGCCAACCTGATCAGGCTGTACTGGACAGGATTCCATGGCAAAGGTTGTTAACATAAGCATTTAATTCTCCCCATGACCAAGATGCTCTGGTTGCTTTTGTCTCTGTGCTACAAATCAACTTTGCCGCTCTGAGCCTTCTGCTGCTGTAGCTGAACCATTGCTTGCATGTCAGCAGCTCTGCCATCACCCAGTTCCAGATCAGCAGTAAAGGTATTGTGTTTTGTTCCACACCAAAACAAATCTGAATGGTAAAACTCTGGCATCCTTTGCACAACAGAATTCTTGGTTTTCAGCCAGCCTCCTCTGGGAGATTGGGATGATCCACTGCAACACGACTTGCCCGTTAAGTGGATGGCATGCCTCCCAGCCCTTCTTTTATGTATTAAAAACATTGCAGAACTTTTGAAAGTGACAGTACAAATCTTTAACATGTCCCTGATGCGGCATTGCTCCAAGGCAAAAGTATTCCTAGCGCTGTTATTCCAAGCGATTTGCCAGGGTGCCATTTGGGAAGGGATCTTACTGGTGAGTGCAACTCCATGTAAGCTCAAGGCATGCAGTGCTAAGCATTAACAAGAGAAAGCCTTCCTCAGTCTAATTCCATTTTGTGGTTTATGTTTGTTTTTAGCTGGTAGCCTCCAAACATTAATTCAAGACAATGGTCCTTCGAAGAAGGGTGTAGGAAGGCCATGAATAAATGCCCACTTGCTGTTTGCAGTGCTAAGTGGTATTTCCCAAGGAGACCATTCCATAGCAGCAGAGGGATTCAGCTAATTGTCCCTGTCTTCTGTAATAAAGCAACTCTCCTAATCTGGAGCGAAGCTCTCAGGAGTGGCGGTTCACGTTGGTCATAGCTGGGCGGAAGAGGGAGGCCAGCCTAACTGTTCAGCTGTGCCATGTGAAGGCCCCATCCAATTTCACATAATAGCAGCCTGTAGAATCTGCACAACTGAGTGCCAGAAAAGCTCATTTACATTTTAAATGAACCTGCTGATGCCTTTGGGCAATCTTAATGGTTAATAGCTGTATCAGTAAAACATACCGTTCTTTCTCCCCTCTAAAACAAACAAACAAATGCATCTAAGTATCAAAGCATCAAAGTAGCTCTTCTCTGGATAAATGCTTTATCTCTAGTATGATGTCTGCATTTTAAAGGTATTCCTAGTGCTTTTAAGCACTTTTAAAGTCCCTAAAACAGACAGTGGCAGTGGATTTTTTTTCTTTCTTCATTAAAAAACTAAAGCAAAACAGCATCACACGCAAAAGCCCTTCACAAAAATCACAAGCTCCTTGTCGTGATGTCTCACAGAGGACAACTACACAGACATCCTCTTGCAAAGGCAATACAGTTCAATGTCACAGCACTTTCCTTAATACCTCAGTAATCCCTAGAGCTACTTAAAGAAGTAAATTCCAGCAGTAATGGGGAGAAGAACTGGCTGTTTAGCAGGTTTCCCTCCATGCAACCTGGTTTCTAAACAGGATCATTGTAAAGGGGATTTGACTACAAACACCCATCAGCTACATTAGCTGAGATCAGCACAGGGAGATTTGTGTGATTAAACCTTCTCTCAGAGACGCCTTAGTCAATTTACAGTGATTGCCCAGACAGTTGGCTGGAGGTATTTTTGTTTGCTGTTCATCCTCATGCAGCAGTTACCTTTGCAGATTGTACTCATCCATCTTTCACTGGCCAAATTTTCACCCTGTAGCTTCTCTTCACAGCCTGTATCCTGTTTCCTATTTGCTGCCGTTCCTTTCGAGGGCATTTGTTTTGCACACAAGTGTTAGGGCAAATAAGCATCAAACTACCTTTTGCTTTGCAGAACTGCCGAGTGAAGATAATGGGAAACTTCACATTTTGCTGTTAGTCCAACGCTCATAGCGAGCTGGAGAGGTGAATGAACGATTATAGATACAGATATGGCTTCTCACAGCTACAGATGTGGCTATAACTAGTCAGATGATGGTAGCTATACATCTTACAAAACTGCCGCTGCCTCCAGCTCCCTCAGGAAAGATGTAGATTTAGGCAATGTAATACAGATCACCTATAGGCAGACTGAATGGTATCAGAGGATGGAGAGAGAATTAAAGGAAATGGTGATGTTTCCTCTGGGGGCAACAAGCACCATAGAGTAGATCAAAACAGAACAGAGCAAGTTGCGCAGCTCTCCAGACAACTAGGTGTGAAAAAGTAGGAAAAGGGGATGACAACTTGCCAGCCAGGTTAAATGCTTCCTTTGAAGGAGACCCTCTGGGCTGGTCCCATCTGTTGTGCCAGCTCTCGGTAAGTCTGCTGCCATGAATGCTGCCTTTAGAGCGTCAGAGGGCAAAAGAAGTATTCTCAAAGACGTTGCTCTGAATTTCTTGTGCAGCAGTCAAATTATTTTTCTAGCATTTAGTACCCTCAAAGGCAAATGTCAGCACAGCATTTCATCCGACGCTTGCTGCAGAAGACTGAACTGACATCCTTTTAAGTGTGTCCAAAGACCACATACAAGGAAGTGTTCTGCCTTATGGTAGAGACGCACCATTGCTGTGTATTGCTGCAATGAGAGGCTTTGGTCAGGCTGCATGACAGGAAACCGAGTGGGAAAATGTTGGCTCCCATTTCACTTGAGCCTCCCACAGCAGATGGGTCGAACATTTTAATAAGTCTTCTGAGCAGATGAGCTAAATGTTTTAGACCACATAAGTGCTGATTAGAGAGGCCTTGTGTATGTCCCTATGCTAACATGTCAACTTTGCCAAAGCAAGAAATGTAAGGTTGCTGTAGTAACAGAATTAAAATGGCAAGAGATAAATCAGTGGAGGGTAAGGAAAGACTTAGAAAGAAGAAAGCTCAAGCCCACTTCTTGGTTTCTAGTTTTCTGTGGAGGAGCATTGAAACAGAATGGGAGCTCGGATGAAGATTTAAGACGCTAAAATTGATTACAGAGTGAATGATAGGTTGGTAAGAAGCGAGGATTGGTGGAAGATGTGTGACCTAAAAGGAGAAGGGTTCACAAGAGACCTGGCTCCAGACACAGTTGCGACTTATTTTCCCTCAAAATATAGTATTTAGTGGACATGGCATATTGGAAACATTGCTGGGAACCCAGAATGTACTAGCCTTGAAAACCAGCTTTAGCAAGGAAAGGAGGAAATGCTCTGTTTGTTTACTGGAAAGCTCTCCGAGGGCTGCAACACTGCAATATTTATTAGGAACAGAAGGAACACGTAAAATGAGTATTAATTTGTAAGATGAAGCTTGAATGATTTGCAAAGTATTGTGTGAGAAGATTACCTGTAGCTGGTACTCTGTGGCTTAGGAGTTCTTTCTTTGTCCCTCTGCACCATCTGCTTCTAGCACTCCACTAGAGGAGCTGACCCAGGCAAGACCACAACTTTATTTTTTTCCAGTCACTACTGATCTGTAGAAGCTCTAGCATACCCACTCATGGTCGTGAGGGTGATATGGCACTGGGATCCAGGCAAGAGTACTTGTGTGGGTGGATGATGAAAGGACACAGAACAACCTATTAGTCAGTCACAAACGAGAGCCTTTGATGGGGTGTGATCTGAGAAAACAAAATCCTTGAGGAAGGGAAGGAATATAAAAATTGAACATTGAAAAGAAGGGAAGTAAACATTTTTTCTGTGCTGTTATCTTTTTCCCCTATGGAACAGAAACAAATGAGGGACCAAAGCCTCCTCTGGAGTTATCAGCTAAAGCTGTAAAAAATGCTTCAGAATGGAATTAGACCTCATGGGCCAAACTCAGCTTGCAACTGAGAACTGTGAACTATCAACAACGTTTACTCCTGGGATCTGAGCCCTCACTGAGGCAAGGAACTGAACGCAGATCCACAGAAAGCTTGAGTCCACACATCCATTGTCAAACAATGGAACTTTGAAACCAAAATAAAGAGCATTTAACTGGATCACTGCACTCAGTTGGAGGGAGACATCTTGTAGCTTCTCCCCCTTGAATCCACAGCCTCTTCTCTTTCCCCTGAGGTCTGCAGAGATGGTGTCCCTTTTCAGAAGGGGGAAGTTCTCTTCCTCAGCTCTCCCTTCCTCTCTCAATTCATTTCTTGATCAGGAAAGTGGAAACTAGAGGAGACGTTAATCTCAGCTGCGGAAATGTTCCTGAGGGTATAGTATCACATGCATTTGTCAGTGCTGCTCTCAACAGCTAAACCAAAGAGGCTTCCATCACTTTTGCTATGGCAACCACTCCATGTACTTTAGTTAAACTTCACTTAGCTTCTTTTCCTCTGATGATATTCAGCTGGATTTGTCCTTCCCATGGTCAAAAAGCCTGCAACAGCCACTCTGAATTCTGCCTGCATGGACAGAAATTGAAGGCTAAGCCAGCCCAGGCACTTTGACAGTGCAGACTGCCTGAATTAAAACATCTGCAATGTCTATACCTAGGCAAATAGATCCAAATTAATTCATTCTTACAGAGGAAGGTTTGTTTATTCATTACACAGAGTAAAATTGTGAGTCAATTTGTAGACACCTGGGCTGGTATCAGCCTTCTGACACAGCAATGTGAAACTGGCAGCTCATGTTTGGAGCAAGCTAAGAAATCTCACTCTTCCATCTTCCAGATAAACAAAGAAGGGAGGAATCAATTTTTATGTGTCTTTTTCTTTTTTTTGGGGGGGGGTGATGAGTCATCAAGAAACCTTCTTCAGTGTTCACTCTCTTCACCCCACTTCTGGTGGAGTCTCTTTCTGGATTTCTGAAGAGAAGTAACTTTCTGCACTTGAAGCTCAGACTTGTGTGTCAATCACCTCCTCCCTGTCTGTACTAGCCCTGTGGTCTCTCTTATCCACCGGACTTTCCTAATCAGGGGATGACTAATGGCACACTGATGCCAACAGGAAAATATCCCCAAACCTTGCTGTCTTTGTATCCGGAACCATCCTCCAGATTTTGACATGATCCTTTGGAGCCATCTTACGCAGAGGAATGTGTAAAATTACCCTGCAACTGGTGAAACAGGAAAGAAATCTAGTTTTTACTTTGTTAGGAGAGAGTTATGAGCTTCTGAGTCCTGCTGTCAACTTTTGAAGCATGAACTAAAAGAAGTGGCATTTCTGTTAATTCCCTTAGCACCATCTGCATTTATTTCCTGCTTTGTCGCTAATTAATCTGTTTGTACTATTTATACATTTGAACTGTCATGAGTCTGACTCTGATTCCAATTGTTTCCCAATAAATCAGGAATAACCTTGGGGAAGTCACAGGCATTCCAGGGGAGTTCAGTCAGATGCAAGCCTGGTTTCCAAAACCTTTCTCCCCAGTGAAATTTCTCTCCTCAGAGGGATCCAGGGAGTGCATGCAGTCAGCTTAAAATCTGGGTATTGGACTATTTGCAGTGTCTAGATCCAGTCTGTTTTATTCTTCTAGCTTGTCAGTACTGTTAGTCCACTCCTGCCCGGAATTTTACCTGGTAGTAAATAGATTTGCCTGGGGCTGCAGATGGCTTTGCAGCCTTTGGCTTCGTGATGTTTGTAAACAGAGACAGACCAAGCAAGAAGTAACTATATACATACAGACATATACATATGCAAACCATTCCTGCAACTTTGCTCACACCTTGAATCGGACACATATAATATTAGCTGCGGCTGAGATATTGAGATTTCAGTCCTTGAGCAAGCAACTCTGAATTGTAGAGAAATCACTGGAGACGAGAATAGTGTGTGCAGGTGCTGGTGCAATTTTCTTCCACATGACTTTGCTGAAGGGCTCCTGGTATTCCAGCTCCAGATTCCAAGCAGACACAGTGTCATCTAGAGGAGAAAGTACGGCCATGCACATTGAGAGATAAAGGGAATATATTTTTACAGGAATAAATGTCCTGAATGAAGCCAGTGTCCGTACTGATGCAAACTGCAGTTTTCCCTCCCTCATTATCTTTCAGGTTTCTGTGCGTGTGTGTGCTTGTGTGCAGGGGGCACGACATGAAGGTCTCTTGGGAAACTCCTTTGTGATAAACCATAAAGAATATCTCACTGATCTGGGTCATTTCTGTCGTTCTATTATCTCCTCCTTATTTCCCTTCTCAGAAGCATGACAGGCTAACAATAACTTTTGATACTTCAGTGCCCAGTTTGAAATGCTTGGATAGTGAATTATTCCTTTGTAATTGAAGACGAGAGCCAGCAGGAGCCAGAAGGAAGATGATTGGCTTGCATTCAGGTTCTCCTTCTAAAGGCCCTACTATTTCTTTGCTTCTACTGTACAGGAAGCAGACAAGCTGTTATTTCTAGTTGTTGAGTACAATAGGGCTTGGAAGAAATGTGTTGGGTTTATATTAACCTCCTCTGTTGAAAATCTTGGCAGAGTTAACTCAGTCCTGTACCCCTGCAAGACGCAATAGATAAATGAAGTATTGAGCAGTTCACTGCATGGGAGGATTTTCAGTCCTGCTGTAGAATAAAAGCGCTGTTCTGCATGGGCATTTCAGGCAGCACAGAACATCGTGCTGGTTCTGGCCAAAGTTTCCGTTTGCGTGTCCCTGCTGTGCAGCCTCTTCTACTTTTGGAGAGCTGGTATAATTTGTCCCCAAAGATGGATATACTTATTTTATAAGGCACCCAGACAACTCTCTGGCATTTGTACTTCCTAATGATAGGCATTAGGAGAACATTAAACATAGTGGTCCTGGGGTTGGCTGCTTGATTGCGTGTTAGGATTTCATGCTGTGTAGGAGGGGGAAATGACGAGTAACAATAACACAGCTTTAAAACGTGCTCTTCAGTTAAAGGAGTCTAAGACCAGTTCCAAAAAGACTGACATGTGGGGGAGGCATTTGCACAAGCCTGGCAGGAAAGGTGATCTCAGTCCAAAGTCAATTCTGCCCAGGTCTTGGAAGATAAGCATCCATGAGCAGGAATAACTTTGCATGAGTGATTTCTTCCACAAGAAGTGCAGCTGTCAAACTCATTTTAAGAGCATTTCTTCAGACGCAAACAGCTGCCTCCAGGCTTTGGAAACAGCATATTATTTAGCTATTACCTGATGGGAAAAGGGATTTTAGAGAGCCTTTGTTTAAAAGTATTTGTTTTAACCAAGACCAGCAATTATAGTCAAGGCTGTCCTAGGACATGCTAGGATCACAGGAGACATACAAAGACCACAAGAACCCCAATTGTTTTAAGAACAACAATGAAAGATGTGGCACTACTGGTACAAAAAAAAAAAAAAAATTTAAAAAAAAAAAAAATAGGGTACCCCTGACAAAAACATTCAGTTCAAGATAGGTCCAGAGGTT
>WHYT01016652.1:89845-191919 GCA_009806455.1 Tetrax tetrax | reverse complement strand
AGGTCCAGAGGTTCTGAGTTAGAGAGTTTCAGGATCACCATCAGATCAGTGGGCATTTTTTTTTTTTTCAGATTAGAAGCCACGGAAGGTTTTGAAAGGTGTGATTTGGCTCAGAGAGTATGAGTTCTTGCAAGAAGAACCTCAGTTGTTAGCTGACAGAAGACCAACTCAAATTTACATTTAGAGGACTTGAGTAGGAGGTGGTACGGGCATTTCTTTGGCAAACAGAGTTATTAATAGTTGAATTTATAGTAAGATTAGACATAAGGCTGAAGATGTGCTGAACACCTGCTGATTGCTTGCAACTTCAGTTGACATGAGGGGCAGTTTGTAGGATTTCACACCTCTCTGGATTTGATCTTCCAAAACCAAGACTGTTTCAAGAAGGTTGTGTTAAGTATGAGTCGTCTTTAAAGACACGATTCAATGATTGGTTCCTAAGCTGGGAGCTTGTTTGCCGAGACAGTACTTATGCTCTCACTCTGTAGTCAGTGGGATTCAGTTATCTACTCCATGATTCTTAGACTCCACAAGAATAGCAGACTGGACTTAGTCTTCTACATCTGGTACATCAGTTCATTTTTCTTCCGTATCATCTACCCATGCAGCTATCCCTGGTCACCCACGCATTGGTGGCTTGGAAGAGTCTCTCTGTGTTGCCCACTGCACATTTTCATAATTGTGCAGGTGATTACTGAGCAATTGTGTGCAGTAGGCTACATGCAGTAATTCCTGCGAGCATGCTGATATTTTACTAACCTGCACTTTCCTGTGCTGTAGTTGTTCAGAGAAAAGTAGATGCTTGCAGAAGAGATGGGTGAATTGGTTCAGATCCTTGATATTCAGAGGCATCTGACTGGGATAGCCATTAGTATGTTAATAAGAAGAGCTCATGAGGGTGCTTCTGTTGTTATCATGGACTGGGGAGTGTATATATATATTATAATCACAATTTAGATCATATTCTAGGATTACTTTGTTCCTGTATGTTAGTAGTTACAGCAATCCCATAATGACTTAATGATAGCAAGCTAATTGATAATGGGTTGAGGGTTACACTTAGTATATGTGTCGCATTTTGGGAAAGGGAGAGCAGTAGAGAGGAGAAATCCTATTAGGTTTTGTCCTCTAGTAACACTGGACATACTGCACATCAAATCCTCTGGTTGTTTGTTAATCACCCCACTCATTAAGCAGCAGGAGCTGATTAAACAAATCTCAAAGTCTGATGATGGAGGTTGTGTTAAGTTGCAAAACAGATCAAATTAGACGGCTGGATAAGTATTTGCCTACATTAACGTTAACTAGGCCTTTCTTTTGTAAAGATCCAGGCAACATTTTTCTGAGTGCAGCCCAAATCAGCATTTTAATAATGTTCTCACATGAATAGCTTACTTATGTTTCTAGTACTGCAGGTCTGTGGCTACAAAGTAAGAGATGACACCACATTAAAAAATCATTAATAAATATACATTAGGTAGGCGTAAAGCTTGATTGGCTGGTTGTCCCTTGTAAATCAACATGCATGGGACAGAGCTAAGTTTTTTGCTGCTATCAGGTTCAGGAGTTGTTGAGATCTAAATCAAATGACCTAGCGATTAGTCATATTCAGTCTCCCAAGTCATCCAAACCCTGAGTGTATCTGAGTAAGGTATTAATATCAGTGCTGCTGCGCTTCAGAGCACAGGTTATCAAATCTCGCAGTGTCACTTCAGGTCCCAGTGTTACGAAAACCTGTTTTGCCAGCTCACATGCTATTAGATAACCTATATGCATAAGTACTCTTTGCCAGTGTTTTCCGTCCTGTTTCTGATATGCTCAACATTCAGGGATCCCACTGAAATCTATGGAAGCTGCACATCTTCTGCACCCTTGAAAAGGAAAGGCAGTGCTTCTGGCACTTTCATCACGGACCACTCATCTGTGAGTGGTTGTCAGCAGGAACACTTAACATCTCCATACACATTGGGACTAGGACTTTCTGATGTGAATTTCTCAGAGCAAAGGAATAGGAAGTATAAAGTAGCAATGAAAAAATTTGCGTTTATTAAGACTATGTTTTTCATTATTTCCAATATGATAATGTCTGTGTGTAGTCATGGTCACCCTCCGTTTGTGTGGACTTAGCCAGTAAATCCATAGTAGCAGGCCAGTATTGTCCTGTGTAGCAATGAGTTCCCATGTGTGGCAAAAAAAAAAAAAAAAAAAAAAGCTCAACAAAATCAGAAAAGGAACAAAATGCAGTTATTGGCACGTTCAGGTAGCAAAGGGGAAAAAAATAGAGTGGTGATAAAGCTTTATCATTTCTTTCCTGCAGAAGAAATTCAAACGCACTCTAACCTATCAGTTTTAGGCAGACAGATGACAGATGCCCTCAAACTAGAAGGGCTCAATAATATTGCATTATTATAATGACTTCTTTAGAGGGGATAACATTTCAACTATTAAAATCATTTGCTTTGTCCTGGCTCTTTGTTAACGACCTACTTTATCACCATCAGTAACCTGAATAGTAATGCTCTCACTAGATATGGTAATCAAGAATCGATCTGCAGTCTGAGCTGCCATCATTGGAGTCTCGGTTGGTTGGACATGAGGAGTGACTTCCAAGCTGTTCATTTGTTCTTTCTCCTTTAAAAACTGGTTAGGAACAGACCGTTATCACCTCACTAGTACGTACTTGACTCCCTTTTACTGCAAAATAAGCCTATGTAATGCTTCTGAGATGAAACCTTATGAAAGTCCCAGTCTATGAGGATTTGCTGTGAGGCTGCAAGTAGTTGACCCAGTCAGTGACTCCTGACTGATATCAAGAGCTGCAAAAACATTTTCCTGGAAGAAAAAAATCTCTTTGCACCATACCCGAAGTCTTAATATCCCTGTGGCGGGACTGATTTCTGGACCCATCAGAGAGCTCAGGTTACTTGGCGGTGATGTACGTAAAGGATGACGGACTACTTGATGAAGATGCAGCTGAAGCTTGGAGCCCAACCTTTCACACTGGATGTATTGTTTCTTGTAATTTGATCATGCTGCTACCAGAAGAGTAGAAAAATACATTCCAATGGAGCTAAAAAGTAAAATAAAAGAAAATAAATAAAATAAAATAAAATAAAATAAAATATTAAGCACTGATAAGATTTCGTTTGACAACCATATCATTCCATCATTTTGATTGGTCCACAACCAACTCTCTACTAAGGTTTCAGGAAGATTCATGTCTAGTTAAATTATCTTTTCAGGAAAATTATTGCAAGCTGCAAAAACACTAGCAAAATACAGTTACGTGTTAGTCTTTCAGAAATCATGTGAACAGACTGCAAATTAATCTGACTCGAAGGTAACCCACAAACATACCGTGTCATGCGTTCTCTCTTTTTCTGCAATGAAGATGTCTGAGGAGTTTGAGAGAGAAGAGAGCAATGGAGATGAAATTGTCCAGAGATAATAGAAGGGGTATGTATTGGCATTTAATCCGTGAAAATAAGCCAGTGTTTTAACCTATTATCCAAGATGCTTCAGATCAAAATTTTACAAAGTGATAGGCAGTTGCAATCTGGGAGTTGCAATCTCTCAGAGGGGCTGATGCTACTGACATTACCCTTCTAAAATCCACATATTTTTTCATTCCATCTCATTAGTAGGGATAGGTCTCAGGACTGAGCATCTGTCACTGTATTTTAAGAACAGCAATCAATAACCAGAAAACCTTAGTGGCTTCTCAGACAACTTAATCTAAATTGTAAGAATGATTCTGAAATCAGATTTGAGCTGTTTCCAGTCCTCTGTACAACTTGTGTTAAGAAAGCAAGGCTGATTGCCTTCTGCCTTCAAACAGGAATAGAAATCACAAATGTCCATTTTCTACAACAACAGAGATGTCCTTTAAAATCCGAATGTCCCAGACTTAATCCTTACGAATCATCTCCAAAACAGTGTGTTACAGATATATGCAATCTGCATTCCTGACCATGAATACCCTATAAATTCACATTTTCTGAAAGCTCAGAGCTGCCTGTGGTCCCATAGATTCACATTGAAAAATATCTCGGGAGATGCTCTAATCCATCTGCCTGCTCTGGGACAGAGACTGCAGTGTCTCTCCTGAAATTCCTCCTGTACTGCAAGAGAAGGAAGGATGTTGCTACCTAGTGGTGATAAGCTGGCCTGTGAAATATTGTCCCACTAGTGTCAGTGCGAGCAGGGCAAGGGCAAGCCACAAAAAGCACTGGTGAAATTGGCTACAACCAAAATCATTCCCTTTATAGGATGACTGGTGGAGAGGAACCACAGTGTGAGCTGCTCTGTTTGTTCCTGCGAGTCTTTATTTCCCACTGTCGCTAGACAGACATTTTCCAAAGCACTGAAGAAGAAAGTCATTGTTCATAATTGCTTATTAAGAATTGTTACAGCTTCTTGAGTCCAGTCAGCATTTCTGAGGCAGTCTGTAAACACTGGCATTACTAGATGTATTTATTACATATTTATTAGTGCACACGCACACATTTGGGTTTACTGAGCATCTCCTGCTGAGGATGTTAGACTTCTAGAGCAGCTGCTCATCTCAGGCACACAGATCTCCTAGTAAGCAAATTCCCAGTGGGCAAAGCTCATTAATTAATGAGAAGCTCTAGATTAGCATTTTGAAGCTAGGCGTGGAAGTGACCAGCTAGGAGCAGCTGACCGAAAATTAAACCAGACTGCTCAGTGACCGCAGGACACAGCTGCATGTTCTCCATTTCCCCACTGACTTCTCCATTCCCCTGTGAGGATATTCAGCTTCAGCAGAATCTGTCAGGTATTCTTTCAATTGCTTTAGAAACTCTTTGTAGTGCCTGTAAGAACAAGGGAGAGAGGGGAATTTGACTATTCAAGGAAATGACAGTGTCAGAGGGGGCTGGAAAACACTGTCAGTCTTAAGATTGTGTTATCTTGGAGACCTCAAGAAGATTTTAAGCTCCTTAATGGGAGCAGTCTTATAGAGGGTAGTATTACAGAAGTGTTCACAAGGAGGAAGGCTTTCTGTTGCACAGAACTTATATAATGCTGAGTAAGCATTTCTGAGGGATAAAAACAAAGGGAGAGTTTGTGACAAAATGGACTTACTGCAAATCACTACAGACTGGTGGAGAATCTGCAAATGCTGGTGAGCAGGAGGTGATTTAGTATTTATCAATGCCTCTAGCAAAGGAAGTTTCAGATCCTGGCAATTCCATGTAGGCACAAAAAGATGCACTAAGCACTGGTCTGGGCTGGAAGTAGAGTGATGTATCCTCAGCCTTGGTTTAGGAAGATAAGTGTCCCACTGTAGCCAGCGGAGAGAAGTTCTGAGAATTCCTCAAAGTCCCTGTTGAGCCTCCTTGCACTGGCTCAGGTGAAGTTTTATGCACATCCCCCAAAGTCACCTCATATTCTTATGGGTCGGCTGTCTCCTCAGATGACTGGTAGGTCACCTTGTTCTTGTCTGTACACCAGCAGGAAAATTTAAAAGTTACAGGGGTTTCTGATGGACTTGTTCCCTTTGTCTCTCATCTTGGAATCACAGCTTTCATGAACACAGGAGGAAGATGCAGATTTCCCTGTGGGGTCCCTGTAAGCGTGCCTGTATCAGCACAACGAAGACTATTTTTGTTCAGCTCAGGAGCATGACTTATCATCTTGAACTGCAAGCAAAGATCTCAAATGCTGATTTCTGTTCTCCTCTATGATAGACTCTTTGCTCTGGTTGGGGCAGTCAGTGCACTACATATACTAACTACAGCATCATCTCAGTATTTTGTTTAAGAGAAAATCTCAAATCAGACACATGGGTAATGCCTAAACCTCACACCAGGCTTACCCGTTGCCTAATGAGTCTTCAGTGTAAGCAGACAAGACAGATAAAGGGTAGGAAAAAGACTGCTTTTCCTCCTATATTCATTCTGTCAGTGAGGAAAAAGAAAACCTAAAAACCCATCAACTCTGATATTGGACTGAGGGAGGCTAGGAAGTTGGTGTCAGGTGGCTTTTGTGAATGGGGCCAGCAGCTGGAGAGGTCTGGGATGTCCTCTAGTGGCCAGCACCCTGCAGTGGGGGCTGGAAGAAAGAAATGCAGCTTTTCTGGAAAGAAGGGGATAATAGCTTCCCTAAGCACTGCTTTGACTTCCTACAGAGACAAGTCTGGAGAGTTCCAGATATTTTTATCTGTTGTTAAATTCAGCATGCCGTTGCCATTACGGGCCCCACTAAGAGCCTGATCATTCACAGCGTGAATCTTATATTGCAACACTGAATAAAGCAAAGTGCTTGCCATTCCTGCAAGAAGAAGAGAAATAATGTTCCTACTTTACAGTAAGGGCTGTAAAGCAGATCTGAAAGTGCTTTGGTGCCAGGCTTCTCCGGGTGGTTTGAGCTCAGTAGGTGCACAGGCACAGGGCTCTGGCTCAGTGTGAACGCCTCTCCACTTTTGGGATCAAATAGTGAACGTGCAGGGAGTCTGAAATAAGGCCTCATCTCTAAACGGGGAGGATCTTGGTCACACACATGAAGTGGAAAGTTTGAGGGAAGATCATTGTAAAACTTGGGTCACAACAGTACTTTTCACCTGGCAGACTTGGGATGATAGTTTTAGACTTAGTCTAGTTTTAAAAATCCATATAGTCAATTAAATTTGCCAACTTTTGAGAAACGCTGTGAAATTCAGCTGGTGGCTCTGTCTGAGAGGAAAGTGATGAACAACTCTAGTGTTATATTTCCCAGTAACAGAACGAATAGATTCATTCTGAAGGAGCCAAGACTTATACTTAATTTTCACCCAAAGTGCTGAAAAATTTGTTCAACTTGAAGTAAATGTTCCAGTCAATTTGTTTTTCCACTATCTGACCTGCTTTGTTAGTAATGCAAGAGCAATAGAAAAAAATATATTGACAGAACTGTATGTGCAGAATACAGAGCAAAGCCTGCCTGTGCTCACGGGGAAGACTATTACCGATTGCTACAAGAATGTTTCTCAAAAAGGTTTATAAGGCATCAGCAAGTCTTTAATTTAACTGTGTGCCATTATTACATGCTGACTGTGGTTTATTATTGTACTAATAAACCATAAAGAAGACTCCATAACTTCATTTCCACAGTCAATTGCCATGTGCAGTGTTAATTTACCAACAGATCATTAATTGCCGATACTCGCTGAAATGTAGACATAAAGCAAAACTATTGGGCAGCATTTATTTTCCAGATTCCACTCTGTTGATGGCAGTAAGACTGAGCACAGACAGAAATAGCTGTGATTTGCCAGTAGAAAGGCTTAGGTCTCTGCTGAACCCAGCAGAGAAGGAAGCCACAGAGGTTTCCAATCCCAGCAGTACTCCACTGACCTCTTGGTACAATGAAGGTAGTTTTTTAAAAAAGCCAGACGTATTCTGATCTGAACCCTTAAAAATGCATGTTTTATACTATCCAGGGATTTCACAAATGTAACTGTTCTGGGAAGTATAATTTTTCCGTAGAGGAAAACCAAACCAAAATACCTCATTCGGCTGAAGTAACCAGTGCTAAACTGCATTGTCATATTGTGTCATGGGGGATTTGTTTTGTACATATTTTGTACATAAAGTTATTTTGACTCCTCTTTGGTCTATGTGATGGGCAGTACCACATGCATCTATAGCTGTATGTTATGGACTCCTCTGTGGCTGGTGACAAGGTTCTTTGCTCGTCAGCAGATAGACAACTTTAAGTGCATTAGGAAAGCTGCTGGAATAGAAAAATGCAGTTTAATATTGACAGAAATAAAATGTGTTTACCTCAGTCCAGCAAGGCAAAATAAAACATTTAAATTTTTGAATACTGAAAATGGCAAAACACCCACAAAAATCTCTGATCCTGTGAGAAGTTCATCTTTTGCCTGTTTCACAATGAGCCTAAACGCTGGAATTTTATCTGGTGACAAAATTACAAATTGTACTCTGCTGAATCAGCAGATTTGTTCTAGTGTAATGATCTCTTGATGACGCCATTACAACGGGGAATTTTTTAATGCTTTCTTTCCCTGGAGATACGCAAGCCCACTTCTTTCAGATGCAAGATGGAGTATATTAAGTTTCGTAGGAGATGATTCTTTAAATGTCTAACTAAATTGCTGGCACACTAATGTCCTTCTGCAAAGTTTGTCTTACACTTTATTACCCAATATAAAAATCCAAAAGTTTATAAGGTGACAAAAAATTCCTACCACAGTGAGTGTGGGATATTCCTTTAGTTATACACTCCAGACGGTGAATACAGTGGGACTTGATACCACAAGGCAGAGACACGTTAGCAGTACTCTGCAGCTCATACTATTCAGAGATGGCCTTGATTCTTCTTCTGGTGAAAGAGTTGGTGTCTAACTGGGAAGTTTTCATGATTCTGATGACAAGGTGGCAATTCAACACCACGGTCATCTTTACCCTGAAGCATGTTTCTAATTAGTAGGAATAAGGCAAGGGGAAAAATGCAAGTGAGATTGCTTGAAAGTTTAAGGGCATTAATAGCCTCCCAGCTGTCAGGGTAGTAATTAAATTCAGCTTGTTGACTTCAGCTTTGTTGCGATTATGTGAAATTAATCTTCAAACACACTGAAAGCTTCCTGTGCTGCTCATTTTAGTGCTGAAACCAGCAAATCCCAACAATACGCAGAGAAGCATTGGCATGCATCTGGCAGTTACCCAACAAAAAATGTCAACTTAGAGAAATGTGTTAGAACTTCTTTCATAGTTTGCTTTTGTGCATTTTTTTCCCCCTTGTTTATTCCCCCGGCCAGGCTAGAACTATGTCTGTCTCTCTGAAGAGCAGAAACTTGACTGACAATCTTTTGAAGAGGTCACAAAAGTCCAGTTGCAATTCTTTTCCCACTCCTTAGCTCAAGCTGGACTAGATGTAAAGGATTACTTGGAAATTTCAGCTTTCAAAGAATAAATCCTTCCTGCTTGTTAACTTTCGATTAGCACTGTCAGCCTCCCTGTGCCATGCATCACACAGTTAAAAGCGGTTTCTGCCCCCAAAAGCTAGAACTCAAACTCCCTACTTAGTATGCAAATGCGTTACCTGACTTGTGCATATGTGTCAAAAATTTATGCATCAATGTAGTCAGTGGAAGCTTGCTATTAACATCAACCAGTACACTAAGCCCCTTTTATGTAAGTGAGGCGTGCATAAATACATTAATGCATTTTATATCCCTGCTTTCAGAAAAAAAAAATACGTTTTTCTATGAATATATAAATACTCTTGTAACTGCACTTACTGTATTGATTAAGTGATATTCACTCTTAAACAGTGTTGTACCAAGGAGTAATTGTTTGCGTGGACTCTTACATCTAGGCAGAAACAATGTTTATTATCTCTGCTTGCTTCTTTTAGCTACTACGTTTTGCCTAAGAATTAGATCAAATTGACAGCATGGTTTGGATTTTTCTGCTGAATTTTGATGTCATCTTTGAGAAGTCAGCAATCTCAGTAATCAAAACTTGTAGCGAGAATTGCCCACTTTGCAAGATATGAGGTAATCGGGTACCACATGGTGTGCAACATCTACATGGAGAAAATAAACAATACATTCTATATAGTGTGGACCAGAAGGAGAAAAAGAGTAGCAGAAGTCAGTATTGCTTTTGCTGATGAATCTGGACCCTCAGTTAATATTGTTGAATTACATCCATTGAACAAGTTACTATAGGTGAACAGAATGCCATATCCTCCTGGGCAGTGGTCAGTGCTTCCTCGTACCTGCTTTAACAATGGAGGATCTCCATGGAGGCTGCCCTTTCTCTCACCTTGGAGCAAGCAGTTGGCACAAGGAGAGAACTGGGATGAAGTAGTTTGTGGTGTTGATTTTCCTACATCTTGAGTTTCATAGCAATATTCCCTGGTCATTGGTCTGGCCAATGAGGAGACTCATTGGTCCCAGAGGTGTTGTATTCTGCAAAAGAGAGATGGAAGCCATGTGTCATTCAGTGGAGAACCCTTGGAAGGACTGGAGCTTAGCCTGGTCCTCTCTGCACAGGAATTTTGCTAGGACAAATTGCTCTATGGTCTGATTGACCGCCAGCTGCTGTGTCCTCTTATCTGAATATGTAACCCTGGTTTTCTGTAGCATCTATCTGATTTTCTAGCTGGTCAAAGAAGGATGCAATCAATATCTGCCTCTTTGTGCTGTTTGTAAGAGCTTTGTAGGATTCCTTTGGGGATAACTATTTGACTTCAATCTGGATGATGGCAAACACTATTGACTCTTTTTGCCATCATTCATCCCTGTTTTGCTATGTTACAACACATAACCTCTGTTCTTTGCCTCTACTACAAGATATGCTGTACAAAAAACGTCAACTGAGAGAGGGCAGAGCTCAGTTTTTCAGAGCTTGTATTCCAAGGAAAGGGTTTGCACATGAAGCCAGCTACTGGATGCAAAGCTTGGCTGTTGTGGTGGCCAAAGGGAAGAACCTCTAACCTGGTTTTGGAATAATTTGTTTTCTTAAGTCTTACTACATATTGCCTTATAGTTTAAAATCAAGAAGTCCCAGTAGGAACTGAAAAGTACTGCGGTATTCTTACCCTTCTGGCAACTAAGAATTCTTATGAGCTGAGGATCAGCCACGACGAATTTCTGTGCCATTGGCTAAATGCCTGGCAGACATCCGTGGCAGCCTCAAACCACATGCTTGTGTTCTAGCTGAAGGCAGCTCCTGGCCTTGCTGTTTGTCAGCTTGCCCCTCAAGGGAAGAGTGATGAGGAATTACTGCCAACATGTGTAATATTGCAGGACGTGACTCGCCATCAGCAGAAAGAGCTGGGGCTGGTATCTCAGATAAATCTTCTTTACTTTGTTGGCTGCGTCAACCCAAAGTTTAGTTCAGATTTTCAAAGGAAATGCATACCTTATCCCTGTGTTTTTGAACAGCACCAGAACTCTAGCTAAACCTCTAAGACAGAGATTATAGCAAACCACTAGAGCTTTAGGAAATTTGGTTAAAGTCCCTGTATCACAGAAGCTCAGGGATGTTCTGTTAGGCCATTCAGACCTGGCTCCTCTCCCAGAAAACTTCAGATGTTTAATCAGAGTGTCTAAGAAGCCTAATTGCTGTATAGTCTCTCTACAACCTGTGAATAGAAAGAAGCCTGTGAAAACTAGGTTTATCCCACCTAAGGCATGCTGTGAGGGTAATGGCAATAGGGGTTGTGAGGCACTGGTGTGGAGAGTGAGGGTGCTGAGGGAGAACAAGACACTGCACATTTCCTAACGCTCTGAAAGAAGTGCTGGAGTTCCTGGAGTTTGTTGTACCAAGACCTGCTGAAACCCTGATTAGCAGAGCTTGCCACAGCTTGCCTCATCTTCTGAAATACCCAAGACAAGAAACTACAGGCTCAGGGTACAACTTAACTTCTGATTTTGTGAACGAAACTAATTTACCCTTGTTCCTCAAATAATTTGGCCATGCTTAGTTGAAAGTTCTTTGGTGGGTGCGGTCACCACAGAAACTTCCTTGGATTGTATGTCTCAAACCTCATACCTACCCCATAAACAAGCTTTTTGTCCATCCTTGAAGTCTAGCCTTCCAGCCTAGGAAAGGAGTGCAGCCATAGCTTGGGTTTTGCAGTAGCACAGGCTGCCCCCGTGGGGTGGTTGAATGCTGTTGTGAACCCCAGTTACAGCATTCAAGGTTGGGGAGATCGCAGTCCTCTGCTGTCGTCCCACACGTTCTCACTCTCCATGCTGCCAGAAGTCCTGGAGCTCAAAAAGGCGACTGCAGCCCCTGTGTCAGCACGACACGGGCACGGGCACTACAGAACTGGTTGTTCCCTCTTGGAGCTGGCAGGCTCTGCCCTGCAGATACATCCTAGGATCTTCTGGTTGCTGTGGTTCTTAAATACAGCTTCCCTCTTGCACAACTTTTTCTGCCTTTCTCATTAGAAAACAGGAGGATCACTGACCCTAAATTTAACCCTGATCTTAGCTCTTTAACCCCAATTTCTTTCTGAACTATTTATTTCAGAGTTTTCTATTATTTTTTGAGCGGTGCTGGCAGGCGATAGTTCTAGAATAGTGAAATGTCTTGCAACCATGGTAACGCAATGCACTCATTGGAAAGTTTTCTGATACTAAATGGATTAGTTTACCACAACCTTGTACATTAGGTTTCCTATGAGATTTCCAGACTCACCATGTTGTTTAAAAGCACAGAACTCATTGACTGATCAGGTAACATTACAGAGAATCACTCGGATGTGCTATGCAGCATTTGCCCCTGGAGCACATGGCAGGAACAAGCCCAAAGGAAACTGCTTATGAAAGCTATCAAGCTGGAAAAATTGGAAATATCGTCATTAAAGGGTGCTTTTCTTCTCTTCCATTGTAGAATTCCCTTGCTTCAGATATAAGCTTTAATTTTGCAGCAATCTGTTTTGTTTTGTAAAGAGAAGCAGAAGCCTTACCACTGACAAAAATAAGCAATTCCTCTCCTCTTTTCACCTTCTGCTCCCAGTGGGAACAGATTCATGCTTACCGAAATCACCAGTACCTCCACTGTAAATATTACCCATCGTTTTCTTCGCTTTCCATTATCTCAGTCTCTTGAGTTTGTCTCTAATCTTACTCTTTTTCTTCTGTATTATGCCAAATTAAAATCTCCTAAGTGCATGAAAAATGGTGACTGTAATGCATGAACGAAAACTAATACAACCAGAAGAGAACATGAAATCAATAATCTAATTCTGACAGCTTGCTTTGTCTTTGTGGCCAGGCTGTAAGGATGTACTAGTGTTTCCCTCTGTTTAAAATTAATTGAACTATTTTATCATATCAGATAGGAGTGCACTCTTTGTGCCATTGAAGTGATAATTATGACATGATAATTACAGTCTGTGGCCTGCATCATTCTGTGAATGAGTCAGCACAGGCAATTAGTTTGTGACAGCAACTTTATGTGAATGTGTCCCTACAGACGGGAGCTACAGGATAGTCTAGCTGCTTATTATCTCCATTCCCTAGCTCTCTTTATTCACAGGAGGATAGGATCTTTGTTGTTGTTGTTGTTGTTGTTGTACGGGGGGAGCAGGGGGGGTGTGGTGTTTTTCATTTTGTTTCCAGTTTGGCCAAGCTGTTTTGATAAGCATAGCGATTGCAGTAGTCAGAGACAGAAAAAGATGGAAAGAGTTCCAGTCTGTAAACTTGTCGATTTTGAGCTCTGTGATGGTGTCCTTTGAGAAATTCCGTGTGATACCAGAATGATACGGTCTCCCTGTGCCTACTGCACCTTAGCATGACTCCATTAAAACTGACCAGCCTTGGAGTTTTCTAAATCATCCGTCATTGTAATATCCTGCTGACAACTCTATGCTCCTCTGAGCTCACAGAAAAGCCTGAAGAATGTCCTGGAAGAAGGAAGATAAAATACTTGTTAGCAGAGAAATCTATGGGCACCAAATGATGCTGAAATGCTGCTTGGTTTTGGCAAGCTCATAGCGCAAGGATATTTTATGCCAAGCCATTTACAGTCTGAACCAGGAGACAAGATGGAAATGGAGATATATGCAGATGAGGAAATAATTACACCATTTTGGGAGACATGAGAGAGTGCGGTCTCACAGCAGGGAAGTAAATTTGTTAGGTTATTCGCTTTTAGAGGGAAGGTAGGAAAGAAGGAGAGGGTTGTTTGATTTCTAGGTGTCCTTTCCCTGCGTGATTTCAGAAGAAAAAAGAAAAATCCTTATCTCAGAACAAATCAGTAACCTATTGCAATAAATAATACACAGGGCAACATACTGAAAAATGAAGAGAAAATGAAATCTGGAACAGCTGGTTACTAAGTGAACATCACCCATCCTGTGAGCTGACAAGGTAGTGGAAGGAACAGTACATGATCACACAATTAATGATGATGCGTATCAGTATGATCCCAAAGAGCTGATTTAGGGCCACCTATCCTAACTTCACAGTGTTTTACTTTGTGAACTTTATTTTCTTTGACTGTGTACGTAATTATATATTCACTGTATTATTCATTTATCACAACTTTTATTTCTAAGGCTGGTTGCACCTTAGGCACGCAAATATGAATGTCATAAGATCAGGCCAGATCCAAGGCAGCTCAAATGGAGATGACATATTTTTATTCCTTGAATGTCATGGTATGTTACCATCTGTGACATTTTGGAGGTGCCATTCCCTCATCCTAGATCCCTAGTAGATGTGATGAGCTGCAACGGAACTGTCAGCGAGGAGGATTTGCATATGACATATTGCCTCCTGATAAAAGGAATCAACACACGTCAACACATGTACAACGTGTCGCTATTAGGTCTCTATTTGGAGTTCAAGAGACAGATGCTCTGCTCATATCTGCAATGCTCCGTTGAATTCTGTATGCACTCCGTGAGAAGGTGATTCATAGAGAACCACAGGCTTGTCCCAGGGCTTGTGGGACATCTTCTGGGAGGGAAATGATATGTCCTGTAACATTCAAACAAAGACATTTTTATTTATTAGGAAAGACCATGTTGGCTTGAGAATAACCCTGTGCTGCATTTATGGCTTGCAGGTCAAAACCAAACCTGGCCTAAGCCCCAGACTCAGTCATAAGGACAGCTCAAAGATCAATCTTAATATTTTTTTTTCACAAAAGAACCAAATGATTTACTGTTCCTTTGTTCTTCTCACATGGCTGCAGTACCATTATAAAAATCCTCTACCCTATTCTCCCCGACATTGACACCCAGAGAAAATTGTTGAACTTGATAGCCAGACATGTCTTCAGCAGCACTTTCCTGTTCACTTACATAACTGGATATGAATATTGATAATTGCTATCTCCGACACCGTGGTTGTTAACAGATTTCAACCTGCAAAAGAATCTAAAATATCCTGCATAAAATCCTAAATAGTAAAATTCTCATTCTCTGCCAAAAATAATATTTCTAGCTTCCCAGTTCCTTCCCTTGAACAGAGAGGAACAAATAGAAAAATAGTGGAACCAGAGAAATGTTGGCTGGAAAGGACCTCTGGTGGCCACTAATTCAAACTCCCATTTGGAGCAGGAACATTGCCAACAAAGCCAATAAAGAAAGCTCTTACAAAACCGAGATGCTCCCCACTTGTATTTAATAATTATATATGCTCATTCACTTCACACAACAGAACAGGTTTCTGTGTTACTGGGGAAACCACAGCCTAGAAACAGAGTGCAGCGGCACAGGTCTTGGCAGAGGAGCTCTGGGATGTGAACAGTGGTGCAACATGTGTGGAAAGCTGATTTTTTGTCTCCACTCAGCTGTCCCTCTGGCTGGAGTCAGGAGAAAGGGGCATAAGCTCAGGGACACCGCTGAGCCAAACGGACTGGAGTCTGTCAGCCACTCAAGGCTGCTCTATGTCAGTGTACCACAACGGGGACACGGGGGATGGAGATCCAGTACGTGCCCCTCATCTCTGATTCTGTGGGACATGGAGGGTTGCAATAAATAGCTGGAGCTATTCAGGGAGGATTATGAGCTCTTTGGGAAGGACATCTTATTGGAGGTGGAGCAGGAGTTATAACTGAACTGCTTTTGTGCGCTCCAGTCATCTTATGCCAATTCAATAGACACATGGGGTCCCTGGGAGCTCTCCTGGGATGAATGAGGAATTTTCTTGAAGTAGGCACTGTACTGGGTGAAAATGAGTTCCCCTTTTGGGATTCCCCTCTCAAATTCCAGGCCAGAGGAAGGAAATTTTGCTGGTAGCACTGTGGAGACACGGACAGAGCTGCCCTTTGCAAGACAGCCCTGAAGGCCACCATGACTCACACAAGTGTCCGAAGGCTGCCTGGCCTTCTCTGCCCACTGGAGTTCATTCCCGTACAGCTGCAGGAGTAGCCCTGGAGATGAGTGAAAGCTGTATTCCTTTCTTCAAGATCAGTGATGCTCACAGAGAAACATTTCACCTTTCATGAACAAGGGAAGGATGAGACAGGAGGTACCATGTGTTTTAAGGATAAGAAGAGATCATTGCTGTGTGGCTAGCACATAATGTGTAAAAAGGAACAACTTTGGCAACTTCAGCAACTTGTTTCAGATTTTAGGGCAATAGACACATTGTAGAAAAAACTTTGCTCTGTCATACAGACCTTATGAATAAAGATTAATTCATGCTAATGAAACTATGCAATTACTGTCTTTAGTACACCTGATTAGATGGCCTTGAAGAGCTGATGGACAGTAGGTAAACTTTTGTGGTTATTCCCAGCACAAAGCAATGCTCTGACAGTGGTAAAAGGGTTGTATCACTCATTCTATCTTGAAACAAGTAGAGAGAAGAAAATCAGCATTCACCTGCAGAAATTAGTTTTTGGCCAAGATTTTGTTATTGAATAAGTGACTGATGTTACATATCATTCGTTGATTTTCAACAGTGTATTTTTTTCTGAGAGTCACAATAGTTCTGAAAAATGGCAGTATCAAGATGTGAAAATCCAAATGTCTACACAGGGCGGTAATGTTTCACAGGGTAACTGTTACCACTGGAAAAAAAGTAAATTTTAAAAATTACACTGATGAAGAAAAAATACAGTTCAAAGTAAGTACAGTGTGTGACTAGTTGCTCTGAGTTTAACTTACTGCAAAATCTAGTCTGTAACTTTGATCCAAGTTCCCCACTTCCGCTCATTATGAGTGAAGGAAAACAGGACATACGGCCCCAGTGATGCCCTGCATGGGGTTGCTGGAGAACCAGTGAAATAATCTGAGCTTGCTTTGTACTCTTTGAATGGCAGTTTTTTAAACAATTTATCCTACAATGACATCTGGTGGTTGTTTTGCTATGACAGGAAGTTCTTGCAGAAGTATCCCGCCAAGAGTTGCCTGAGGGTGAATCTCTCCATGACAATAATTTGCTGGGGTTCTGCTTTCAGGGGGGAAGTGCAAATGTATGAGCAAGATGGAACACTTTTTCAGTTAATAAACTGCACACGGTCCCTCCTTGGGGCCAGTCACTGCAGCTAACTGTCTTGTCGAGAATGATTTCATGGTCGTGTATCCAGCAGAGAAGTCACTGCTGTGTCTGGAAGATGTACTGGTTCATTCTGAGAGCAGCCACTGTTTGTCCCAAGAATATGCTGTGATTTGTGAGAGATCAGAGCGTTTGCATACCCATTTTGGCAATAGAAGCTATGAGTGCACTCAGGAGTGGGCTTGTGTCTCTGTTGCAGCCACTGAGCATCACTGTGTTGAGGTGCTGAGTGCTCTGCAGAGCGTGATCCCCAGGCTTGTAAGCCATGCAACAGCAGCAGGGGGGGAATGTCCAAAGGCTGATTCTCTCCCCTAGGTGACCTATAACAAAGCTATAAAAGACAGAGAGGGTATAAATGACCCTCAGTTATCTCTTTCCTGGAGCAGGGCACCACACACTGACTGGAGAAAACTGCGACACAATCTCTATTCCTGGCTGCAGCGAGGTGCCCACTCAGATTTTGGCAATGCCTGGCACTCGTCTAATCTGAGACAGTCTGCAGGACAGACCTGGGTGCTTCCCCTCACCCGGCCACATGGCCAGAACGTGACCTGTGGTCCTTGGATGCTTGTACAAGTCCTTGTAGCCATCCGGATGGACACTTAGGAGCCTGTGGCTATCACAGCTGATCTCCTGGCCACCAGGTGGAACCCAAGGCATGCCAATCCTCTTAAAATCTCACTGCCAGCGTTTCCCTTCAGAAACTTGCAGACAACTCAGCACTCCTCTTTCATGGGTTTTACCCTATTGAGGTTGTTTGGTTTGGTTTTGTTTTTTTTTTTATACTGGACAGGCTGAATGGGATAATTTTTGTCCTGTTCAACGAGATGGCAGGTCAACAGCAAAAGGAGGAATTGCTGAAGGGAAGGTATTCACAGACCCCAGCAAGACATGTAGTTTTAAAATTTGTCTCTCCAAACAGACGTTTGAAGAGGAAACTGTGCACGTGATGGCTGCAGTGTGGAAGGAGTAATATGAATGAATTTCATGGATTTTGGTCCATATTAAAGTAGTGTGGGCAAGGAAACAATTAAGTCCTGGCAGCTATCGGTGCCAAATACTGCATTGCTTCTTGGGGAAAATAGAAGAGAATGCTGAGTTTGGTCTAGAAAGGTCTCAGTCATAAAGTCAGAATGCAGCTGTCCTGGGCTGAATTTCTGTCTGATACTCAGCATATTCAAGTTCAACATTATTAATGATTAAAATTGAGTATTGGGTTTGTTTTTTTTTTTTTGCTCCTTCACTGTGATATCTCCTCACTAGATCCTCAAAGGTTTTTGCTTTGGAAGTTCACTGGTTAATGCTGGGAAGTACTGATGACCATTAATACTGTTTTTTGTTTGCTACCAAATGTTCCGGTTCTGGCTAGGATAGAGTTAATTTTCACCTGAGCTGGGAGAGGAGCTGAGCTGACAGCACCTGTGGCTGAGGAAACAGCTGGGATAGGTTACTAATTAGCCAACAGTTGGGATAGTTACCCAAATTAGCCAAAGGGCTGTTCCATCCCACGTGACATCGTGCTCAGTATATAAAATGGGGACAGTGGCAAGGGGCAGGTTTTGCTATTTGGAAGGGACCTGGGCATCAGGAGCCACTGTGAGGTATTGTACTGTAAATTATGTGCTTAACTATATTCCATTATTGCTTTTGTTTTCCATCTCTGTTTTCTTTTCCTCTGCTATTCTCTTAAACTGTTTTTATCTCAGTTCCAGAGCTTCACCTTTTCTTTCCTGACTCTCCTCCCCACCTCACTGGGGTGGCAGTAGGGGGGGGTAGTGAGTGAGTGGCTGTGTGGTATTTTAGCTGCTGAGCAGAGCTAAACCAAGACACAAATTTTTTTTTTTTTTTTTTTCACTTCAAAATTTTACAGAAGACTTAGAGGATTTTGCAAAACATGTGTTTTTATACACATATAAAAAAATGTGTTTTTATACACAAAGAATTGTGGTGGTTTTGTTGTGGGTTTTTCCCCTGTGGCCTATTAAAAACGTAGAAACCCTGGTAGAAAAAATGGGATATGTATCTGTATACTTTTCAACATTTCTCTCAGTGATAAGGAAGACCTTCCCCTTACCCAGAGCAGGATGAGGATACAAGCAGCTGTTGCTCTTTATGCTCAAGGACTGTGTGGGCTCACCTCAGAGAAGGTATATGCACAGTAGCTCATATATTTTGGATCCCTATAGCTCTGCTGCTGCTACAGTTTCTCCCTTTGCTTCCCTGCTGGGACCAGCGATTTTATGCTTTCGTATTCTTCCTCTCAGAGGCAAAGCCCAGAGTCAGCCTATGAGGATGATACATTGTTAATACTGTATGTCTTGTTTGCTCACACATCAAAAATCATTTCTTAATGTCTTTGTACTCCTTTACCTGCTGTTTCTTCCCATTTCTGGCACAGAAAGTAGATCTATGATCTCTACTGAAAACCCTGGCTACTCAGGATGTGCTGTGGTTTTGCTTCTTAGTATCACAAGATCTTTATATACTTAAATTCAATGTTTGGTCTTGTTTATTTGCAGTTTTTTCATGCCGCTGAGGTGTCAGGATCTGAACTCATTTCTTTCATGGCTTAACATCCTACGTGTGTGAACATCTTGCACCATCAGATGCCATAACCCAGCTCAACCAGCTGTCTGCTAGTCAGAGATTGGAGCACTACGATATTTCAGCAGCAAATGCCACAGTGTCCTCCTTCAACATCAAAAGCTGTGAGTTTTGTTTTCTTGTACTTAAAAAATTTTGTTCTGAGTCAGTGTTCTCCATTCAAATTTGATTTAATTAGAAGGTTAAGCAACTTGAAACGAAATGTTTCCTTTCCAGCCCAGTGAAAATTTTTTAATTGATCTAAAATTCGATTAGAATATGGTTTTATATTTCTTCTAAGGGAGTTTGTTGTATTGAACTTGCCTGTCCTCCTTTCCCCTTAAATACAAAGTATGACTTGAAACCAAATTGGAAGGTGTGGTGTCCATCTGGCTCCACTTGTCTTGCAGGGAGTTTCTCACGTGTGGCATTTCACTTCCTGAGGTGCAAAGAGACCAAGAGCGGGATTAGGGCTCTGACAGCTGAGCCCTGTCACCTTATTGCTGCTTTCCCACTTCCAGCAGCCCACCCCTCCCTCTGCTAGGAGTTACATCTCTCTGGGAAGGCCAGATATCTGTCACCTCCACACATTGGGCTCAGCAGGCTGCAATACCAGCTCCAGCGTCCCTCTGGAAAGGGTTTGTGGCAGCTGAGGGATTAGCACACGTTCACTTCTGCAGCGTGTACCAGGGCAGCAGTTTCTGACGGTGTGTTAGGGAAGATGTGACTTCAACGCCCTTCCTAAATCAGAACCCCTGGCATTTCTGCACTGTTTAAGTCAGTGCAACTGAAATACTTTCTGTGGTACATTTAGCTTGGTTTCTTCTACTAGCCAGATGCATACAGATATGAGCGACACACAGAAGACAATTATAAATTAGTTTTTTATAACAGGAAAAAGATTCAGGAAGCTGCAGGAAAAGGGGTTGGATATTGGATAGAATTCGATGAATATGCAGAAGGGTAACAGATTGTATATGGAGATTTTTTTTTTATATGTAAAATCGCTCATCTTCACAGACATCCGTTACTGAGAGCTTCATCCCTCTTGACAACCAGCATCAATGCCACCATCTGCTCCCTGGTGTTGCCATTGCACAGTAGCCTTGCTGTTCCCAGCCTTCCAGAAAGTCAAATGCTTGCAACATGTTTTTTAAAAGCCATTCTATGACTTTTCAAACGATATCCAAAAACAAGTGAGTAACAGTCAAATGTTTTAGCAGGAATGGCGAGAAACAATCAGAAAGCACAAATAATACACTAGCCTGCTGCAGGAGAAAGAAAATCCAGAAGTAGCCCCAACCAGTCCAGGCAATAGTCTTCTCCTCTGTAGACTGAATTTATTTATCCTTTTCCTTGATTATGTCAAGCCAAGCTAGACCAGTTAAGATACCTGCTGTGATCATTCACTCTCTGTAATCAGCTACATCAGGTTTTGTGGAAAATGGAGGTTTATTTCAGCTACTTTGTGAATGCAATACCTGACTTCAACACTTGGCTGCACAAAACCTGGGCACTATACTCCAGCCCTTTATACATCATTCTTCCTAGCTGTTTTCTTACATTCATCGGCAATTTGAAATTATTTCACAGTCCTAAGGTGTAGGTGGAAGGTTTGCTGAGTTGTGAACAGCCCTACTGCAGTTCTGGGCTTATCACTTATGAACACATTGAATAATTTCCATTTTCCTAGGACAAAATACTTTAAATATTTCTTCACCAGCAGCTTTCGTGCCTTTGTGGAAAACTTTAAAAACAAGATATTTCTTCTAAGAAATACAGAGCTTACTTTGCTGCTAATACAGTTGTCACTATGTGCTAATATTGCCTAGCTAAGACAGATCTGAGCTAAGAAAACTTTATTTTAAGGCCAAATGTCTGTTTGTTATAAAATAAGTAAGGTAATCTTTGAAGCTCCTGAAGGGGAAGAGTTTGATTGTGTTCAGGTCTGAAGTGACCACGAAGCAACTACATGGCCCAAATATTCAGCTTTAGAGGAGCAAAATATCAGCTTGAGTGAAGGCTCTGAAAAAGCAGGTGAACCTTCTGTATGGATGTAAAAATAAAATGGGGAAAGGGAAGGGGATCTGTGGCCCTAGACACTGAGGAATGGGTCTGTTATTACCTGATCTCTGGTGAACTTTATCTGCCAAGAAGTACATCTATATTACCCCCAATTTTTTCTTCTTTCTGGAAAGAAAAAGATGATGTGAAATCTTCAGTTTGTTTTGTGGCAAACTGAGATTCTTCTATCCATTCTGGTGATCTAAAAAACATAGGCTGTTCTCTAAATTATTACTTTAAAGAGAGATTTTTTTTTTCTTTTTAAAAGTGCTTTTGCCTATGTAGTCAAAGAAAAGATATCTGCTCAACAAGATGATGTTGAGAGCTCCTGCTGTAAATCAAGTTGCAATAGTCTATGGAAAACATGAAGTTTTCAATGGATTAGACTGGAAAAGGCTCTTTAAGGAATATTTCACAGGCGTGGAAGCAGGAGGTATAAGGTCAGACTGTCTCAGGAGGATGTGGGAATTGAAGTGGGCTAAGAACACATCCTCTGTGTTGAGCTATTGACTTGAAGAACAGAAGAGCTGCTCCTGCTGGATTTGAGATGGAACTGATACCCAGCTTTAAGTTACCACTGTTTGTTTTCTAAATCTCTAAAATCAGAAAATATGAAAAACCTGTTTTGTTGTTGTTTCTAGTGAGAAAGAAATATGTATTTCAGTTTGAATCAAACAAAATCATACTTGTACCAAATTTTAAAGCAATGATCCCTGGATAGCTGTTAGTCTGTCAGTCTGCATGTCCAGTAATGGTGAGAAGAGTAGCCAGATTAATGTGATTACACTTCAGTGACACACTATATGATTCAGCTCTGATGACAGATTCTCATCTTTATGATACAGCGATGTTTATTATCCGTACAGGCAATAACTTGCCCTGCGTTGGATGGGTAAGCCTGGAGGTGTAGTACTTGAAGAAGAAATTGTGTTCACTTTGTACCAACTCTGAATCACAACAGCTTTATGGTATCCTGTTTTCGTTCTGCCAGAAGTACCGTGAATTGGTCAAGAAAGTACTGAGACTAGAAGCCTTGAATTTCCAATTCATACATGTAGCGCCAGGAGAATTTTCCTTGGGTTCAGCACTGCAATTTGGCACCAGCAACTACAGGGAGAAAATAATTTACTGATTAAAAAAAAAAAAAGTCTGAACTTCACAGCAACAGCCCAGCTAATATTTCCTGAAAAAGCCATTGCGCTATAAACAGACTCATTGTGTTGGCTGTAGGGCACTGTCTCATCTGGAAACACCCATTTCACAGTAGTTGCACAATTAACAGATACATTCACAAATAACTCTGGAATATTTCACTCTTTTTAAAAATACAATTTGCTTCCTTAAAATTGGTCTAATGCATTTTAAATCACACAGTGCCTTCCAGGATAGAAAGGGTGCCCTAAAACCTGTTACAGCCATGTTCCTCTCTCCACCACAAGCATCTCTGCCTTGTCCTATCTTGTTCCTTCTCCCCTTGCTGTGAGCAATTGCTGTGTGCACCTGGGAGGCCTCAGTTGGCCAAATTTATGGTCTGTTTAAACCAGAATGCTCATTAGCTCTTAATTTCTCCTTTGCTTGCCCAAGGCTTGCTCCAATGTAATTCCAGCAGCAGTGAGGCAGTCAGTCCCCAGCATGGCTGACAGCACGTTAGCATGCTGGACCATGCCCCCCCTGCACCATCCCTCCCAGCCCTGCTCATTAGGGATGAGTCATTGGCTGAACTTTCTCTTTCTGTATTTTTTGCCAGTGTCAAGTTTCACTTTATTTTAAAAATACTTTTGTTTTCAGATGAAAATAAAATGTGCTTTAAGATAGTCAAGGAACATTCATGTATTTTTCTCTGGTGTTTGTGCTGGAGAACTTCAGTTCTCTGGGGAAATTTAGTACGTGGAAAGGTCAGTAGAGTAGGACCAAAGACTGGGGCAGCACGGCTTCATGAAAGATGTCTTACCTAAAGGTTTTGATAGTGCACCTGTGGAATTTGCAAGTGTTTTCAGCTCTAAAATGGCTGGTGGTGTTCACCAACTTTTTTTTTTTTTTTTTTATTTTTTTTTTTTTTTTAATTCATTTGTTTGGTTTTTTACTTATTTATTCTAAAGTTGGACAGGCTTTTTGGAACCAAGTAAGATCTGTAAAATAATAGAAAAATTTGTCAATGTTTTTATTAGGGCCCCAGCTATCTTGAGATAGTTCTTGTTTCTCTGGAGTGTAGTGCCTGGATACAGAGATTGAAAGAAACTCTTGGTTCCTTTGCATCACAGATGATGATTACCTGGTTTCCCATGGTAATAAACAGTTATTCAGAAATCCCTGTAGCTCGTCACCTCTCCAAAGGCAAGAGTCATTGTCTTTCTGTTTGTTATTAGAGCCAATTCTTTACTCCTCAGGACTTTCAAGAGTGTTTGAATTATCTGAGTAAATACCAGACAAAAATAACAAGACTAATCCTGGGACTTCTGATCAGTTTTGTCTGGGGATTTTCAGATCACTTAGATTTGAGTTGCTTTGTGTGCTGTTCTACTAAATGAAGTCAAAATCAAGTGAGAGAGAACACTTAAACCCCAAGGTTATGAGTGGTTGTAACCAGATCAGGTCAATAAAAAGAACTATTATATTTTCCTTTCTTTTTCTTTTTGAAGCCAGCACTTTTCAGACTTTCTAGCAATCTAGAAATTCCAAGATAAATCAGTTACTTGGTAAAATTGTCATTTCAGCACACGGAGATCAAATTGATGCTTTCCCAGACCTTTTCTGTTTCAGAAAATGTTGCTATTAAGCTCACAATCCCTTAACTTGTTAGCTATATAATATATCAAATTCATACCATACCATAGTTAGTATTTAGACATGAAAGTATGTTAATAAACTGTTTTTAAAAATTCCATGACTGAAATTACAGCATCTTCTACTCTGATGTTGCTGTCCAGAGAAGGTGGTCTGAAATATTATTAAAATTTTAATTGAGAATGTATATAACTGACCTCTATTAATACATCAGTGGGTGATTACCAGGGAGCAGCTTCTAAACTGCAATAATTACAGAAGAACTATTAACAGCTAAATGCTATGAAAATGATAGTTTTAGGAAAGACAAGCTACAATATAAAGTTGAAAGAAATTAATTTTTCTTCTACAAAAGGAAAGTGATAGGGAAAGTCTGATAAGCCTCCAATTGCATGAAAGGTTGTCTTTACACAGGCAGTGATCTGTGCTTCTCCATGTTCACAACTATGACACTTAATCTGAAGCCAAAAAGATTTAATTGAGTTACTAAGAAAAAAAAATAAAAATCTGAGGAAAGTCAAGCTTTAGACAATGTCAAGGGACGTTTGTGAGTCTTTGACATTGGAAAACAAGTCTTTAGCAAAGGATGCTTGAGGACTAGACACCTGTTGAAGGAAGCCTGCAAAGGACCTGTCAATCTATGGGCTGAACTATTTAGATTAGTAATATCAGTCATAAGTGTTAGGTAAATTCTTTACTTCATTTTTTTTTTTCTGAACAGCTGTATCCTATAGAGCTTTTTATATAATATTCCTTTCTCAGATTTAATAAAGAAATACTTCTATTGCTTTTGGCCTAACGTGTCTATACTGTCATAATGCGGTCATCCAAATTCTTGTCTTGAGATATGGTAATACAGGAGAAGAATCTTCTGCCCTGTAGCAAGGACATGGGCAGTAGAGATGAACCCCAGATTTCTTCACAGGACTTGCAATAATGTATAATTATGTTTCTGTGCAAAATAGACACAGCGGCTGTAGCAGAGCTTTTGAAAAATACCCAGAGAAACTAAATCTCTCTAGTAGGTGTCTGAATAAATAGCAAATTGCAAAAATTTGAAATGGGAGAGGATTTATGAAATTTAATACACCAGGCAATTCACCAAAGCAACAAGATCGACATTTCTCTAAGAAATTCAGCTTTGCTGGAAGGTATCAAAATGATGACCTTCATTTCTGATCTTCTGTGTTTGCCCACAGCATGAAGACAGCAGTCACTGCAGTTGTGCAGGATCGCTCACACAAACTGCTGTCTCCTTTACCTTCCTGCGGAAGTGGCGCTACCGATGGAGCTTCATATGCACTGATTTTTTTTTTTTTTATGTAAACATTTTTCTCTTGCTATCAGAATGAAAAGCTGTAGAGACTGTACCCCAGAGGAGCGAAAGAATTATGTTGTAGGCTGAAATTATTGTCAGTCTTCTACTTTTTCCATATTAGTTAACCGATGCTTGGCAATGGAGCCTTCCCACTTGTATGGCTTGTTGTCTGACCATGATCACAGCCAAAAATTTGAGAAGATTTGTGCTCTGTGGCCCCCTCAGGATGCCCAGGTCTTGACAGTTTGTCAGTTGTGTCACGTATCACATCAGAAGATGGTGCGTATGTCACTTTTGTGGCACTTGAAATAATAAAGAAGGAACCAATCCTACAGTTCCCAAAACCAAGGTACGCACTTCTGCTCCAGAATTCACTTTGACCTTCTTTTTGAGGGTTTGTATTTCTCTTCTTGTAGAATAGGAACAGGTCTGAAAACTGAGAAGTATTTGGGAGATAAATATTAGGCAAACATTGCTTATTTGTAAGGAGAATTGCTTCTTTCCTGCCCATCTCTAGTTCAGACATAACAGGTTGTGCCATATTTAAATATTAAAAGCATCAGAACTAACTGGTATTTTGCAGAGCATACTGTTTAAGTGACTTTCTGTGCTTGAATTATTATAGAATATATTACCACTGTAATCTGAACTCTAACTTATCTAGTCTAGCTTTTGCAATGAAAACAAGGACCTGAATCGTGCCCACTCCTGCTAGAGTGGTCACTATAGAAGAAGGTGGTCAATGTTAATTTTCTTGAAACAGACAAATTAAAACCCAAAGAGATTAAGTGTTGTATTTGAAGAGAGCTTAACACTGATAATAGACTGAGGCTAAGTGGAGTGAAATGCCATTGAAATGCACTTAAGCAATTCAAATGCAGTGGAGTAAATATTCCTAGCAAAGCCTTGATTTTCTGTGGTGTGTGGGACACAGATTCATTGAAAGAACTCTTGGCTGTCGTGTGAAGATAATTTGATTGTGCAACCACTTCAGAGCAATCAGTCTCAATAAATAAATCTACAGATATCCCATGAAGTGAATATGAAATCATGTGCCTGTTGAATCAGAAGGAAAATAACTTCTAAAACCCTACTATAAAATCTCCCTCCAGTAATTATTGGATGCCGCATGAAAGTGAAAAGGTCCTTGAATAAAAGATCTAGCACTGCAGATCATTGCAATTAGTCATGCATGCAAACAGGGTCCTTCATGAAAAGTTCTTATGAAATACAGCAGAAGTGCAAATGACCCATTTTGAAGTAAAAGTCACCAAAACAGATTTTTATTGCTTACAACTACCTGGATGATAAGGTACGATTAAATTTTAACTACAGAATTGTAACACTATGAATTTGTTTAATGTAGTTTGAACATTTTATTAACAGCTTTTCAGGAGCATGCAAAAAAAAAATTATTTCCTCTTGTAAAAGTAGTAATTCACAAACCCTAAAAACTCTGGTATTCCATCCAAAAAGGGTAGCTCCAAGAAAAGCACACCTCATGAAAGCTGCAGTCCAATAGATCTGTGTCCATTCTCCCCTGATTCCATGTTCACATGAAGGTAACCCCAGCTTTTCCCATGAATCCCACCAGGAATAACCTCTGTGAGCCAGCTGCATCCTAGAGCATTGTGTGAGCCAATGGGTCAGGAGGCAGTGTGCTTCTGGACAGCAAAAACAGGCAGTGAAAGCAATGCACTTTTTCTTTCGGTGACATGAGTAACTTGACTCTCTTCTGTTCAACTGCTAATTCTCTCAAACATGTGAAATCTCAATTATTTTTTCAGATTTTGAAATGTGGTTGAAATAAATGAATTCAAATTTACTGGGATGGGAATAGATAGTCAGTGGCAAATTCATTTCCTTATTGAATTGAACATTAGAATACCAATGCTTGACTCCTTTTCCATCTTCAGTCCTCTAATGGTAGGAAAAAATGAGAATGCTCTCAGGATGATCAACTGGACTGATCCCAGTAAGTTCAAACTGCCATCTCAGTCTGCACACACTCATTTTCACTGCCTGGCTGGGATGCAGGGCAGCAGGTAGTCAGTGCCTCTGCCCTCAGCAGCACCTGTGAGCTCGTCCATCTTGCAAAACCTGGTGAGCGCTGAAGAAGGAAGAGGAGATGGTGTGTGTAACTGTCCCAGTGAAATTCTCTATGCCCTGAGACTGTGTGTGGCTAAATGAGTATCAGAAATAATATTTGTTTTCTAGAAAGTCAGAATGCAATGAGGTTTTGTATACAGTTACTGCAAATAAAGAAGGTGTCAATATCCAGGAATAAATTAGGACAAAATATGGATATCAGGGAGCCAATCAGTCATGGAGGGAGGGTAGGTGTTCGTCTCTGAGCTTGTAATGTATGTGAAAGGTTATAAAGCATTAATCTGGGCTTCTTGTCATGCTCCCTCTCCCAGTGCTCCCTCTGCTCTGCATACAGTGTGCGATGGTCCTCTGTCCTTTCCATGGGAAGGCTCCCCCGTGCCTGTCCAGCTAGGGAAGAGTGGGTGAGCCTCAGAGCCAGGTTTCTGTACCTTCTCTTATCCGTTAAGGTACACTCCACTCACAAGGTTCACTGGTAAACTATGAAAGCGTTCCCCAAAACAGCCATGCAGGGACTAGGCTATCAGCCTAGCACTGGGGAAGGGATACGTGGGTGTGAGGGGAGCCACGGGTGACAGGACAGCTGCACAGGCACTCTGCCACTGCCACAGCTGTACTGGCTTCTGATAAACTAACCCCCGAATAATTCAATATCTTTTACCTTGCTGCAAGGAGACCGTCATTTGCTGAGTCTCTCTTGCTGAGAAATGACTTGGAGCCACTCAGCCATCAAGAAATATGCAATTGAAGAAGGGATTTGGGGGATTAGCACTGGACAGATCAATACTGTCCTATTTAAACAGCATCTGAAGTTCTTGTTTGATGGCACAGGTAGCCAATATGGGAGAATTATCTGCCTGTTAGAGTTCAGGCAGATGTTTTATGATGTTTCCCCATGGTCTGGCCCTTTGTGGATACAGATCATTATTCTGGAAGCTTGTTTGTGGTGCTTTTCTCACATTATGAATTCTTAAGGCTGAAGTTAACTCCTGGAGATTTTATGAATGTTGTGAGAATTGATTAATTAGACTCACCTAGACAGAAAATTCAAAGAGGGCCAAAGTGTGTAATTAATATCCCTATTTCCTGTTTTTTCTGATGTCACTTCTAAAAATTGCTGGAATATTTTTCTTACCAGACTGCAGTCTTTATTTTTTCTTATTTTCCCTTATCCTTATCTCTATAATTAGGTGTAATTTTGGGAGCAGGAGTTAAATAATATTTGTAATGACAACTGATAGTCATAAAGTTTATCTTGTGAAGAAATTATTTCTGAAGTCCTACTATTTATAGGGATGTGCACTGGACATGTCACTTAGTAACATATTGAAAAGATGCACCAATATCCAGAATATCAGTCTAGAAAACCCCTGCTTGGTGGGAGACAGTTATCACCAACAAAGCAAATCCTCTGCTAGCGGCCCATGCTGTGAGGTTGCTCAATTTGGGCACATGTGGTAAAACCTTAATTCCTGTGAAACATCAATGTGTGGGCATGTGCAGAAAAGTGTAACAGGCCAAGGGCATCTGAGATGCTGTAGCACATCCTCTGACACACCTCCCCAGGAAGATCTCCATGCTTCCCTCGCGGCCTCGGAGGCTGCAGGTTGCTCTGATGCTATGCTGATGAGTGCTGTACTGAGAACTGTGGGGACGTTTGAAATGAGCCCCATTTCCTTCTGATTGCGCAAATGTGCTATTTCACAAATGCCTCCTGCAAAATGGCCCCATTTTGAAATACTAGGTGATGAGCTGTCTGCTAAATGGCCCAAATAGTAGCAATGTATCCTGCCAAGCAATTGACAACTTTGAAACGCATCCCACGAAGGGGGAGCAGAGCAGGCACCCTTGCTCCTTGTAAAAGAATACTCGGTCCTGGAGAAGCAGGTGGTTCTTAGCAGTAACTGGGCTCCTGGACGTGGTTGCCTTTGTGCTACCCTCTTCAGATTATCGTTAGTCCATGCATTGCTCCTTTGTGCAGTTTAAATGCTCATAAGGTGGTAGAATTGAAGTTGTACCCCAAAACCTGAGTAAAATAACACTTTGTTCAGAGAAAATTAAAGAAAATTTGCAGAAAGAGAAACTATGGCACTGTTCCTTCTCTTTTTTTTTTTTTTTTTTTTTTTTTTTTCTGAGAAGAAAGAGATTCTCTTTTGTTTTGGCATCAAGTGAGGTGAGAAAGTGAGACCTACATTCTTGGCAATCATTAGGGAAGGAAATATTTGCAATGTTTGCTTGCACAGAGGCTGTAGAGCTCTCTGCCCCCAAGTTACAAAGTGTACAGCCTCGCACTGGGCAGCTCGTTCAGAGAAACTCATGTCTGAGCAATGGGATTTTCCAGGTCTTAGTTTTATGGCTATAGAAAACTGTCTTCGGATAGAAATATTATCTTTTGTTTATCACATTGTCTCCACCAGAGGGAGAAATTCACTGAACAGTAATGGTCCTTATTTATAGGATTGTATGAAATTGAAACTCTATTTCTAAGAGTATTTTCTGTAATGAGAAACTAATATATTTTGCATGCAAAGTGTTTGCAAAGATTTAATTTCCAAAAAGCTCTCACATTTCCTCATCTCTATATGTGCTGCACGATTAATTATTTTTTCCCAGAAAAGTCAGACCTTTTCTTTGCACAAAGCTGAGGAACCACTAAATTAGCCAATGTGGGCTCAGGATGGGCTGGCATTTTGCTAACACAGACATTTGTTTTGCCTCTTCAGGACTCCATCACAGCCATTCCATCACCTTTCGTGGGAAATTGTTGCAGGACTTGCCTTTCTCCCTGCTCAGATATTGCGTTGTAGTATTAAACAGTGTCAGGAACAGAAATAAATGGATGCTCTTTCTAACTGGAGTTTAAAGGCATTAATTACCTCTGTTTCTCTACCATGGCATAAGGTTATTACTATCTTGTAGACAGCATGGAATTTCAAATAGGTTGTTTCTCTTTGCTGCCTGCTTTCTGTTTGTCTTTAAATAATAATTTCAGTGCCCTTTTTAGAATTCAACCACTTTGCCACTAAGCAGTAAACAAACTACTTCTGCTCTGGACATGCTGATCTGCATTTTCAAAATACATCCATAATAAACACTGCATGTATTTGTCTGTCAAAGATACTAAATCATGGAAGACATCTGCACAAAAAATAAGCAAGTGAGAAATGAATGCTCAGAAGGTAAGGGGAAGGTCAGCTCTGAGGGAAGAAGGATTGGAATATTATTCTTTAGTGATGATGGATCAGCATCTTTAGTCTTTCAGCTCCACTTTCTTGGTGTCATAATATATCATAATACATAAATTATTAGTTCTAATCCCCTTGGGTTTATAGCATGTTTACACACACACACACACACACCTCTATGCAAGGCTAACAGGAGATGGATATCAATGTTAGTATAGCAAATGGACTTAATACACTCTGTATGGCAGGTGTTATTTGATTCCTAGCAACAGCTGAGACAGAGAGGTTGTGCAAATGTCAAGCATACATCCAGGAAAACGTTACATAGGAATGGATAACTTCAGAGCAGTGAGACACTTCATTGCTGCAGATTTCAGCAACTGGAGCACTGGCAAAGGGCTGCAGTGGTCCAGCAGTACACGCAAAACCCAGCCATCCTCATATCCCTGCAGTGCAGAAAGAGCTTTCCATACATTTCCTCCCTATCCTGCCACGATGCTGGGTATCCTGCAGAGACATGGAAGTATGGAAGCATGTTATATTGGTAGGAACGTAGTCATATTTCTATTTGGGTCCAGAGAATGAAAGAATGGCAGCAAAAGGAAATCAAGGCAGGAGCAAGGAAAAGAGCCAGTAGGTTCCCTTAGGGAGCCAAATGATGGTAGAGGTGCATCACACATGCACAGAAGGATAGGAGGAAGATGTAATGACTTTCTTTTTGCAGATCTATGACTCCATTAGGAGGGCAGTTCCCTGTAATATTTCTGGTTACTTGTGGCTGGTGAAAAACCCTATTACCATCCTCTTCAACACACAGACACAAAAGCAAGAGTGCCTTTTGCCCTAGCCTCTATGTCACAACCAGCTTTCATAGCAGATTAATATTGCTTGCTTCAAATACTGTAAAGCTGAGATTTTAATCTTCATTCCCAACTGATTGCCTCCTCCTCTTCTATCAGTAGTTTCTGACTTCTAATGCTTTAGTTTAGCCAGGATTCTTTTTGAAATTATCTCTGTCATCTTCTTCCACCATTCATTTTCCCATCTTTATGTGTTTGTTGGTCTTAAGTGCATCTCTGTAACAGGGCATTTATTAATATTCTGTGCAGCACTATTCATTCTGGTGAGTTTTCCTCTGTCTTTTGTATGCACACTCCTGTTGATAACATTGTAAGAATGCAGTTAAGTAATTTGTAATTTTTCATAAATGCAGTCCAGTTTGGTTTTGGTCTTTATCTTTTTTTTTTTTTTCTATAATAAGGAGGTAAACAGATTCATTAAAACAAGGTACTTGTAACTGAGTTCAGAGGAAAAGCAGGAGTAATCCACTCCTGAATACAGTTAGAGGCAACAACAACTCTGAGTAATCTCTGCAGAAGTCTGGTTATTTATCACTTTTATTTTGCTGGGCTTCTCTTTCTCTCCTTCTAGAAATTTGCATACTAAACTATAGACAGAAAATATTTGGTCCAAAGAGGGTATAATATGAGCCTGACTTTGACGTAAGCATCTTAAAACATGTGCAACTATATTTTCATGAATTGAGTTTTTATTTTCCTGTTGTATTCAAGCTGTGATGGTGATTATTTTTAAAAATGGGAACAGCTGTGCTGAAAAGTACATAGATATCAGGTATTAGTACAATATTTCATTGCTTGAACTAAATTTCCAAGTAAAATTACTAGAACATATTTCTAAATATGCAAAAAAAAAAAAAAAAAATCTAAAGCATGTAATGTTTTGTTTGGTTTGGGTGTAAATTAGATGCTACTGCTTTTTTATTTGCTTTAAACTCCCTAACTTTAGCTTTACAAAAATGTTTACATTTTCCCTTTTCAAACTGCAGTGGTTTGTTGCTGAAGGTATATTTCTGAACTATCACACTCTATCAAAAAAAAATAAGACATAATTTTTATCTATAGCTCAGTTAGTAATTTCAAAATTATTCCAAACAATCCCATTTTTGTCATTATGTAATCACGTGTTGTTCTTAAAAGTTCCTCTTTGTACTTTAGGGCATTTTTAGCATACAAGGCAGACAAGTAACACAGTCTAGGGAGGCAAAGAGGCAGCTGGGAACCATAAACATTGCATTCTTATAGAAGTTGAATTACTGACCCATTTTCCAGCCCTAGGCAAGTCACAGAAGTTTTTGCATTTCATTTGTCATTATTAATGGCTTTTGTTTGTCATATAGGGGAGAAGAGAGGAGGAAAAAATATTTTACTTGTTCTTTGGAAAAATTTCAAAGGTTTCTTTGTTTTCTGTATTTGCTCATGCTTGGTGGGTACATATTGTCGCCAGAATGTCCCTGAATCCTAGCTGCCTTCTGAAGTAAATTTCAGATCTTGAGAAGAAATGCCTCCTCTACTACATTAATACTTTAGGATCAGTTTTTAGTTGAAACAAAAACTGCATGAATGCTATTTTGGGAAAAGCCAAAGCATGTGTGAATACTAGCCTACAGGTTGTGGCTCATTCGGTGTGATGGTGAATCCAGGTCAGGTTCAAACCTCTGCTTTGACAGCTCCAGATCAGATGTCTGAATCTGTTCACCACAGAAAGAGTTAAAGTATTATTATTTTCCAACTGTGTAGGAATGGAGAGTTGTACTTGATGTCACACATGCTGGGGTAACACCCAGAGCGCTGGGCTGTTGACTTTTCTTGGAAAGGAACGAAGTTCTTCAGAGTGCTTCTTAGAAACCCACCTTGAAACAGAGAAATCTCTGCCTAATAAGTGTTTAAACAAGTGCATTCACATGAAAGGTTTTGAGCTCAACAACTTGACATTTTCTGGTAACAATTCTCTTTCTATTGAAAAAAAAAAAAAATCACCAGTTGAATAAATTATGTAATGAAGTTTAATGTGTTCCCTTCCCCTTGCTGCTTTGTGATACTATGATATACTGTCCCCATTTATTACCTATACAAAACTGCAAAATTATTCCAAAATCTTCAGCCAAGATCCCACTGAGCTGGAAAATTCCATTAAGGAGGAAAGTATTTGTGTTTACCTACCTTCAAGTAGCTTAAGAGAGCATTGCTTTTTTTTCCTGCACTGAATAGAATTAAGACAGCAATCTTCAGCAGTAGATATTGTAAGGTCCACAAAAACTGTGCTTAAAATGCTATTTCCAAAATCCTTAGTATTGATTAGTTGTATTCAATGAAATCTGGGCAGATAAATCCCCAGAAAACTTCACGTGTCTTCTTACACACTTAAAAATGCAATAGAAATGCAGACAGTAAATAAGAGGCATTGATTTGCTTTCAGGGACTACTAATACTTTTTAGAGTACCACAAAATCTTTAAAATCAAGTGTTAGAAGCACGAGTCATATTTTTGTCTTTTAAAATATAGACTAATATTTTTTGTTGATATGGTCAGGTTGTCTTTTTTTTTTTTCATTTATTTGAAGATTATTTTATGGTTAGAACCAGGATAAATGACATGAAAGGGAAAACTCTCCATATGTGTAGTTTCATAACCTTTATATAGCAACTCCACGCACACATATATAAGTGCACGCATATAGAAGTCCAGAATGTCCTTAATCTGTCTTGTTAACAGTTTAATAGGTTATCTCTGAATGAACTTTACCTTTCTTCCCCTCTCCTCTGTGTATAATTGAGGTCTTGCCTCACAACTTGTCTGTTTTGCATGAAAATGAAGTGTCTGATAACGCATCCCTTAAAAGCTTGTCTGCTCTGTATGTAAATTCAATCTTGCCTATCCAAAGTCTCCGGATCCTATTTGCAAAGGTGACTGTGGAACTTTTCAGACGTCAGATATGCGCAGAACCAATCTGAGAAAAAGAAAATTGATGGTTATTAGAGCTTGACAGAAGTTTGGGTTCATTGGAAACACTAATGCTTGAAGACTTGTTTTCTTTCTAAATTAGGAGGAAAGGCTGAAATTCTGAAATAGTTTCCTGAGTGAAAAATGTCTAAAATTCCAATTGTTTTTATAAAAGAATATCATTTTATATATATTTAAAAATTATTCCAAGTTAACAGTGAGCTATTGAAAATAGCTGTTCCCTGGGTAATACTTTCAGTGTTGCTCTTCTCTTCTTGATTAAATGAGGAACACTGAAACACTCTGAAACACTCTGTTGCTTTTCCAGTTCAATCTGTACTTAACTGTACTTAAAACTTATTTTAAAAGGTTAGGAAACATGTAAATGTCACGCTATGTCTGACTGTATTTCACACTGTAACTTGACACGTTCTTGACAAAGCCTATTGTGTAATATTTATGACAGACCTGAAAATAATATAAAATATTCAAACTAATATAAAAGAAAAGACATAACAACTTTGATAATAAAACCTTTATTCTGACATTTCCAAAGCAGATCACATTTTACTTTCAGAAGTTTTCTAGAGGGGAGTAATTCAATCAAAATCAGTAGCATCTCATGAGACACAAAACCCCCTGTTTTTCATCAAAACATTATTTCCCAAGAGAAAGCTGTTTTAACCACCAGGTTATAGCTGGAGTTGATTCCTATGAAGAATTTAATTACTTTAACTTCTATACATCCATCTTTTGAGTTACAAGGATCAAGACCAAGAAGTTCACCAAGAACTGTCCAAGGAGAGGATCAGACCGGAAAGAGTTTCCATGCTGTCAGGAAGGTTTAGCAAGAGAATGGCAGAGGAAGACAAAGCACGTAGAAGTAAATCTCTTCATTGCATTGGAAAAGGATGAAATATTGCCAGTATGTGATCCCATGCTGCTCAAGATTCACACAGATATGCAGCAACCCATACCACTACGTTCACCAGCAATTTGGAGTTGTATTCACTGCAGCGTGAGGTTATGCTACCCATCATAAAGTCAGCAGTGCCCCACCTACTCTCATTCTAGTCCCGCTGAAGCCAGAAACGGAAACAGTTCCAATGGTCTGCAGCATGTGCTCCATGCCTGGGCAACCCTCTCCATCAAGAGCGGGGATGGGAAATGGGTCTTTACTGCTCTTTTGTGACACTGCAGGTTCATTTGGCTGAGCTGCTTTGAGGTGGCTTTGTTACTTTCTTTATCTTGAGTATTCCAGCATAGATTGAAGCACATTTGAACTCGGTAGCAAATCTTGGAAATTGAAGTGGAAAAAATAGAAACAATTTTTTTTTTTTCCCAGCTAACTGAGTAAACAGCTATTCACCAGAATTAAAGTACATACTGCCAGAAAATAACGTGGCTTCAAAAGCACATTCAGCTGTTTGAATCTTTGGATCTGAGCGTGCATTTTTTTCATTCTACTCTTCGGCGGGTGCTTTCACACACTTCCGTGATACTTAGCTTTTTGTGCTTCAAATTTGGGTGCTTTCTGTTTTAATGGTGCAGTGCATGTAATTTAACACACTCAAGATAATACCTCTTTGCAGTGAAATACAGCACTATTTGAATGAGCTTTTTTGATTAAAGAGCATATTTAATTTTAAGCCTGGTCTTTCGGGCCCACTTTCCATCTTACAGTCAACTTCAGATCTCAGAATTATAGCTGCAACAGAAAAATACATCAGCTTCTCTTCTACAACAGCATGGCTGTTGCATGGAAATTACATATTTCCTTATTTTCACCCTTTTCTTTAATGTGAAGATACTGTAAGCTAATACCTTCCATGGCCTATATTTTAAAAACGCCAAAAGCAGTTAGAAAAGGCACTCACTTCTCTACAAATATGAATCAGGTCTGAAGAAAAAGCCTTCGAGTTAATGTGTACAAAATCTGGTAGCAATCCAAACATTTTCAAGCGTCGTGCAGCAGGCCGAAATGGGCTTTAAAGTACTCCAGGGCTCTTGACATTCTTGCAGTTGTTGTGGGAGAAAGATAAGATGTCTCTCAAAGCAGAATCTACATAATGGTCCCGAAAGGGTGGAAAGCAAGACAATGTTTCTTCCCCAAAGAAACAAAAAATGCCTCATGATCTTCCTCCGGTGGGTTGCTGGTACAGTACAGGGCCAAATGCCAAAAAGTTTAAATGACTACAATTTTTGTAGAACTTTATACTTCTTACTTTGAAGGTCTGGGCTATTCATATCTATAAAGCACTTGAAAATCTCATGGGAAATTTTATAGCAAAGCACGGGTAGATGTGCTCAGGAAGATGAGCTTTTTCTCCACTGAGCACAATCTTTTTAAGGCTGCAAAGCACTATCTGCATTGTATTGTAGAATGCTTTTGAAAGCGTCACTGGCAAGATGCATAGGTCTTGATTCTCACATCTTGAAGACAAAATTGTGGCCTGTACACTTTGTCTGAAAAGTACCTATTGAGTACAGAGCCAGAGTGTGAACTGCTCACTCTCCATAGGAAGTCTCATTTAGGTTTGTGAATAAATGTTTCTCAAAAGGGACCGGAGATGTGCAGATTACTGCCCTGTCTTCTGGTTTGAACCTTTTTCCACCTAGCCAGTAAGAGTGGACCACCTTCTTCTTTTCTGTCTATTAGGTATCATTTAAACCTTGCACCCTGACAAATATGAGCAAATTATCTGGTTTTCCATTAGCTTGGAGGCGCATACAGTGCTGTCAGCCTGATCAATCATTTTCACCATTCTAGGGCCCCAATAAAACTTTTAACAAATATGAGAAAAGCACAAAGTACTTCATTACTGTTTTGTGTTCAATCGCTTGCATGTCAGTTCTGAAATGTCAACTCATATGGGTTTTGTAGATTACCATGAATTTCAGAAGGTGATCATTGTCAACCAAAGAAAGAAAAAATAGCATCTTCTGATGATGGAGGGTTTGCAGCTGCAGGACAACTTGAAATTTTAGGAGACTTATTGATCAATGCTGTGGCAATGAAAGAGAAATCAACAAGGCTTGGAGTGAAGAGACTGGAAACCTTCACTTCTAACCCTACAAGTTTTTTATGACTTTAGCAAAAGTCCTGAATGTTTTCCCTAGGCCATTTATTTAGCAGTAGCAGACTATCCAGTAGCAACTCATCGTGCATTATATCCTCCAGAGAAACAGCAAGGTAGATATTTAAGTAGGACATTCTCAGTGCTGGGAAAATTTATGTTACAGCGTTTCTCTTCTGTTACTGGTAACATCAGGCTAGAAACCAACACTCTGAACAGCCTTTAAGATTCAAAGTCTCATGAGTCCCAGAGAGACTTAGTCTCCCAGACAGCTCATAAATCTGGACTGTGGGTACTCTTTCCTTTCTCTTCTGGGATAGTTGAATCATTTCAAACAGCAAAAGACAGAATAATGAATATCAACGTAGGACTAATCAGGTTTATACACAGTGTTATCTTGGAAACAGCAACGCTAAAGAGCTGTTCCTCAAATTTTTGTGTTAACAGCTTCCACGCAGAGGAATGCTGGAAAAGCAGACAAGTGTCTACTAAAGTAAAGCTGGTGGGGAGCAGCTCTGTTGAAAAGGACCTGGGGGTGTTGATAAATAGCAATCTGAACATGATCCAGCAGCGTCTGGCAGCAGCAACATCCCAGGATGTATTAACAGGAGCATAGCCAGCAGACTGAGGGAGGAATTTATCCCCCCAGATCAGCACTCGTTAGCCCATATCCAATGGGCATCCAATTCTGGTTCCCCTAATGTGGGAATGGCACTGATAAACTGGAGCAGGTATAGGAGAGGTCACCAAGATGTTTGGGGCTGGAGTGTTGGCCTTGTGAATAGATGCTGAGGGAACTGATCTTGTTTCACTTGGGAAAGAGGAGGCTTCAGGGGACCTCAATGGCAGCCTCCACAGCACCTAGGAGGAGGTAACCCCATGGTCCACTCTGTGGTCTGACTCTACAGCAGACCCTACTCTAAGCAGAAGGTTGGACAAAAGCCCTCCAGAGATCCCTTCCAGGCTGTGATCTTATGATCTTATTTCTTTACAAGTTGCTTGTGGCTTGCTTTCTTTCTGTTTTCCTACATCCTCATCTCAGTCTTTACCTTTATGTATGCATTTCATTTTGTATATTCTGTTCATTTTTGTTTCTAAAGTTAATTTTATCCTTTATCACTTCCACTCCCCAACATTTCTTTGTTTATCTTCCTAACAGGTTATTGTTTTGAGGCTGTTAGGTCTTCTGCTCCTCCATTTTATTTCCTTCCTTTGTCCTGTCAGCCATCATTAAGATTTTCTTGTTTCAAGCAACATTAATGTTTAGCTGTTGATCTTTAAATAGAATTTAAAGATTAAACATCAACCTTTCTAGTTCTGTTTTCTTTACCTAATCTATTTCTGGTGCCATTTCAGAGTTAATATTACTCCCCTTTTAAATACAGCCTGCTTTATTGAGAGAACAACAACTTGACTCAGATCTGAGTCACTTCTCTCTGCTGCAGTGTTTTTTTTATTAAAAGTATCGTAAAATATGTTCAGATGCTCATCTAGCATTTAGTAGAATCAAAGCAAATGAATAGAGTTCTGGGTCAGCTCAGATATAATTGTAGATCAGAGTTTGCAAATGAGAAGATAATGAAGATGTCTTGACTAGGCAAAAATCAATCTGGACGCTAAACTGGTCTCCCAGTAAACAGAAGTGAACTAAGCCAGATTTGTACAGCTATTGTGCAATTAGCATTGGGGAAGAATAAAGAGAGATGTAGCCTCAGTGGGCCATGGTATAAGGAAATGTTCAAATAGCTTTTTGTTTTGCATCTGAAATGAAGAGGGTGCAGCCTCCACTCCCTTGTCTGTTTGCAAGTGTCTATGTGGGAAGCTTCTGAGCCTCATACTCACCTTCAGTGTCAGGGAGGGGAATAAGCCTCCCAAACTGGCAGACTGATCTACATCCTGGCCGAGAAGAACTGACCTGGTAAAGCCACTGAATCCAGAATTACCAGGTCACTAGGGTGCTCCGGCCACCTAAAACCACACCCCAGTCCTGCATAGGCGAGCATGGGGACTCATCGTTGTTCTGCTCCTCAGCTCTAGTGGGGATGGATGGGCTATTTTACCTTATTTTGCAGCTCTGCCTGGGATCATCTCACTACTGAGTGGGCTGTAAAGCACAAAAATGTTTTTGAGGTGTACACCACGATTTGAAACAAGCTTTTTAAAAAGTTATTCCAGTTTATTTTGCATGTCTAAGGACTACTAGGTTATTTGAAAAAATAAGGTAAATTATCCCCATCATGTATCTTTTTCATCACTGTTGTGTCTAGAGTTTTCTTTCTCTCTCTAACCTTGCAGCAGGAGACATTCAAAAGAACAGTACCACCCCTCACTGCATTTAACTAACAGAGATATGACTCCCGGGGATAGCCTAATGGGGAAAAGAGCTGGAAGAGAACATCATCTGCCAGCATATTAATGTTCCAAATCATGCACATCCTTTTTCATAAAGATGGTCTCATTAATTCCAAGTCAAATAATATTGATTTTCAATGTGACACAAAGACAGGTGATCACTGTGATCCAACTTACAAAGCAATCTGAACAGCAGCCGAGGCAGGAGGGAATGGAAACCCTTGACAAATGCTTTTGCCAAAGAGTCACCATTATGAGCAGTAGAATAACACTTTTACTGGAGCAAAGAAAATTTAAATATGCATAGAGAATTTAAACAAGCCTTTTCCAAGATTTAAAGAAGAGAAAAAAATGCTAATTTCCATTTTCTTAAACTTCATTGTTACTATTATGTAAGTAGCTTTGAACAAACTGTTTCATAGAGTATAAACTAACACATCACTGTATTTCTGGTGGAAACAGAGAGTTTATACAGTTTTCCAATAGAAGCAAAACTTTTCTAATAAGCTTTGCTGTTCTTATAGCAAGATTACCTCTACACCAACCCCTAAAGAAATAAATGTTCAGAAAAAGGATTCTTTTAACATTTTTCTTACTGTTAACTTCATATATGATATGTGCTATATAAACTCCATGTGTCCTGTTTATAATTTTCAATATAATATAGAAATAGAATGGAACAGAAGCCAAAGTCAAAAATTAATACTGATGAGTCATGTCAAGGAAAGTGGTTAGTTCTCTGTCAGGTCAGACAATCGAGTCGAGCTCTCCTAAGAAACATAAACACTACAAGGAAAGGAAGAAACTGCAGTGGAGTATCAATGTTATAATAAGACGCAGAAAGCAATAGAGAGATGCTGAATAATCTGATTCTTCCTGCGTAAATTTGAGTCCTCTAGTACCAGATCCCTCTTGACTCATACAATCTGACTCATTCTGTACCATGCTTGCGATTTCAATACACTGTCTGCCATGACAATCCTTTCATCTTCCCCCATGTAAACCCGAGTCATTTTGCCGCAATGGGCACATTCAGTGTGACAAGATTTTCTGCATCAGAGTTCTTTTTCAGCACTTTTTGCTGCTCCCCTGCGTGTCGAGCCTGAACTACATGCTTACCTACCACCCAGTGCCTCTTTGAAGCCTGAGCACACACACAGTAACAACGCAGGAAATAATTCCCACTAATTTCTAGAATCAACATTACCAAAGCAATCCATTGCTGAAAGCTGTATCAGTAGGTATATCCACCCTGCAAGGTAAAAGAGGACTAGGGAGCAATTTTAAGGACTGGACTGTTCTCTTCATCTGCTGGCTGGCTCTCTGTCCCTGTTTTCAGCTGTCCCAATGGCTTCTGAAAAATGAAGCCTGGACATGGCTCCCCCTAAAGACTGGTCCTGATGGGAGGAGGGTGGATGAGACTGCACAAAATTGGGGTCTAAAATCATCTCAGCTTTTTAACGAGCTTGCTGTTAAACCTTATTACCCACTTTCCCTCTGCAGACAATAGGGAAGAACAAGCTCTTTCACTTCATGTCTCTCACCTTGCACTATGGTTTAGGACAAATCACTTTCTGGAGGTTCCTCTTTCCGTTATTGAGTAAAGTAGGAGCCTGAAAAATCTACATAGACTCATTTGCTGTTTTTAATCACTAAAGTTAGGCAAAATAGGTTCCACTTTTAAAAGTGTCCCATGTCTGCACTGTCTGTGTAGCTTGCCAGCTGCTCCAGGCAGAGAGGAGCCCTCTGTGGTATTTTGTACTGTAGTCATGAAAACCACTTCTTATGTGTGTTGATTGATATCCTGGGGACTTCAGATATCATGCATAGCCATGGAAAAACTGTCTGCGAAGAGCCTAGATAATTGCAAAATGATTTATAACAAGGCATGAAAAGGCTACTGCAGACCCAGCTATTATCGTAGTGCAGCTCACTGCTCTGGCCTGGAGGGAGAGAAAATCCACAAAGTGTATCTATGCATTTGATGGCATGTTGAATGTTATACTGAATATACTTAGGAAAATAAAGGACTCCAGCTACTGTATTGAACCAAACAAGCCTTTCATAGGAGAGAAAAAAAACAAGTCAAATCCATGATCTACAATTATAGCTCAGTAACTTATAAGGGAAGTGGGGCTGTATTTTTCTAGCAATTGTGCTAGCATAGTTTAGTATGGCTTAACATTATCTATTAGCTCTTGTGCCCTCTTATTTGCATCCTCCTCTTTGCATCCCTATAGGACAGAGATACTTGTTACTGCTAAGTAAGTTCTTAAAGAATTAAAACAGTGAGTTTCAAATTGCAGTTCTCAGAGCAGTGTGGCTCAATGGGCAGCTCTGAAAGGCTCCATGAAAGCAGTAGGGAAAGCAAGCTCGCAGGCTGGATAGTAATCCCCTCACAGAATTCCTAAAGGATTTTGCATTTACCTTCCACATCCAGAAATTGAAGAAAGGGTGAAACCATTGAAACAACAAAATCTGATGGCTGCAAGTGGAAATTAGAAGTTAGACACGAACAGCCAAGTTGAAGATAAATATTAGTGGACCTGCTCACCAAGTATTATGGCAAACTCAAAACCTCTTCAAGCCCTTCCAGTTAAGTAGGATGTCCTTCTAAGGGTGCCTGTACAGTAAGCATTACAGCACTTTCTTCCAAACTCTAAGCAACATCCCATGCAGGGCTGCTCAGAGATGTCAGCTCAAGTTCTGGACGCCGTGCGGACGTGTCAGTGCAGTATGGTGTCTCCGCTAATCAACAGAATTAATTAGAGTGGCACACCATGGCATTAGCACTGCTATATTACTTCCAGTTCCACAACCAGAGCCTATGAAGCTGTATAAGGAATCTCCTTGTCTCAGCATGCAGGTATAAATATCCAAAAGAGCTTGTTTTGCATTAGTAAAATCCTATATTCTTTGATGAGCAAGTATTCAAATTAGACCATCATAACGACCCATAGTTCTTCAAAATACCTCCCTTTATAAGCATGACCAGTGGAGGATTCATGCATTTGTTATACTCTGGATTACCTCCACCATTCTCTGGCTCTTTTGAGTAATGGGTCCGATTTTCCCTAAAATATACAATTGTTCACCATTTACAGGCCTAATATATAGTTGCTAATAGGTGCCCTTACTAGGCCTTTGGGAAACACGAAGGCACTTGAACTTATCTCTTCTTCAATGTGCACTTTGCTGCTCTTAATGGAACACAGGAACACACATTACATCAGCTAAAGGAAAGACTCCACACGTAAATATGGTACAAGAGATACCACCAGCATGAGGGCATAGTCAGTGCTTAAGGAGATCATGTCCATTAGCAGTGGGACTTAACGTGCCAAAAAACCTCCTCTGGGGTAATGTTTCCAAATATGACACTACATTAATGTGCGTTACATAGTGCACATTCCATTAATGTAAACATTACATTAATTACATTAGTATTACACAAAACTGCACAATACTAAGGTCAGCATGCAGCACACCATCTTCCTTTGAGTGTATTACAGCAAGCACCAATGAAGTATGTTTTATAAAGAAAAATATGAAATTCTTTAATATTACTTTCTAAAGGAAAATCTGTTTTTATTTTCTGTCTCTGTTGTAAAAATAAAATATTTCCAGTCATAAAGAGCAAGAGCTAGTCTTTGGTTAGATACACTTTGCTGTCCTTATTGAGACAGATATGCTAAAGAACACTGAATAAAGCTTTGAGAAATGAGCTGAAATCTGTTTTCCACTCTTCTTATCCTCTCCATCTGCCACTTAATTGTGGCCATAGTGACATGGTTCCAGGGGTGAACTGCTAGACAAATAGACCTATTTTTCTTTTTTTGCTGCTGTTCTTACAGCTTGTCAGCACCTGAGCCCAGCAGAATCAGAAAGGATGGAGGAGGGAGAACAAGTGGAAGTAGATGCAGGTGGGCCTGGCACACCCGTGCTTTCAAGTGGCCTGATGTGTTTCTATAGCCTGTTGCTTTCCTTTCATAGACATCCTCTCATAGACATCATGATGAGTATGGCTGCTTTGTTACATTTTCAGTAAATAACTCCATCCTTTTTGGTTTACTTTTGTGTAAGATTCAAATGAAACTGAACAGACCTCAAGTTTCCTCCTCAGTTTCTTTACAGAGGTTAACATGTAAGAAGAAAAATGAAGACCAATTTGGTAGATACTTTAGAAGTGTTTTCTTACCCGAGTTATGATGCTGTATAGAGAGTGGTGGAACTTATTGGGGGAGGAAAAAGGAGAAATGGAAAGAAATGAGATATTGTTGAGAGTTTAAGGGAAAAAAAAAACAAACAAAAACAAACGCTGAAAGTTAAACAGAGGTACAGAAAGTGTTTATTCCTGCACAAATTCTCAAATTCTTGTCTTCTACTGTGCTCTGAAACAGTCAATCCTGGTCTCAACTAGGCGCCCTACTAATGATTCCTCTGTTCCTACCTTTTAGGCCAACAGTAGATAAAAATTGAATTTACAATCTCTCAACATTGTTAAAATGCAAGGAATCTCTTTAAGAAGAATTCTTAATGAAGGGAGAAACAGGTCAAAAGAGCAGGCTTGTTGGTCACCAATCGAATAAAACCTTTCAAACTGCTTAACAAAATACCTCTGTGCAATGCTAAAATAAATGAGCAGTCTTTCTGAGGGAGAGAGTTTATGTGCAAGACAATTTCAGCAGGTCCAAAAGTCATCACAAGAGACATGTTTCTCTCTTTTAGTATGGTTGCAGTGGTACTTCGTAGGTCTCTAACATTTTAAATGAATGCACAGCAATCCTCAGGCGCCACACGTCAAATATGCCTCAGTGGAACCAAACCTCAGTTCTTTACCTCCTGCTGCTGTTTTTGAAGGCAGTCTATGCTTATTAGAATATTTTTTTCTTGCAAGGTGATTGAACACTACTAAACCAGAAGAAGTTAAAGAGGGAAGGCGTAAGGAAGACAGGATATAAGACAGCCTCAATTCTTAAGAGTCAGAAAACAGGTTTTATGTGGGATCAGTTTACTGTCTCACCACTTATAACGGAATAGTTTGCATCTTCCTTGGAAAACTCGCTTTTGTCAAGATTTTGGAGGATATGCCAGACAAAAAGGCTGTTCTTTTGCTCCTGGATGGTTAAAAATATGTAGTCTTAGATTAGCAACCACAGAGACTCAGCTAAAGGGTCAAATAGAGAAAAGAAAGTGGTTCTTCCCACATAGATAGTAGACCCAAGGAGGTCCTTGCCAAAGGATATTAGGGATATATAGGGACTAGCCTGCATGACTTCAAGGAGAGGGATGGGGCAGGTTCTCAAAATTGAGTACTAGCTGGTAAGAGGTACTAGGCAGACCAATTGCATGTCAGGCTGACAAAATCCCCTAAACTAGCCCTCAACTTTTGCACCTCTTTAATGCCAAACAGCTACACTTCTTCTGAATCTCAGAAGATGACATCCATGTACTTTGAAGGTTTTTTTGTTGTTGTTTTCGAGAAATTCAGTGAGGAATCAAGCATTCATAAGGAGCTAAATGATCTGTTTTGACATAGCCATCATTCTCGCAGGATACACTTTTTTGGCTCAGAAAGTGTGATTGCAGAATGGTTGTCATTCAGGAAGAAATAAGAGTTTATAAAAATTAATGTAAATTTAGTCCTAGAGGCAGTAAATGTGTCTTTGGAATAACACATCCTCAGAAAGATTCCCAAAACAAGACTATCTAAGGATATGGGATCAGATTGCAGTATATCAGGAAAGTTGGAAAGTATTTTGATATTAATAAGAAGAGCAATTAAAATCCTATGTTGGATTTCAGAAGGAAAAAAAAAATACAGTGTTTAAAAAAGATGCCGAAACATTGTAGTAGCCTAATTCCACATGAATGACTACAAAACCAGGTCGGTTTTCTACTGAACAAACTCTGTTTCCAAGTACTTGCTGCCATAAACTTAAGAAAATAAAAATCAGCAGAAATCTGAAAATGAAAATAATGCCAGGTGTTTTTTGCTTGCAGCTCATAACTGGATGTAGCATCAATATAATTTAGTAAAACCTTTTTGGACTGAGTTTTGAGGGGGGGGGTGTCTGGTTTCCCACCCTCTGGCAAATACAAACATCTTGCAGCTTGTCTCACATCCTATATTTCAGATTCCCAGCTCTCTAAATCCCACATTTCTGATTCTGTAAACGCATCTGCTACAGGAGCTGATACAAGTAGCTGGAACCTCTTTCCTTACTATATAATCTAATGCACTTACGAGCCAATGAATATGTGTGAAAGGAGGGGCTTTCTGGCTAAGGGACTCCTTGCAGGGGAACAGCTGTTGCAACTGCAAAACCTTAACTGAAGCCAGGCAAACACGCTCACTCACATCTCTCAGTGGCTTTGTGCATCTGGGTCTGGCAAGATAACTCCCCACTCTCTCTTCCTCTCTCTGCAAAAAGTGAGCAAACTAACAGAGAGAAATTTAAAGAAGACAGGATCTCGGTTGTGAAACGCTTCAGAAGATCCAGTAATGGCCTGGATCAGCAATATCTCCTGGTTTAATCATTTTGCTCTACACGAAGAACATTTCAGGAGGTACTTAAACAGCACTGAGGATTACTTAGCCTTCTTATGCGGGCCCAGACGGAGCCATCTGTTCTTGCCAATGGCTTTGGTGTACACCCTGATCTTTGTTGTTGGGGTAGTAGGTAACTTCTTAGTTTGCCTGGTAATCCTCAAGCACCAGAACATGAAGACCCCAACCAACTACTATCTCTTCAGCCTTGCTGTCTCAGACCTGCTTGTCCTGCTTTTTGGGATGCCACTGGAAGTCTACGAGATGTGGAGCAACTACCCCTTCTTATTTGGGCTTGTTGGCTGCTATTTCAAGACGGCGCTCTTTGAGACTGTGTGTTTTGCCTCCATCCTCAGCGTGACCACAGTCAGCGTGGAGAGATACATCGCTATCCTCCATCCTTTCCGTGCCAAGCTGGAGAGCACTCGCAAGCGTGCCCTGAGGACCATCGTGGTGCTGTGGGTCCTCTCTGTCCTCTTCGCCCTCCCCAACACGGGCACCCACGGCATCATGCTGCAGTATTTCCCAAATGGCACCCTGGTGCCCGGCTCTGCTACGTGCACTGTAGTCATGCCCCTGTGGATCTACAACTGCATTGTCCAGATTACTTCTTTTCTCTTCTATGTGCTGCCTATGGGGGTAATAAGTGTGCTGTACTATCTGATGGGGCTAAGAGTAAGTCCTACTCTGACTGTGCTCAGTGTTTCCTTAGCTCATTCCTATGTGTTTGTGTCTGTATGTGTCTTTTAAATGATCTCACCTTTTTCTTGCCCATCTGTTTCCCCTCACACAAAAAAGCAAAAGTATTTCAAAACCCTGAAAACAGTGGACCCAACTCTTAGTTTGGTGTAATCCCATTCTCAAATGAATATAGCAATGTTGGCAAGTTATTTACCCCAATCTTTTTTAAAAAGCTTACCATTACTGCTGCTCACATTTGAATGTTACTTTAACATCCAAGTCTGTATACTGATTCCAGCCTCTCTGAGATTTGCACCTCTGCAGTAGGGACTGGAAGAAAATAGACCAAAAGAAAATGTGAAAAGAATAAAAAGGAGCAGGCTAGTGATTGAATTGTGTGTTGTTTTCCCTCTTTTTGTGACTGCAGAATTTTCATTGCCTTACTTGATTTTTCTCCTTCCCTACAGATGGTGATAATATTCAGTTTCTAAAACTCACAAAGCTGTCATAAACTGAAATACTACTTTATTGCTGCAGCTAGCAAATTCAGCAATCATTTCTTTATGTAATTATGGCATAGTTTCACCATTGACTAAGGCTACCTTCATGTTCATTCTCTCTTCAGAATGTGAGACTGGTTTCACGAAGTAATCATCATTTAAACACGTGGATAAAACAATCAGCATCACAGAATCATGAAGCTATGTAGCACAACACTGAAATGCGCTGCTAATCATGACGAGTTAATGACTTTTTTCTTTTTGTATGCTACATATATTTTGAAAATATAAATCCTAACTCACCACACTGAATATAACTTAAAGTTTAAAAAGCTGTGTCTGATCGTATAGCAAGAAAGGGACGCAAATGCTGCTAGAGACGAATTAACTTACTGAAATTGCAAGAAATTGAACCAAATCTGTGCTGGCATATATATAATTTTGTTGTGCTGGCTGATATTTACTGTTATCTGAAACTATATAGAAACAATTTTTCCTTACCCAGGAAAAGCCACAAGGATTAACTACCAGAAACTCATAGCACACAGCAGATCTTTAAAGCGATGAATGGGTTAAATTACCCCCACTGCCTAGTGGCTGTTGTGGGATCTTTACATAGTTTTATCAAAAATTTTGCAAAACAAGAACTGAAGGTAAGGAAATGTGCTGAAAATATAATTGTTAGAAAAAGAGAAATCCCCAAACTAATAAAAAGAAGTCTTGAAGACTGCAATAATTTAAGTCAGCAGATATTCCTAATCCCCATCCCAGAAGAAATGCCAGGTACCAGACAAGGGCTGCTCCCCCAGGACTTCTGTATATTCACAGATGTGTTCAAGCTGTCCTTCCTAAGGGCTGCAATGTTCATTGCTTATGCCTCTGCTTTTCTGTATATCTAATTCAGACTTCCAAATTTTAAACAACACCCATCCTGAGTATATGTGCATTGCGCTCCAAACTGCATTAGGCAAGATAATTTCATTTTTGCAACAGAGATTATAGAAGAATGGTGTATATATATTTTTCAAAAGACAACATTTTTTATCTACTCACAGAGAATGAAATCTATGAAGCTTCAGCAACACTCCAGACTCTCCTGAGTGCCATGTATCACTCCTAGACAGTAGTGGAAAAGCTCAGAGTTGATCCAAAAGTTGTACAACAGCTCAAATTTAGCAAATAGAGACAAAGACTTTCCAAGTCCAAGCTTTATGGAAAGGACATTTTCTCAGCAAAGTTTCTCCCTCAAGCTTTGCCAGTGCTCAGGGGAGCCTCAAGCTGCAATACAGAAGGAAACTGGTGTGATAAGTTAAGAAACTGTGAGAAGGTAGCAAACATGAGTCATATGGCAGCTGAGTTGATTTTTAATTTTATTCCTTGCAAAAAGGAAAAAAATACGCTTGTCTTTTTCACTGGGATATTTATTGCCAACAGAGTCATCAGGTTGATTACCTCATGATCTACTTGGATATAATTTTAAGGCTTGATGGTTTAATACTGCAATTTAATATGGCAATGTTATGGTCAACAGATAGTCCCAGCATTAGTGCAAAGAAGAGGACACTGATGATTACACTGCAATCGCATTAGATTTGATTGTGGAAGCTGCCTGCTGTCTCTTTCACAAGATCCTGATTACAGGTGCCTTTAGGACCAATCCCTAAATAAGCCAGGCTCTTCTCTAAATCCAGTTCAGCTGTTGGGCTACTGGTTGCAACCTATAGCCAAAAAGCTGAGGAAGAAGAGGAGAGAGAGAAAATGAGAAAAAATGGGGAAATGGCTACTTGATAAACTAATCTCTGCAGCACTGATAGAGATAGGGTGGCATCGTTTGGGAAGAAATCTCTGTTGCAGCAGGATTCAGTGCAGGGTCCCTGTCCTTCTCCTTCAAACTGATCTTTAAGAGGACACAGGGCTAGGTGGCTACCTCTGTTTTTTTAAAAGTCAGATTCTGTTTGACTAGGATATTTGACAGTGAATTAACAGAGTAGGGAGTCCAGAGACCTGTTTATTCCACCTACTTCAGACATCTATGAGGGGATCTGGATGATCAGATGGAACTAGATTGACCTCACCTAGAATGCTGCTTCTGTTAAGAGTCCAACACTTCTTTTAGTGTCGCTTCCCCATGGTAACACATTGGACATACTGGTAATTTTTGTTTCAACTATCTTTGAACCAAGACAACATATTCTTGCCCATGTAGAGCTAGTCCAGATTTTCTCATCAAAATCTATTTTGCCTCCTAAATCCCCAGTTGTTAAAAGCAGAATTATCTGTGGACAGCTGACTGCTTTTGGCTGATTTCTGCAGAGCCCAGCACACTCCTGGAAGGGTCTGTCCTCTTTCCATGGAGGTTGTCCTTCAAACCTTGCACCCACCCAGAAATTTTCCTTTGCAATGGGCATGAGCAAAGAGTACACCCAGGCTGCAGTTCAACAGACGGGTGGCAGCTGCTTCAGACAAATCTCTCCAGCTGGCAGAATTGTGTGCTTTAGCACAAGCTGTGTGGTTTTCAAATATCATTTTTCCTTCAGCTGGACAGAAAGTTTGATCATCATTCCTATCAGAGAGGCCAATGAGCTTACAGAAAATTGTTCTCCTGCTTTTGATGAGTGGCCTCACCAGGTCTGCCTGGGGATAGGTGAAGCCCTAATTTCTCTCTGCCTTTTGATTTCCAGTATCAAATGCCGCAGCTAATAAAGATGTGGTGGGGAAATCTAATTTTCAGCTTCTTGCTCCAGACACTTCTAATTCTCTTGCAGTGAATGGGTAAAATCCATCTCAGGCAACCCTCTATAGCCTCATACACCCACAGTGATGTAAAAATAACCACTACCTTGGCTGGAATTCTCCCTCTGTCAAACCACTGACATGAACTCAAGTTACCACCTTTGCCACGGACTTGTTCATTTGGTTTTTTCCCCCCTTCCTCTTTGTCATAGCTCATTATTTTGTTAAATTGGAACTGCTAAGTTATTCTCACTAGTTACAGCTCCATCTATTATCACTTGAGGCTAAAGAGAAGCATTATAGCGTTATCAAAATGACAGGAGGAACGTGAAAACTAAAGATACATGTGTCTCTGGTTTACTACAGCACCAGAGCACCGCATTCTCTGAGGCTCTGGAATATGCCTAGAATAGATTACTGTTGAAACTGAAAACTAGTGAAGGGAAACTAGGGATTTTAATCAATCTCAGCAGACATTTATCATTAGATGTGTTTCAAATGAACTGAGCCTCTTCCTTAAGCAACTGTGGCTATGACTAAAAGTTACAAAGGCAATAATGGAAAACATAAGAGGCTGAATTGCACTATAATTGAATATAATTTGATTTACATGTGTTTCCCTTTTATGGGTTTTTTATGAATAAATAAAACATTGAAAGACAGTCTCATTTGATCAGCCTTACAGAAAAGTATGGTTAATCAAAAATTAGGAAGCAAAGTCACAATGTAAAAGGCAAAAGAAAATGGCACAACTAGTGTGTTTTAACAAGTTTTTTTACAATTCTGGATTGATTTCTATCTTTTCCCTCATTCCTGATATTCTTTCCCATGTAATTAAAAGCTCTGTTTCCAATTTACCTCAGTTGAAAAAAGTGTCACTCCAAATATGTTGGCTAATCAGGACGTCCCCCTTCAGGAAGCTGGGTTCAATGATATGATTTCTTTTATAATCAAAGCAATTGTCCTGATTATCTATCCCTGGTCTTTTCACCACCAAAGCACCAGTGCTCTCACAATAAGCAGGAAGGATCAGATTATTATTCTTTATGTCCATTTTTCAGAAGTCCAGGAAAAACTACTGTAGAAGAAAAAAACCCACCTTGTTGTAATTGAGAAATACGTGGCTGAACCTGTGCATGTCATGCACTTCAGTTGTCTGCAAGAGGGTATACATGGATTTTGTCCTTTAGATGCATTGAATATCAATTAGTCCAAACACTCAGGGCATGAAACAAACTCCCTTGAATTGTACAGGAATTTTTTTCTGTGATTACAGCTGTGTTTCACTGAGGCCTCTCTGGGTATTTTTTTGGATCACTGGTTTGTGCTTAATTGTGGGGAACCCTTTTAGGAAAATTAACAAACAAAGACAATTTTACTGGAAGATAAAATAATGCCTAGCAAAATACACTTGAAATTGAACACAAACTCATTGAAAAAGGACAAGGGTGGAACTGAAATACAGATTTGCTGTAAATATGCAGGCTCAGATGCATAAAATCCGCAGATTGTTTTGAACTCAAAGCTTCAATGTTTCCCTAGATTAAAATTGAAATTTAAATGTAGATTTTTTTTTTTCCAGTGAACCCTGAGTTGCCCTATAACTTTGCCTTCTCAAACTGCAGTAATCAAAATACCAAACAGGCTCTGTCTGGTGGGGATGTAATCTCCCGTCTAAGCTCTCTTTCGATTTCCCTCCTTTTGCCAGTTGAAAGGAGACAAATCTCTGGAAGTGGAGGAAATGGCTGTGAACGTTCAGAGACCATCCAGGAAATCAGTCACCAAGATGTTGTGTAAGTAGTAAGTCCTTCCACGTTTTATTTACTATGGACAAGAGAGTGACCAGGTCCTGAGGGGTATCAAGCAAATTCACTGGATATGAGAGTTATGAGATGAGTACCTGTGATCAAAAAAAAAAAAAAAAAAAAAAGAAGACTTCTTGCTGTTTTATCTGGACATGATGAATGAAACACCTAGCAAAAAAATTCAGATGGCAATTTCTCCACCCCAGCACAAGAGGATGTTAAATCTACACAGCAGAGGCTTGTGTGGCAACCCTCTCATATCCCTCACCCTAAACCTGGCTCTTGCAGCCCTCTAGGGAGGATCTCTCTTTTTCAGGGTGCAGTTAGTCTATCTATCTTGTACATTTTTAAAGAAGGGTGTGCATCTGTTTTGCATCACACCACAAGCTCTGCTCATGAACAGGAAGGTCCTGCCAGGCCACATACATCACCCTCTTACCCTCTTAGACTTTCCCAAGAAAAAGTAGGACCTAGGCAGACTTGCACAGGGGAATTTGTGCTCCATCCACCCTGAAAGCACTCACATCACTTCCCAATTTAGGGCTGTCTTTAAGGCAAAGATCACCTTGCTACTGAGATGGTGTTTATGTAGGAAACATAAATCACCTTCAGTATTTCCTGCAACAACATTATTCTTTTAGGCAGCTTAAGTCATCGTCTGAACTAGGAAACTGTACTTTGAACTTAGCCTGATGTTCTGAGCCCCATGACTGTGACCACAGATATTCATAGGACCCAAGTCTGGAATGGATTTGCAAGCGTCCTTGCTAGAGCCAGCACAGTCCAAGTTGAACACAGAGGCAAAACTCTCTTTCTTGCCTGCTGATCTGTGCACCCAGACAAATTTATCTTCAGTGCATGGTTCCTATGGCTTTATCCTGCTATGTGATGTACAAAAAGTGTGCAGAGGAAATGAACTTTGAGGCACAATGGAGTCAGTGAGTCCCAGGTACCAGAGATGAATCCAGATGTCTCACTGAGAGTTTCTTCATTAAGCTCTGCATATACCACAACATTACCTGGCTGTTGCCTGCTCTGTTTGAATGTCACTGTGTGTGCACACATTGAGTTATCCAACACAGAAATCAGTGGAAAATATGTTCTTTTAGCTGGTAATTGTAAGACAGAAAGTATGGCTGAAGTTTTGAAACAAGGGATAAAATTTGTGTGTTTAGTCTTTCATCCAGCTTTCTGAACTCTCTCTGTTCTGTGCAGGCTAGTGAACTGTATCCTTCCATAACTGATTTGGTTTTCTTCTCCCCTTTCTCCATGCTAGTTGTCCTTGTGATGGTTTTTGCTATCTGCTGGGCTCCATTCCATATAGATCGACTTTTCTTCAGCTTTGTTGTGGAATGGACAGAGCCTTTGGCTAATATATTCAATTTGATTCATGTGGTGTCAGGTAAAGCTTTCTTCTTCCACTTGCATAGGGGCTGGCAAAAAAAAAAAAAATTCTACTTGAAATACATAGGCATTTATTTTGTAGGTAACATGAAATATGCATGGAAAAGCTTTTTGGGGTTTGGTGGACAGTGATGAGAATTGTGCCTAAAATAAAAACTGCATGCAAGTGTCTGCAGCTTTCAAGATCTGGGCATGTTGTCCCGTACAGTTGTCTGAATATTCACAAAGAAGGGGGAGGAGGGGGAAATAAAGGATATCATCCACCATTACCAGCTGTTTTTCCTTCTTGAGAATGCTCAGAAATAAAGTCTGCTGTCATTCAGCTGCTTTTAATGAATACAGAGCAGCAGGCATCATTCTCCAGAGGGTCTCAGGCAAATGGGAAACCTTGCCAAATGGCAGGACAAAAGATTCACCTCCTGCCCAGAACTGGGTGATACAACCAAATGTTTATGGCCCTGCCAACCATAAAATGCAGGCTTTTTCAAGGGGGAGTCTTATTTTCAGTCTGCCATGGGAAAACACTAAATGTGGCTATTAGGCAGCTCAGACAAATCCAATCTCATGCAGTTGTCCTGGTGTGTTGTAAGAAATTAGCTCCCCTCAGCTGGAAGTTATCCTCTGACAGCTCTGATGGGGGCACCAGCTGTGCAAATCCCGCTGTGGGGATGAGAGCTGTGCTGGAGGCAGGTCAGTACAGCTCCAGAGAGAGCTGGTTCCTGAACAGCTGGAGATAATGAGCTCCAGTTAATAATCTCTCTCACTTTCCTTTCTCTGTGCGCTGCAGAGCTGGCCTTGGTGAGACATCCCTCCGCCCGGATGGCAGCAGGCAGAGATGTGCTGTCGCTGCCTCCACCCTTGCATCCAAGCTTGGTGCAGCAGCCTGGGCCAGCCTGGGCAGTGAAGAGATTTTCCTCTTCTGAGGTAATTTCACACACAAATGAGGTTGCTTTCTCCTTTTCTCCTCCCTTGTTCTCCTAGGTGTTTTCTTCTATCTGAGCTCTGCCGTGAACCCCATCATTTACAACCTGTTGTCCCAGCGCTTCAGGATGGCTTTCCTCAGTGTAATTTCTCCTAATTGCAAGCACTGGGCCCCTAAACATCCCACTGGCAAGATTTCTGCCCAGCAGAGCATCTTTGTGGTTGAGGACCACAATCTCGTGGACTCTGCTGAAGACACTAGTCTCCCTGGTACGCACAGGACATCTGTCAGCAGTTCTCAGCTCTCCACTGGTCTGTGACTTTCTGTATTGCTGATCCAGGTGAGAGAGAAGTTGAAGAAAATTACATTAAGAAACAAAAAGAGAGGAGACCCTCCTAAAAGACTGATTTCAGCATGAATTCCTCACAGAGGTGTCTTAGTGAATGAATGAACGAGGAGACTGTAGCAGGTGATTGAGATGCACTGCATTGCCCTCAAGCTAACAGGAGGGCTGGAAATCTCAGCTTACTGGCTGCAGGCTATGCCAGCGAAGAGCTGCTTTAAAAAAAAATGAGACACGCTCCCAATGTTACCAGTACAGGAAGGACACACAGCTTATTCAAGCTGTACAGAATGGCTTCCTGTGCACCAGCCTAAACATCAATTTTTACTTAGTTTGAAACAGGGCAACTTGCTGCACAAGCCTTGCCTACCCACTTCTGTCTTTAGGTAAGCCAGTCTCAATTCTTTCTCCTACGACCTGCTCGAGGTGTGGCTGCTGCAAGCCTCTCTTGGCAACACAAGCAAGTAGGTATGAAGAAGAGCAGCTCTGAGCTGGGCTGATAAATATAAGACAGCAGGAATAGCTATTTCTGGGTCTGAACAAGTCTCAAAGTCGCTGCCATCTCTCCTTGCACTGCATCTGACAATACCTGCACAGTGCCAAAATGGTACATGCATGTCACAAGTCCATCTACATCACCTGGGAAATAGCCGTTACTGGCAGCTGAGGATGTTCCTGATGTGAACTTTCCCCATACTGCAGCTAGTGAGGGATATCTCTCCAGGGAATGTGAAAAGTCTGCAGCCTTTGCAGGCATATCCTGTGCATCAGACAGTTTTGGTTTTGCCCATCTGCCTGGACTGAGTCTGACCAGGTACAAAGGGACTGTGGTAGGTCCCTGCTATGCCCTATGTCTTGCAGTTTGCAAGAACTTCTTCTCATTGCTTGAACTTCAGATACTGTTGTGTTGTCTCTGCCAGTGAAGCCCCATGGCCATGTTTCAGTAGACCACACCTGCCCACATCAGGAGGATTGCAGAAGTCAGAGATCTACCTGGGGTTAGCAACCACCAGGAAACAGCCTGGACAGCATTCACTGGGAACTGGGACAAACCTGCGGGCTCAGCAAAGCTGATGATACACAGGCAATAAAAAAAAAAAAAAAAAAGGGGGAGTTTTGCAGTGCTATTGCATCTACTGAATTCAGGTTTTGCCACAAAGCACAATATAAGGGCTGAGAAATTCTCTTGCATCCCAGTCATGCAAGCAGATGCTGAAGGCAGGACACTTACATCCAAGCTGATGAGGTCCTGAGCTCTGCTGACTGCAGGCTCAGGACCCTATGGAGTTTTGTAACTGGAGGCCAGGGTGAATTCGTTACATGACAGAGACTTTTATAAACATCTGTGTCTCATGTTTCAAAGCCTGTTTGTTGTGCTTCAAATAAATACCTCCCTTGTGTATCATGACACAGGGCTAGGGTTAGCCCCAAACTGGGCTCAGGCTTGGCATGGACTGCCACAGAAAATCATCCAATGTGTGTCATACACTGTATGCATAAAGGCTTATTCCAGTCTGGTCTCTGGGGATCCAGGTGACATTTCCCACCACAGGAGGAAGGGATGATACTCTTGCTGTAACAGCCTCTTACCCTGTTTGCCCCAAAGTCTTGAGGCCTGTTGCTTCCTGCAGCACAACAGGAATTTTAGCCCATGTTTTCTGTCAGACTCTTTTTACCAGCTGCAGTCTTGAGAAACAAGGCATAGAAAGAGTAACAGGTACACACAAGGCCCGGGAGAGAAAAGGAGATTCCTGCTCCCTGAAGACACAACTGAAATACTTTGCCACCCCCAAGTGGACACTTGAGTTTTGTCGGTGATATTTACCTTTCCAGACAGTTTTGTATTATCGTTTTTCCCTCTGCCGGAATTAAAGTGTATTTTCCCTCTGGATTTGCCGTGCCGGTCGTGCCTTGCTGCCTGTGAGCTGCCCAGGTCCCTGCTCTCCTGCCCCTGAGCTCTGTGCTCCCACTAACGGGCTGAGGACATGTGGAATTTCCTCCCTCAGCCTGGGCCCCTCACTTGTGCATCTCCCTAACTGAGCTCAGGAAGTTCTCCTCCTTATCCCGAGCTCTGTGCCACTGAAAGTGTATCTTCTTCTCCACTATGCCTAGGGAAGAGAAAGGGGTTTGTGAGGAAGGGGGAGTGGTGAAGGAGACAAGTTTGCATGGATGGGGAAATTTTAGAAGAGAAATAGTAAGAAACAAATGACCAGTTCTGAATTAAGTTGTTTTGGGGTGGGTTTTTTTTGTCCTAAAAAAAGAGCTGGTTTTAATCACATTTAATTTGGCATCAGTCAAAAGAAGTGACACTTGTAACCAAAAATTACTGAGGTTTTTTTGGCCAAATATCAAAAACAAAGCTGAAAACTTTTAGTCTTGCACCAATTCAAACCTTCTGTGATGGTGTTATTGGGGGAAGACATGTCAAAAATCTGCTAAAAATAAAATAAATGCAGGAAAAAAAAGTGAGTTGGCTTCAGATTGAGAGATCCGAGTTAAGTTCCCTGTGACAGCACAGCTCAGTACCCTCTCAGTTCCTGAGGGGAGATCTATAGAACATAGTCGATGTCCCTAAAATGTAGTCGCTGTCCACTGGAGGCTTTTCTTCTCAAAAGGTCAATGCTTGAGTTATTTATCACTGTGTTCTGATACTTACCTGGCTGAATTTTGGAAGCTGAGTCCAAGTGTGAAAATACTGGGAAGATGGATAGAGATGTCATGAAAGCCGATGACATTCCTTTATTTATACATTTAGCAGCTTTCATAGCCAAGTGCTGGAAAATGTTGGCAACTGCATGAGAAAATCTCCTGTTGCAAGGAAACAGAGAACAACTCACTTTCCCTCAAAGTGGTCTAGTGTGATGAAAATATATTTATTTGAAATCAAGCGTGACTTACTAGACAGAACTGTCTATTGATTTATTTCTCTACTTCTGTTTCCCTCTGGGAAACAGGCAAGTGTGTGAGCAGAAAGTATGGAGTGCAGGGGCAATGCTCCAGCACTGTGAAAAAAACACAGACGGTTTGAAATGTGTTGCAAGGAAGCACTTAAAGGAAAGAACTGCTTGCATTGCCAACGAGTGATACTCAGATTTAATGCTGGGTTTAGTACAGGAAAAAAACATCATGACAGCAAGTGGGCAATTCTGTTAAGTTTCTATGAAGAGGTGTTGGACACTACAGTGTTTTGAAGTATTTAAACCACAGCTTATCAGTAAAACTAAATGTGCACTTTAGCTGCAGAGCTGGTTATACGTATCTGTGTGTAACATGAAAATAAATATATTAGAGTCTCTCTCTCTATGTCTGGTCCATCCTCCAGCAATCCTTGTGCTTCTCAATTTTCCCTCTGATTCCACATGAGTACCAGATGATGGAGATTGCCTGGATGTTCAGCCAGTACCAAGTGCAGGACACTAAGGACTTACTACAAATTATAGCAATTTTTTTTAAAAAAAAAAAAAGCAGATTACTTCAGCTGTATATACATGCATGAAAATACAGCACTAATCCTAGTGTGCTTTCTTGCATCCAATACTCTGCACAGCTGCTTCTTCAGGGGATGAGATTAAAAACTGGGGTTTAAAAAGTTGTCATAACCAGGAAAAGATCCCAAAGCAAAAAGTGCTGCTTCCCAGGCTGTTTAACAGCCAGATCTGCTCTCCCTCTCTGTTTTTCTACAATGGTTTGCCTTTTTCTCTGCTGTTCATTATGACACTTGCTAGGTTTTTCCCCACTGAGGTTTCTTGTTCGTCAAACTAGCAAATCTATAGGAAATTGCTGAGCTGTAGCATTTCCATATCAAATGGATATTAGAGTAAGGAAAAATATGGTAATGAAAACAGAATAATAATCTGGACTTTTTATTTCTATAATAAAGTGAGGAGGAATAAGGGAAAAGGACAAGAAATCAAACAATCAGCAACCCTTCCTTGAATTAAAAATTGGTTTTAGAATTTGGTCCAAGCTGATGCAACAATGGCAAATGACCTTCAGAGTGAGTTGGGGGATATAAGATTTTGAAAAGAAACTCTGTAGAGAATTGCCTGATTTGGGCCTTGCAGATTTCCCTGCCCAGTAAAATAAACATTTTTGAGGTTGTAGGGGTAGATCATAAAGCCGTAAGAGCTCGTGCACCAAAAGACAGTAACCATCTTGTGCATTGGTTCAGGACTGGTTGCCCTGACTTGAAAAAAAAAGAAATCTTCCATGTGTAAAATGAGCATGGACTGTAAAGTAAGAACCTCACGTGAAGAGTCAAGGGTTGATGATTTTCTTCCACATTTTCTGTTTCACATTTTGGCTAGTCAACAGCCTGCTTTGGTCATTCCCCAGACATAGAGGTGGAGAGCTAATCTCATTTGCCACCGGAAGTGGAAAACTTTCTGTTACTGTCTAGACTTTGTGATATCCTGAAAAGTTGCAGCTGTTGTTTGTAAGGCAAATTATCTTAAATCCACTTAATTATTAAAGAAGGATTAATTTTAGGAGTATGGGAGCTGTTGGAATAATTTGCTTCCCACTAGGATAGCTAGTTCATTAATAAAATACTGAAATCTTTATTGTAAAAGGCCAAATAACTTTTTTTTTCCTTAGCTTATACTATGTTGTGAAATGTAGCAAAGGTCCTTTCCAGATGAACAGCCTTTTTTTTGCTTTTTTGGCTAGAAGTAGGTTTTCCAAAAGACCCTTAGACTCAGATGTCTACAACATGAAGAGCTCCATAAGAGGAAATCTAGATTCATTTTACAGTCAAATGAGGAAAAAAAAAAGCTGTGCTAAAATCAATTCATCTGACCTATTTCAGTCATCTACCTTAGATGTTTTACAGGTAGTTTTTATGCATATCTTCTACCGATGCAAAACAAAGCCAGGCAGCTAGGTACAGGTCACTTTGAAATGCTGTGTGTTCTCTGCTGCAGAGCAGGTGTGTTTGTCAGTCCCTTTCAGTCTGCTTAATTTCTTTAGAACCCAAGAGACCCCCTTAGAAATTACTTACTAGGAAAATCATGCTCCAAATGAGTTAAACAAACGGCTAAAAGCTATCTCACTGCAAAACACTGGCAGAATAGTACCATTCAGCTACCATTTTGTTCATTGTTCTGAGGCTGGTGCCCCTGGGACACCTGGACCATGCTCCCACAGGGTGGGGAAATTCAAAAGAAAGCTCTACCACTTGTAGGGTTTGCAGCATTGTTTGCAAGCTTGTGGTTTTCCTTCCCTTACTTCTATAGGAGCTGATAAGTGCAAGAAAGATACCTGTCCTGCCACAGAAAGTGCTAAATAACCACCCAAACTCAATGGAAAAGCTCCAAAGAGAAGTTTTTTTCATGCTACTGTTGACTGCAGTGCAAGTGGGTTGGGCAGCAGTGAGCAACTGCAGCAAAAACCTACAAGCATCACAGTTCTGGGAAATAAAACTCCCCAGCCTTTCTGTGAGGAAGGAAATAAAACATCAACACAGGAATTTGGAGGTATAGTTATTGTTTATTTAACCACATGCAGAGTGGAGTTTCTGTTAGTTAGCTTAGTGCTAGGGTAATACTACATACAGAGGAGTTTTTTTAATATGAAAAAACTGGGCTAACAGCACAAACCTCAGCTTCCCAAGCCTTGCGCCACCCTTTCCTCCCAGCTCAAGTTACCTGCTCCTGCAGAAAAACAGACCAGAGATAGAGCAACACACATAAATGTACATTACAGGAGCAATGACAGGAGCTGGTACTTAGGCACACACAGCACACAATGGGCTAACAAAGAACCATTCCTCAGCTGCTTCTCAGTCACCATCTGTCTCTGCACTCATAAAGTGATGCAAATCAGTTTGTGCAGACAACACAGATGAAGAAGCAGTTGACGTCGGTCCAGTGGCATCTAGTTTGGTTATGGACCTGAGCACATTCTCTCTCTGCATATAACAAGAAACCATCCCAAGGTTGGGTCTGACATGGCAGCCTACCAATGCCCAGTAAACCTACTAAGTGACTCCAGAGGCAGCAATGAGTGCCATACATGATTCAGCCTCAGCACACTTCACTTTTTTCAGTGTGTCTTGCATTAACAGCAAGGAGCACTCATATAAATGTTAGCCTCAACCTGGTTGCCTCAAGTCTCATTTCTTCCCCTATTTCCCCTCCCATGAGGAATAGATATATTGAAGATTCATCCCTCCCCCCTGGTCCATCCCTGTCTTTTCATCGCTAAGAAATTCCACTGAGGATTGAGTCTTTTCCCTGCAACTTTATTTGCCAGCTGTAGGGTTTTCACACCGTATTTGTATTCCAGTCCCGATTTCAATTACCTGGCTAACCTTTTCAATTTTCACAGAGAGCGAGAATTAGAAAACAGCAGGTCCTTTATTACAGCTCACACTGTCGGGGAATGTATCACTCCCCTTTCCTCCCCCCTGTTTGCAGGAAAGCTCTGTCAAATTCAAACAAACTCATTGATCATAACTTATCTATTTACTTATGCTTTACTGACTGTTAAGTATTCTGGTCCTTTCTGCAGACCTCTTTTCCATTCTCCTTTTGGCTTGCTATATATTTTATATAATTTTTAAAAGCCAAGGAGAAACAGTCTTAAGTCTTCACTCTGGTGGCTGACTCCAGTGGGAACTCTCACCAGGGTTAAATACTGGAGAAGGTAAAAGCCTTGTGCTTCAAAAGGAACTGTTTGCTGATCTTGTTAAGCAAGATATAGTGGTAGCCAGTCCTTATTTACATGTCCCAGAGCATTTCCCAGTGAAGGCTAAGGGCATTGGAGGGGTCCCCTCAAACCAAGAGGCAAGTCAGGCACTGGACACTACTCTGCTGATCCCAAAGCTATTGCTCTACCACTGAACTGTACTGGGCACAACTGTCACCTGCAAAAGAAATAATTTTCCTCCCCCTGCTTGCCTTTCTCAGTTATCCAATTCATAATTCTCCTCTTATCTCCTTCATTCTTCTGAGCTCTTGATATAGCAATCATTTCCACGCCTGTGCTCTGCCTGCCCCATCACTCAGCCATCTAGCTCCTAAAAATGGTTTATTTGATTGGGGGAGGAAGGGAAGGGATTTAGTGCAATAGATCAGTTTATTGGCAACCCCTTCCCCTCTTTCTTACCCTTCTTTTCTTATTTCCCGCTCACTATCTTCGCCTGTGTTCAACTTGAAATTAACTTAATTACAGACAGATTTCATATCTGTCTAAACCAGAAGGGGCACTTGTAAAATATCCCTCCAGTCCACAGTAAATGAGGGCCTTGGCCTATGCTAAGTAGGCTCTGGAAAAGGCAGCTTGGCTGTGTCTGTCTTGCTCCCTCCAGAGACCTCTCCCAATTGCTCATAACTCCTGACTTTCCTTTGAGCTGCTTTTAAGACAGACATTTCACCTATCCATTCTGCAGCCTGCCCAAGTTCACCACAACCATCGAGCTCCACAACAGACATCTGTATAAGCTGCCAGGTGAACGCTTCTCTTACACAGATGCCAAGGGCACTGCAATTTTTCCACCGTAGGCAGAAAGTGCCTAGGTTCAAATCCTACACCTATTGGAATCTGCTCTGGATGTGAATCTGAGCTAAACCTGGGCCATATTGAGTCTGAACGTTGGATGTACTCAGTGCAGAATGACGTCCTATTACTTGCACATTTGGTAGGTCAAAGATCTCTCTTGACTAATGCAGCTCTAGTTGCCCAAAAGCCATATACTGACTATAGCTCTCTCCTTGAAAATGCCCACTGAGAGGAAAATGCACTAACTGGACTAGATCCAGGGCAGCCCCTCATGCCTCGTCCTCTCCTTAGCTGGTGGTTACAGGTTTTCTTGGGAAATAAGGAGCAGGATCTATCTCTAGCAGTCTATGGGTTTCTCCCCTTCTAGTAGGTAAGGTTCTACTGCTGTGGCTTACTGTTCACAAAAGTTCCCCACTGGCATAGGAAATACCTTCTTCCTTCTGCTGGAGGTCAAGTAGCTATTACCCAGCCAGGACACCTCTTCCTAAGTCCATCAAGTTTTGCCACGGTGTCAGAGATTTCTCACTGGTAGTAGCAGAATGCTGCTCCGAGAAGAACGAGGAGAGATCTGTATTCACACAGTGCGGAAAGAGTTGTGAGAAAGCAGCAACAGACATACCTGTGTTGAGGGCATGTGAAATACTATGAAGCCATCTAAAGACATAGGGGAGGAGGAACTAAATTCACACCAGCAACATAAAAGGCAGGGAGGGTTTTGTGGCAGTTATGAGAGGAATCAGAACACTGTATTTCTGTGTAGAAGATGACACCTGTAGTCTCTGGGAAGGAATAAAAGCCCCAGTGATTCTTTGCACAGATGGTTCCTCTTCATTTAGATGAGCACTTCTTCCAGCTCTTTGCTGCCCTGGAAAATGGAACTGCAGGTTAAATCAGCATGTATGTCCTCTCATCCTACAAAGGAGGTGTTGCAAATCATGCACTTATACTTGAGTTAACCACCGTGAACGCTGGCAATAGTGCGGCTAGAGGACAAGCCATCCTGAGGCTCTGGTGACTGACCCATGCTGTTCACGGGAACGACACAAACTGCTGTGAGGAGACTGTACCACGTGAACTGCAGTCCACTCCATGCCCTTAGCCCTGGACTTTCTGAGGGATAGAGCCTTATTCATGATGAAACTCTTTCTGTCCCAAAGGGCTGAAGAAGGCAAGGAGCAAATACCTGCCCTGAAATCTGAACATGTGGCTTCTAAAGATCACTTGTACGCTTCCCCAGATTTACAGGCCAACGACATTAGTCAGCGCCACTGGAGGTCAGTCTTGTGCCATGAAAACCTGCGTGGGGAGCGAGGCAGTGGGGTGCCCTGTGATTTCCAGCAGCCTTGGGCTCTAAGCTTGGGTATGCGGTGCACAGGATGCCCCTAGAGAGAACCTGTTCCAGCTCCCTCGATGTTGATTTATGATTTAGAGATTTTTCATGTTTTCTTTTCTTTTTTTCCCTGCTCAGAAGTATACCCAGTGGTCTGTTGCTGGTTAAGCTCAGCAGGGGAGATGCATGAGCTGTTCGATCTGCAGAAAGTCAGGATGCTCCTTGGGTCCAAGCAACCATATGCAGTGGCACCAGATAACCAGTGAGTCAGGCTTTGCCTGCTCATCCGAGCTGAACTGAAAAATAATCTTGTTTACATGCAATTCTTAGTCTTTTGGTTTTGTTTCACAGGGGACTGGCATCATAATTATATACAGATTGCACCCTGTGAGTTAGAGATGGAGATATTGATGCACAACCAACACAAGCGCAAGTCCGGACATACCTAATTCAGAGCCATATTCCTTGCCAGTGCTAAGGATTAAGATTTTCTACACTGAATCTCATTCAAAGAGTCACTTCCTCCTACTCCTTCTGTGAGACCCTCCAAGGACGGCTCAACAACTATTTGATGGGAAACAAAATCCTTCAGCTAAACATTTTGATAAAATAGATTTCTGCCCCCGCCTCCAAAAAAAAAAATCTGTGCTTCTGCTGCAAGATTTCCACAACTGCCAGTGCCAATACAGCTCTGGTGCTATCATGTATCTGGCTCTACTATTCCACGTATCACTCCGTAGCATAGATATTCTTTATTTCACATTCATGGCGACTTAATTTTTCTCTCTAGATCAAGAATGGCAGAGCCCCCTCCAGTCAGGCCACATCTGAAGTGCAGGATACATATCATCCACGCACCTTCACTGAAGCTCAAAACTGAAACGACAGCCAGTATTGAGCAAACCCTCAGTTGGCCCCTTCTGGAAGCAGCCTTAAGCATATATTTCTTCTGCTTTGCTGTAATAGGTAAACAGCCATTCCTTTTCTGCTATTTTTCTAGCACAGCAATAGAAATATTGATCCCCACCATTGGCTTCTTTCCTGTGAATGATCAGTTATCCTTTGGTGTTAAACAAACTGCAATTTTGCATTCTAAACAACCAGAGAATCACAAGGGTCAATGTACCTTCTGATCTCTTACCTCTTATTCCATTAGCATTCCTGTCTGCTTGGCCTTGTGCCTGTCACATCTTTCCAGCAACAGAAAGGCTGTCTTCATCTCTCTGTCCTTCTCCGCTTGTACTCACCTCCTGCCTCAAGGAACAGCAAAGTTCTCTCTGAAGCCAGACAGTTAATAAGAGGGACTGGAGAAGATGGAAAAAAGAGATTGGGTGGAACTACCGCAATAACTCAGTAATATTGGCTCTCCATCATTTGGAAACAAACCCACGGCATGGCCATGGCACTGGTATCATGGTTTAGAAGACATGACCCTAGCCAGTCCAGGACCCTGGCAGCTCACTCATGACACAATCAGTCAGAAAACAGGCAAGGAATGAGTAGGAACAGAGACAAGACAACTGTTGCCTTTGGCAGAGCCCACCCAGCATCCTTGCAGCAGCCCTTGGGCGCTGCCATCGTGCTGCATACTGGAAACCATGTTAGGAGCACAGGATGCACTGTTCTCAGTATAACCCATATTGGCAAATTACATACCAGTGAGCTTCAGCCAAGGGGAAATTCACATCCTTTGCTTTGCATATTAATCAACTTTGCATGTAGATGTAAAACAAGGTTAATGAGGAAAGGAACACAAACCTCTGTCATTTTGCCCTCAGGATCCACCACTGGAGCTCTGGTCCTTCCTCTCACAAGCCAGAAATTTTCATTCCATTTTTTGTTTGTTTTAGGGTTGGAAGGGTGGTGGTTTGGTTGTTTTTTTGTTCCCTCTCATCCTTTGCTGTAACATTTGTGCTATTTACTACAGCAGGAGATGCAACATGTCTTCACCTGGCTGTTTGGGAGCTTTGCAACTGATGGTATATTTATCTGTCCATATTTAAGGAAGGATTAGAAGAAAAGAAAGAGTTAAGGAAGTATCTAAGTAAAAAAAAAATAGCTCTATGGAAGCAGGACAGCTGCTAGTTTCTGTAAGCAGGACCCAGCCTCCTAGGGCTGTCTCTCTCTCTCCCTCTACCCTACCCCAGCTGCCCTTGCTCTCCAGTGCTGCAGGCTGAGTTCTGTTCACAACCAAGTGATGAACTTCTGCCCTGGGTGTTAACTGGATGAAGAAATCCCTTTGCTGAGACACTGAGGGATACTGGTGCTCTGAAGGAAATAGTGCTTGGTTTAGAAATGCTAAAACAAAAGGTTTTGTGGATATTGAGGTGGTTTTTGTTAGCTTGATTCTGGCAGAAGCAGCTTTTCGATCCATTTATCAAGCTGCGCCCAGCTCCCATTTCAAGGCTGATGAAGCTATAATAAACAGTGGGAGAAAAAAAAAAATCCTTTGAAAGGTGTATCCAGAGTGGTTTAATAAATAAATTAAGGTTGGGGAAAAGAAGAAAAATCATCAGTGCAAGTTTTGGCTTTTCTCTGCTGTTCATTTTATAACATAAATTTAAATAAATGAATGAAGCAGGTTGGTGGAACCACTTTTTCATTCTCAAATTCATTCTCTAAAAAGTCCTGCCTGTGAATTCATCTTTCAACAATGCCTCATGTCTTGCCAGCTACCCTACAAATTGCCACTTTTAAATTTCTAAGCATATCCATCAGGCTGTGCAGGTCCCCAGCGTTTCTTCAAAAAAGAACATACATTCCTGATTGATGAAAACTCTTTATGGAAACTCCAGTGCAATAAACCTCAACACAGCTAAGCCCCTGGATGCCAGCTAGTTCAGGTGACTTTCTGGCCAGGCATCCCAAACATACTGTTCCCTTCCCGCTGCCTATATCGAGAAGACCTCGGAGTTTGGAGTTTGCCCCAAGCTTTTGTCTTCCACAGAGGAGATCTTGCTCCTGGACAGCTCTCTGAGGTCTCAGTCCTTCCTGTATGAGCTCTACATTTTTTCTCTGGGAATGAGGGCAGCCCTTGCTCACACTGGCATTAAGTGTCTTGTGCCATGTTCTCCTTTCCATTTGGATTCATGGATATCTGGCAAGCTGGGAGACTTCTCCAATCCGTTGCTGGGTATTTTGTGACCTTGATCTCTGGGGTATGGCAAGGAAATTACTACATTTCTTTCCAGTTCATTTCAAGATCAAGGCCTGACAGACATTCAGACTGTGTATCCAGGTGTGAGTTTTAACATTCTTCTTCCAGAAGCTGTCGCCATATTTCATTAAATCACAGGAATTGTTCTTTGGGTCTGATTCTTTCTTCAGCTGATTTGGGCTAAGGCTCATTGACTCCAGCAGACAACATTAACATCCTATTAGCAATAGAGAGAACAAAGAGGGAATTGTAGACAGAAGAAAACATTGAAAAATGAGAAGTGGTGAAAGAATCAGAGAGAAGTGAAGGGAGAAAAAAGACAAGCCCAGAGGAAGTGAGACAGGAACTGACAAGGAAAGGGAGGAGAAAAAAAAGAAAAATTAATAAAGAAATTGAATGCAAATAAGGATGAGAGAAGAGAGGATAAGGGGAAAGGGAAAGAAAAGGTAAAGAAGAAGAAAAAAGGCCCAGAAATATGATAAAGAAAAATCTATGCTGGTTTTCCCTAATGCATGACCAGATGGAAATGAAATGGTATCAATGATAAGAGAACCTTTGAGGCTCCAGAACAATAGGTGAAATAATCCAAGCATCACTTTCAAATTAGAAAACAGTGAAGGAAGTTTGACTTCTTTCCTAGTTTTTCTTTTCCTTCTATATATATAGAAAATAACCTCATCCACTTACTCACATTCTGTGGCTCATCACCACAAAATTATAAATAAAAGAATGAAACCAGCCTTCAGTGCAGACAGAAAATAAATCAGTGCTTTCTCATTGTTGCAGCTGGGTCCTGTCTTCACATTTATTTATCTTCAAATTTTCCCTCCCTCCTTGCACTCTAGAGACCATATCCCATAAAATGTCATGTTATCAAGTTAACTGTGAATAATTCATGAGATAATTCATGAAAATAAAACTTTACACGGAACATTATTATCTTGCAACTAAAAAGAACCCAAATACTTAATGTCCTCCAACATTGATGGTAAACCTCTTGTGACTGCAGTGTTCTTTATAGCTAAAATTAAATTGAATTAATCTTCCGTACTGTTTATGTGCCTACTAGCACAGAATCACAGGAAAAAAAAACACCTTCAGATAATATAGAAACACAAAAATACATAGATATATATGCCAATACATATATATGGGATTCTGTCACATGCCCACAGAGGAGATTCAATTTCAGTCTTTCTCCCCTAAACAGACTCTGAGGCATAAGGGACATAAGCTTTTATGCTCAAGGGATGGATTCAGTGCATGCTGGTGGGTTGTTCCAATCCACACACAGGCACACGCACACACAGCAATAGGCGAGCTGTCTATCTGGACCGGAGACAGAGCTGTGCCTGCAGTGAGGAGCCTTCACGACTCATGGAGACAGATCGTCTCCCACAAGTACAAACACAAGCACATGTGGAGAAGACACACACAGATCTGCAGCACTCTGGGCTGTACACTGAGGGACTGTGGTAGGATGCAAGGTTTTCCTTCTCACACCCTTCCACTGCAAAGGGTACTTTTTCTCCCTTTATTCAGAAGGGAATCTTTGGTCAGATTCTGTTCCCATTACTACAGCCTAGAGCTTACTTTGAACTGTCTATAATAATAAATTTCAGTTTTACACTGGTGTCATCAAGATCAGGATCTGAGCTTTTATATGCATCCAAAATTAAGACTGCCATATGTGGCTATAAGGGCTCCTACAAAAGCATCACTGATAATGCAGATCTCTAGCACAACCAGCAAGACTGGCTGTTAGGACTTCTGCAGCCTGGATAACAGCTCCTCTGTCACCTTACATCTGGACACGAGGCCAGAGGAGTGTCTGGGAAAATTCTCAAGGCTACGCCTTCACTGTGTGCTGATGATCCCCAGTTGCCACCATATTCCTGGGGGCTTTAATGGCCATATACAGAAAAACCTCAAAAAGGTTTTTGCTTAGTGATCAAAAACTGCCAGCCTATTGCTATAGAAAGACCCAGGTTTTTCAACAATTACTTCTCCTCTCCCTCAAGAAAACAGAAAAATGGAGTACCACTAAAATAAAACCCAACTACACAACTGTTTTTGTAAACATGAGCTGCCCAACTCCCAGGAAACAGAGCCAGCAATCCTTGGGCTGGCACAGCTAACGTCTAGCTACAATCTCTGGGACAAGCCAGGGTAGAAGAACCACTTCCCTTCGGGCAAATGCAGGAAAGAAAAACTCTTTTCTTGCTCCCCTTTCCTCCTTGCCCCCTCTTTGAATGCAGTTGGTCCACATAGAAAATTATCTTTGCTTTCTCACTAGCACATTTGCACCCAGACCAGTATGCCTAATGCTTTTCTGCTCAGAAGAGAAAGCCAAGTGCTCCTCTTCCTCCCAGAAGCTATCAAGAGGCCACATTAGGGAACGCAACAGCTACATCTGCCTTACAGCCAAGAGCAGCCACCACTGCTCTACAAGGGCTGGAAGCACACAGCACATTCTGAACCGGTGAACACGTTGTCCCGGGAGATTTGGCACTAAGCTGATGGTAAACAAAACTACCCGGAGTCTGAGGCATTACAGTTTGATTAACCACATTCACCTTTGTAGAAGGATTAGGAGGACTCTATCATTCTGATGTTTGAATTCTAATTGAAAACCAGTCCCTCCCACACGACATGATGAGACAACTGTGATACGCGCTACAGAATGTACCAACAGCTTAACTAGAGTTAACCAGCTAGTTACAGAGGCTAAAAAGGTAACATCCTTTCAGCTGATTCTTCATAACCACCTGGGCACATCACTCACACATGACTGCAAAACTGAGCTCTAGCTTTGTGCATCAAGACAGCAGCAACACAAGGGGATGTGTTTTAGCTTCTACGTTTGCTTGTGTTCTTCCTCGTTGCCTCTTCCTAGCATTTGAGTAGAAAAGTTTAACAGTGAAAAGAGCTGAAGACTGCAGCATTTATGTTTCTCTGTAAGGACAAAGCGAGGATCAAGTCCAAGCTCTTTCTCCTCAAATTATGGAACAATTGAGTGACTCTGATGATGTCACTATCCCTGGTACTGGAACCTAATTCAAAATTACCTCAAACCTAACGATTGATTTTCATCAGCAGCATTTAATGTCTGCTGTATCTTTCTTTTCCCAGCACAGGAAAAAAAAAAAAAAGGAAGAAGAAAGCGGGACAGGGGAGAAGGAGATGGTTCGGATTCAACTGCAATTTAGCATTCATTTGCATTTTTAAATTAGTTAAGCTATGGACCGTTGCAAAGCAATGACAGAGAATTTTTGTAGTAATTAGTCTGCTGGGAGTATAGAAATGGCTACGCAGGCAGGTTGCACTGAAAGAGGAAGCAATACCCAAATGCTCAAACTGGGATTTGCACAGGCAAATTTACTCTCACTCATATGGGGCCAGATCCAGCTCACCAGACACAGATAGCTACAGTTCAGACAACTTCATCTGCACCAGACACTAACTGCAGTCAGTGGAGAGAAAGGGATGTTTCTAGACTATGATTCATAGAATAGAATAGAATAGAATAGAATAGAATCATTAAGGTTGGAAAAGACCTCTAAGACCATCAAGTCGAACTGTCAACCCAGCATCACCATCCTGAAGTAAAAATCTAAATCAGGACAGATTATTAGATACCTGAAGTGAGGTGAGATCAATCTCACCACTGCTGTTTTCAGTATAATCTTAAATTCTGCAGTCTCTTCATATGCATCAATCTCTTCTCCGTGGACTCCACACATCTTACCCCCTTCTCCATTCCTTCTGCAGTTCCGGCCACGATCCTCCTAGTGCCTGTAATGAGATGTAACCCTCTCGTAACTCCAGTGAAAAGTCATTGTTTCTTCAGATTTGATAGTAAGTGCTCAGGGAAGAAAGAAGTAGGGGGTCAAGGGGGAATGAACTAAAGGGCCCCCAATTTTGCCACAGGGACCTACCTTCCCTCAGCTCATATGGGGGATACAACAGCACTACGCTGTACAGTGTAAGTTGCTGCATATTCAGTAACCTAACTTGAACTCACTGATTTTGCAATGCATCTCATGTTTGTTGTTTGAGATGGGTGAATATTATAATGTCTTCTTCCTTGGATGGCAGAACATGGCAGCACTTTGCGCAGTAATGGAAGAGACCACTCGTGACTAAACACTACTTTAGAAACACTGCACACTTGACCATCCTGAAAGCAACTGTCCATCACCCATCAGATGCTCTCTTGTCTCAAATCACTTTGTATTTGTTGTCCTTTGCTTGTCCTGCTCCAAAAGCTGGCATCTGCTTCTCAGTGTGACTGCTACTTTTTGCTTAAGTTTTCCCTCTGAATGAACTGAAGCACAAGGAACATTCAGTGAATTTCCTGAAGTCCAAATCCTTCACCTGATCTGAAACATCCACCCTCAGTATATTTGTGTTTACCCACCATCATCACCATTTTGTTCAAAAATGTGACTACATTCTCTTCCAAAGCAGCAACAGCCAAGTCCCAGCAACTCACCATCAGGAATCACGTGGTGAAAAAGTGAAATGATAACGAGAGTGGAAATTTTCTCTGACCTCTACATTGGCTGTAACATTTCTGATACTCCATTTCAAATAGCATGTGCATCTGTCTATATTAATCAGACATAATGAAAACTGAAGCCAAAATCACCAAATACATAAAACCCAACCACTTGAAGTTAGACATCACTAATTACGTACCTATTAACCCTAATGGGATCAACAATTCAAAGAACATATGCACTGAACTGTTGTCTGAACCTATGTTACAGAAAATTGCATGCGCTATCCAGGGTAATTATAAAGCAACAACAGGCTTAGGGTTGTGCCATGGAACGGTTTGCTATCTCTCAAGCATAGCATGGGATTACAGACCATCAACATTTTACGGACACTTAATCCATAATGGTGTGTCATGGGGGTATATAAGAATCAGCCTATTTTTTCTTAAGTTTAACTTCTTGTCTCCTTCCAAAGACATCTCTATGACTTGAAAATCATTCTACATGCATCAAATGCATTAACTCTATGACCGCAAAATAGAGACCTCATTATTCTGACAACAAAGTCAGTGCAACTGGATTTCCCTGAAGGAACCTGAACCTTTATGGTTTTATTACCATGTCACTCTGAATTTTCATAGGTATTAATCACAAAGGTACATTTTGGTTCAGCATGGATTTAATTGACTAGATCTAAGCTATCTCTTTCGGGGACAGAAGGGCAAGAAGAACATGAAAGGTAAAATAAATAAATGGCTGTAGTTATAGAACAAAATGCACCGTTCCACCTTTGTTAGTCACGTGCAACTTCTGGGACTGGTGTTTCTGAAACGTGTTTATCCCTTCAAAGTTTCTGATAAGTTAAATATTAAAAGTTTGCCTTGTCACATCAGTGGCTCTCAGCTGTGACGACTAGCACTGCCTTAGAGAGTTCAGGTTTCTTGCTCACTCACCCACCACTTTGCCACTAGTCACATGTCCAAATTGAGGTGCAAGTAAGCACTTCCTAGGATCCTCTGTGCATTTTCCCTCAGGATAACCTTGTTTGCTTCCTCTGGCAAAGAACATTTGTAGAGTTTGTGCTTTATAGCTGTGATGTAGGCTCTGGAAAGATTTTTTTTGCTTTCTAGTATGCAGAGGCACATGGAATAAACCTTCTGTCAATACTCCTGAACTCTGGAATGGGATTCTTCTCAGCTGAGTTTAGGCAGCTGACCTACAAGATGTCTTGGTTTCTGTTGTAGTCACTGGAGAGAGAAACCTCCCAAGGACTGTTTGCCTCAGCCTAAGATGGCTCCAAGAGAAATAGGACTTCAGTTTCTGGAAGTATCATTCTCTTCCTAAGTACAGAGCAAACCTACATGCTTGTTTAGACTAGAAACCAACTTTAGACTGTTACATTTAGACTAATGGAATACACTGAAACATCTTTTTATGTTTGCCTATGTACATAGGAGTGGATCCATTCCTGCATGTTTTAACAAAAGCATCACATTGGAAAGGACACTGCTTTCAGACAGAACCAAGCTGATCCAGATTGGGACTCCAGAACTATCAGAAAATATTCACAGCCTTATGAACGTTCACTCCCAGCTAGTCCTGTGATTGTGCTAGTGTCCTCCCTGTGGGACAGCAGATTGTGTAGAGACAACAGGAAAAAAGTGACAGAAAGGAGACAGAAAAGGAGCTTTACTATGTACCAGTTCCTTGGTGAGGATGGGTCCATATTACAGCCTCCCTTTCTGAAAGACTGAATTTTAAGAAAGTTTTCTTGTTTGTTTTGTTTTGTTTTTAATTTCTAACCACCCAAAGGCTGCCCAAGTAGTTACATACGATATTTCTTTGTCAAGCCTCTCCTTTTGTTCCCAGCATGGTGCTGCATCCTGAGCGCTGCATTGGGAAAGGTACAAAAAGGGCAGACACCCCGTGCCCTCTGACATGTCTACAGACCTTCACCCCACGAGGCATAGCTGTCTGCTGGGTATGTAACCAGGGCTTCAGACCAATACCTTTAGACAACCCCCACTCTGAGACAGCCCACGTCTCTTCATTTTACAAAATAAAGGCTTGAGTGCTCATCCTCCTGAGCCTAACGTTTCTGCTGTGTTATCTGTGATTGTCTTGGAAACCCAGCTCACCCTGAGGCCAGCTATTAACATCTTTCAGCATAACAACAGCTTTTATTGTCTCACTATTTCACATGCATCCTGTCAAGACACACAGATGAATGAGTTACCAGGGGGTAAGTTTGGGTATAAATTTACAAGGCCTCTACTCCATCATAATTGTCTGTATTCATATTCTCATTCTTCATGCTCAACCAGATGTGCTTGGAAATGATTTGTCCTCAGGAAAAAAAAAGGGGTTGGTTGCTTTGCCTCTGCTCTATAGAAACAAAGAAAAGAGTATCCTGGGCTTCTTGTGGAGAAGCCGACATCCCGGGAGGTCATCCACTAACCTTCCCTGTTACTTCCTTCTGAGGCCCCATCGTGCCTATTCCACATCATTAAAAAACATTTAGTGAAAATATGAAGCCAGCTATTTAGTCTGAAAGACAATTTTCATCCAAGTAGCTGCAGTATTTTGGTTGGAAGGAAACATATTATCAGGGAAAACAATACCAAATGGGGTTTTCTACACTAAAATTCTTGACACTCAGCATATATGAGCAATCATCCATAAAGGACATGCAGTTTCCATCACCACAAAACACTTCTCCAAGCCCAGCTATAATATTTCTTCAGAGACGCAACCAAAGAACATTTGACTATCTGCATTTTTGCATGTACCTCAAAGCTTTTGTTAGCATGATTATGATGGCTAGTGGGTATGATTTGCTCACATTCACAGCTGACAGCCAAGCCAGCAAAATGTCATCGTTTATACATGCTCTCTGATTCTTTTTATTATTTAGTGGATTGGCTAACAACCTCTTAATGGCTCCAATGACTTTTGTGTTTTCAATGGAGCAGCAAATAATTGAAAACACTAAATACTCATTATGACTAGTAAGTGGCAATATAATAACAGGCAGACAAACATTAGAGAACTTCTCATCCAACTGAAAGAGGCCAGTTATAACAAAGATCATCTTCAGAGAAATACGCCATGAAGGGCATTCATCTCTGTAAATGAGTTCAATGCACCCTTCTAACCTGTGGTGCTATTTCATCCGGAATGAGAACAAAGCTGAAAAAGTTCCCTAAGTCCAGCTTGTACACACACATAACTTAGTGTTTGTCTGTTATGTGAGTGCACTGACTTTAGTCATCTTCAGCTCACACCAGTAGCATTGCTTATTTTATTCTTTCTGACTACTTATCCATTCCACCAATGCTGGGATTGATCTATGATCATTTGTGAATGCCATATGATGTCCTAATTATTGCAATGTTTGTTTTATTCATATGTCAGATAATAGAAATAGGGGGAGAGAAGCAACAAGAAGAGTCAGGCATTCTGAGGAAGAGGCTTGCTCAATATACACCACTTAACGCAAACAACTCCAGGACGCTAAGAGCCATATTCAGAAAACAAAAAAGACTGGGCATAAGAATACCAAAACCATCTGCCTGGAGTCTTACATCACCACTGTAGAAATGTGAATGGATTGGATCCTCTTTTCATTTCTCTTTTAGCTTCAATCTCCCTATGGCTAGAGAAGATGACTGTATCTTACAGGAGTAGAAAAATATAATGTTATTCAAGACTATGACATTGTTATTCTAATTTGTAAAAAAGGAGGAGGAGCAGATTAAAGGATGATACAAAACTCTTTGGCTGGATTATTCCCTGAAAATTCCCGAAAAAGTCCATATTAACTTTAGAGGCATAATCATAAAATTAGTTCCCACTGAATCTCCTCTTTTATACTCATTAGCTCTCTTGGTCAAATTCTCTTCCTTGTTCAGATTTCACCAGTAAAAGCTGACTGAGATAAAGGCTTTAGAGCAACTGTGGTTTTGCACCATTGGAGAGGATAACAGGTTTTGCTTGAAAAGCTAAAGTGCCTTATTCAGAATGGTGCTAGAATTGTTGATGTTAAAGGACAGATTGGACAAGCAGCTGCAGTGTGACTTACTGAAAATCACATCAACCTTGGGAAATCTTGAGCTGAATATACTGAGAAATCCAGCTGAATATACTGAAAATAACAAATGTTATGGAGGAAGAGTAAACATGCTTGCTCCATCCTTATTCTTCACCAAGTATCTGCTTATGGCCCCTGCTGAAGACCCATTACCGATGAAGTCAAGCTACTCTGAAGGCTCAGATACCTGTTCCTCAATGAGACAAAACACCATAAAAATTACAGACCTGCCCCTTGGCAGAATGATTCTCAAAGTTCTTCCCCAAGCTGGACGTGTTTTTCAATATGGACAGAATGAATCCCAGTATGCCAAGTTCACATATTTTTTGGCGGAATGAGGATGTGTTCCTACAGGAGTAAAACACCTAATTGACTCATCATCAGAGCAACAATAGAGAATAAAATTTCCAGTATAATTGGTTTATAAATCATTCCTGTGATACCAGGGCTTAGCAAGTTATTTTGAGTATTGGGGTGTTTATTCTGAGGAAACACAGTGATTTAGCTATATTTAAACTCTTTGGCTGGTGCTTGGAGGGGAAAGATGACAACTGTGCACAGTGATTTATTTCTCCACTTTACTTGGATTGTAGAGGTGTGAAGACAGAACTTTGAAAAAGCACTCTTTCTTTCCAGTGGCTAACAGGCGTTGCACAAGTGCTGACCCTCCTGGTCCCAGCTTTCCTGGTCCCAGCCAGACCTGAGCTGAGGGTGAGATCAATAATCATGTGTGAAAGTATTTTATGCCAGTTTTGTCTGAGCAGAGGCTTAGCAGATAGAAAAAAAAAAAAAAATGATGCTCCCATCCTCCATGAAAGAAATAGGAGACACCTGCCAACCCTTTCCCACAAGCAAGTGGCCAGGACAGAGAGCATGGCTGGCAATTTCCTTTTCCTGATGCTCATTTCCACATTCATCCCTCTAGAAAGCAATAGCAGGGCCATCACTGGATCTCTGCAGCTGTTCACACCTCACTCTGTGCCAGAACAGTGACCTCAGCGACAACAGACGGGAAGCAATACAGCAATATCCTCCCTGTGCCCTGGATTTGCAAGCACAAACGATGTTCTTCCATCACCAGCTTTTCACTAGCAGAATTACACGAAGAGAATGGCTGAGGCTTGGGATGCGTCACATGCATATTCAAAGCAGACAGAGGGATTTAGCTGCCTTAATCCTAACGAGAGGTGCTCCTAACATACAATGAGGCACTAAAGTCTGTTAAAAAAGAATAAGAGGGAAAGGTAAAATTTTTGCACCACGCTGTTCTGCTAAGTTATCAAGGGAAATCTGGAAACACTGGGCTCTGATTGCAAATTTGGTCATGCAAACGTGGCTTCAGGAAAAAAAAAAAAAGAAACAAGAATTAAAGCTTTTTCTACCCCTGCTTTCCAAATGTACAAAGTAGCCAGACAAAGAGATTCAAAACAACAATGGCCCTAGCCCCAGCACAACCGTTGGACTGAGCAGATAGACAAATAAACATATTTCATGCATATGTGCCTTCTCCAGACAGAAGTCCCTGTGAAGGGGAGATTCCTCACATACTGACTGCAAGATCAGAAGATATTTAGCATGCAGACACACTGGCATACAAACTCCTGCCCGATTGCTTCAGCACCTGTCATTTATCTCTTCTAGAGCAGAAGCTATAAACAGAGCAATGCCCACAGCTGCCACACTACTGCAGAATGCATCACCACGCATTTCCCTTGAAAAGCATTGAGGAGTATCTCTTATTTAAAAAATATTATTAATTTTCTTCTAAGTCATCTGTTTTCTTGATTTATATTTTATCTCAATGGCCAGGAAAGCGTCTGAATAAACCCTCATGGAAACTAACATCCTCTGTTTAACTAAGTGCAACGTGTAGCTCCTACAGCCTCCTAGGCTTTCACCCAAGACAGGTTGCACTACATCTTCTTGTTTCATTATACAGCGTGTTGTCGCTGATCCTCCACTTCCAGCCCACCAAAGAATTTCAGTTAGCGTCTTGCTCAATGGAAAGATACAGGAGTAACTCAGGACAGCAATCATCATATGCTGCCACTGACGCCTTCTCTGGCTGTAGCACATGAAGTTGGTTTTATTTTCAAAATCTTCCATTTGGTTCATCTCCTGGACACTTAGGAGACCACTAGGTGGTCCCTGGAGCATAAAGACTAAAATGAGAATGAGATATTGTTCTTACGTTAGCCTGTTAGCTACACATGGGTAAGCAAAGGCAGGAAGCGCCTGGGGAAGATGCTTAAAGAAGGAAGAGGAACTTAAGCTGAAATCCTCAAGTATATCCTAGTGCTTTCAGTAAATAAGGCACCTCATAAGCATTGATTTTATATGATCTGGAGAAAGGCTTTTGGTTTTCAAACACTGGCAGCACAAAATTAATCACTTCAGCCTAAGCTTTGAACTAAGGTCATGGAGAACCAGTGAGTTGCAAGGATCCATATGATCTTATTAATCAGAACTGATTAACTATTGTTGCCTAGTTTGGACAGTGCTGTCTAGAACTATATTTTTAAAGCACATAACCTAGATGGCATATCTCTTCTGATTAGCCCTTCAAAAGAATATTCATGTAAGCTGGAGCTGCAGCATCTCTGCTGAAGTTGTCTGATGGCATAATGGGTCGTTATAAATACATAATTTGCCCAAGTGAAACAAGTCCAGCTATTGAGGGTAGGTCAGAGGGTCAACTTACTCTGCCCTCTCTAACGTAATATTTACTATCTCTTAGGTCAGAGAGATCCTGTTTAAATGCAAAAGCACTTTGTAATTACAATTTGCAAAACAATGAGAGAACTATGCACAACATGGTTTGCTGATAAAGCAGAATTTTGTCAGAGTAGGACACTGCGTAAATGTTTATCCTGTGGGCACCGGCTGTTTTCTAAAGTACTGCTAAATGACAGGAGAAGATACACTTACCTGCAATACAAGGAAGAATAAAACATGGAAACATTTTACTTGTAAATAATAGCACAAATACAAGAAATCTCTGAGTCCACAGATAGGATACTGACAATAGAAAGACAGTCGCCATCAAATACGCCGCTTTGTCAAGAAGGGAAAGCTTCAGGAGGAGGGTATGAGACAGCAGTTATTTTATCCTTTATCAATATACAATAACCAAAGATGCTGATGTTCAGTCCTTACCTTTTTATCCATTATTTCCTACAACATTTTCCTCCTAATATTGCAAACAGCAACTGCTTTTTGCGACATTGTGAATTATGTTTAATCATTCTGTGCTGAAGGCAGAGAAGTATTAAATTTGAAGATGATACTATTTTAACAGGCTGCTGGCCTTTATCATAAGTAAGCTATCAAACTCAGACCAAATAAAACCTATCAGGAGAACAGCAGCTTTGCCAGCAGCTGTTACAAAGGGAATAGGGAATAATTTTAAGCCAACGCAAATAACTTCTATTGGGATTAGACAAATTCACAGATAGTGGAACCACCACTGGCTATGAAAAACAAGACCCCATATGCAACCACTATCTTTAGCAGGAAGGAACGGTGAGCAGAAAGCAAGCCACTTGGATTTGTTTCTTTGCTTGGCCTCCAAGGCATAGCTGTTGTGGAAAGGAGGTAGCAGAAAAGGAAAGAAGGCACCACAGCATATTAGCTACAAGCAATACATTGGACCCTGTTCTGCAATATCCCTCAAGACTGTGGTGCTGATGCTGTGAAAGGCATGCCATCCTAGATCTGAGGGCAAGGAGCCAGCAATTAAAAAGACAGAGGAAAAAAAGATGTACATAGCTAGGGAGGCAGAAAACATGACAAGGAAAAGGGAACAGCAATAACCTGAGCCAAAATAAAGAGAGAACCCCTTGCCTGACCGGACCTTTGGTGCGATACCATTTGTGAGTTCTGAACACATCAGCCAGGCCTCCAGGAGAGACAATTCCTTGTATGACACCAGCAAATTAGTCCCGTCTCCAGTTGCCTAGTAGAAAGCTGTGAGAGACAGAAAACATGAATGCAATCTGGCCAGTTATGCACTGAGGAGAACACGAGAAACAAATACACAAAAAAATCTCTGAACCTGCAGATGTCAACACAAACCCAAAAGACTGATAAGCTTGTTTTCCTAATGTGGGTCTGTAGTATAGTGAGCACACTATACTACATCGAGAATGGGAGTGATTCCTACAGCAGCTGCTTGCAGGAGGTCAATACGTAGCACAGCAGTCACCTGAAACATACATGTGAAGGTAGAGCCACAGGGATTCCAGCCCTTGGATCTGTTTTCTCATTTTATCTGCAGTAAAGCTTGTGATGGCAGCCACATGGGAAGAGCCAATTACATTTCTGCCAACAGTTGCAGGATACCCTGTGAAATACTGTGTCCCTTCAGTACCTCATCTCAAGGGCTCCAAAAGCCAGGTCAGAACGTCTGAGGCTGAACATACTGAGGAAAATCTCCGTGTGCCGAGTCACAGGAGGAGACTACAACCTTACAGACCTATCTCAAGAGATCGAAAAATCCCAATCTCTTTTATTGTCTCAATTTGTTCACTTGAGCACAAGTCAGCCCACTGCACTGCACAGGAGAAGCACAAACATATCTGAAGGATGGCTGCAGTGGAGCTGAGCACCAGCACAAGCAGGAACAGGGATGATTGAAAACACCAGTTTTGAGACCTGATGTTACAAGGGACAGCTCTGGGGGTGAAACAAGAGAGACTTTAGAGAAGCATCTATTTGCCGTTCCTGATGAAAGGAAGTGTTACTGCCCACTGAAATTCTCTCTATCCTCTGCTGTTCAAGCACAATCACCACTCCACCCTCAGCAGTGCTTTTGTGTCCATCTCTGGTGAGATAGGGACTGCTCTGCCTGCTGTATGTCATCTTGTGTCACCACAAAACTCACAGGAATGGATCCTGCCAGACCTCAAAAGGCCATATAGCACAGAGTAGAACTATAAAAACGCGGTGGCTTCTGCACCTCGGAGCAAAGGGAAAGCCCAGAGGGAAGAGATGCTGCCAGTTTTCTTCTACATTGATTCTTTTCACACTTTCCAGTTACTCACTCCAAGCTCCATAAATACGTGCAGGGTCAAAACCCTGTCCTCAGGAGTTGGAGTGGAGACCTTGATAAGTGACACAGCCAATATGAAGTCCTTTCTTTGGAAGGAATTGACCCCGGTACAATCTTTTGCTCATTCAGTCTTCTTTCTCCTTCAAGCAAAATCTGCCAGAACTGACTACTGACAATTCTTTTTTTTTTTCCTTCCTCTTCTTTATTTTATTTTGTGTGTTGTCCCAGCCTCCCCTCTCAGAGGTGTCTCCCTGGGGAAATTCATGTCCCTTGTACTTTTTACTCTGTGTGCATGATAGAACATTATCTGCATAATTTATCTTTCACTACATGTTGTCTTCCCTCTGGCTAAGTGTTTTTCTAAAATAAATATATGTCCTCATCCTGTACACTGAGAAAAAGAGCTAACAAGTCTGTCCTATGTGAGAACCCTGTAATACCCAAAACTTGAACCACCAAGAATATGTTAGCTCAGTCCCTAGGTCAAATGCAACTGTAAAGCTGGTCTTCCTCCTGCCCTTCTCTGTACTTTATAGTGTTCCATTCTTTCTGTAGATTTAATGAATCCCCTCAAGAGTGAATCTGGATAAAATTTGGAATTTAAATGCAACCCACACAGCAAGCAAATTCAATGAGATAAGACAAAAAAAATACCCTCTGCTTTTAGTGCCTTTTACCACATCTCTGAATGGCCGAATATGAAACAACAGCAGATCTATGGGACTGGGAAGGGTAAGAGCATTGGTCATTGACTAATTAGCACGACCATAACATCCAGACCACAGAGGGAAGAGATGTTTTCTCCATGTAGCATGCTTTTGAGAAGCACAACTGTCAGCTAGTACATACTATGGCTCACAGTATGCAGGGGAGCTGACAAAGCATTTGACCAGATCTTGAAGTTAAATGAGCTGGGGCTGTTGTTGTCCAGTAAACACAATCTTCAGCCAGCTTCTCTTATGTTCTCTTGAGCATGAGGACAGCAGAGTGCTTTGCTGATGCTGCTGGGATTTCCAGGTGTTTATAGCTATAAACAAGAGAACTTGAGAGAAAAGCATAACAAAACAGATTTTTTTTTTCTATTGCAGCCTGAGGTTTCGTAGCAATCTGAATCATAGAATAACAGGGTAAAAAAACATCCTGAATACTGAGGGAGTTAAAAATATTTCCTCTTCATTTATTTTACCAAGTGACTATATCTATGTAATTAAAAGGGAATTTGATGTTTCCATGTTTCTTACATTTTCCTGTACAACGATCTCGGAAGTACCCCAGTTTTTCTCCTTAACACAACGCCGTTACGGACCCTGTTTTGCACCACCCTTCCCATTTGCACCAGGTCACCAGGTAGATCAGGGCCTAAGGTTAGAAGATGCTGCAGCTACCCCAAGGACCATTTATCACATCAATTCAGGTTCCTAAGCACAAGTGTAGGTCTCCAGAAAAGCCTAATGTGGATGTCTCAGATGCCCTTGGGAATCCACAGTAGCATTGGAAGTGTCGGTGCCTGAATCTCTCTCTAGATTCAAACCTATCTTTGTGATGGTTATGGTTGCATTGAGTGAACACCTCAGGCCATAGGTTTATTTTTTAGAAGATTACATCAGCAAATTTGTGCCAAACCAAGAGAATCTGACTAGATGCAGGTCTGAAAGTCCTCCAAGATGCTTTTCTATCCCATCCAGAGTGTCCTCATTTATGCATTCTATAGTGTCCCCTTTCTGATTTCCTTAGACCAACTTACATTTCTTAAGGGAAAATCCTGAGTAAGGAAATGTGAAGTTAACTTCACTAACTGACTACTAATCCCCTGGTGCACTGGGAAAAGACTAATGGTTTAATTTAAGGAGCATCACTGTGAGGGGGTTCTTTTTAAACAGAATTCCCACAGTGCAATGAGAGGCAGCCCTTGTATCTAAAAAATTATAATATGGGAGGAGACACCTCGATCTCAACAGATTAAATTTGGATTTTATTGAAGACCTTTAGAGCTAGGAATGTGTCAATTGTTGGGGTCAGCTGCAAAGCACGAAAAATATGAGGGGGGGGAAAAAAAAAAAAGGCTGTTTCCTCTCTTCTTTGATAGTAAAGCACTGCACAGTTCTCCCCAGGAACAGCTATCAGCACCCACTCAAATGTCAACACTCAAAGCAAAGAAAAAGTAGGTACGCTCACCTTATCAGTACTAGCTGTCCTAGAGATTTAACGATTTGAAGAATGAACCCGGGTTGTAATAAAACTTAATAACATCATTGAAAGGCATCAGATCAGTCTAAATTGCCACAAGAAGAAAACAATTTTCCACCAATTTCTGTCTGGTTAAAATCACCTTCATATAAGTATATGGTGAGGATGGTAGTATGTCATGAGTTATAATTTAAGATAACTGATTTCTCTCTCGCAGTCTGTATCAGTAAAACCTCAGTTCCATCCAGTTTTGCGCACTGGACCTTCAGAAAAGAATTGGAATAACTGCAAAAGCTGATGGTTCAGTCAGAGAAGAGGAAAACAATGGAGAGAGCATAAAACTCATCAATTGTATAAAGGCTGTTGGAAAGAGAAAGGAAATAATGTTTGCCATGACCAGGATGGCTAGCACAAGAAGTAACAGGCTTAAGTGGCAGCAAGAGATATGAGGGTTAGACATCAGGAAAAGCTTCCTAACAGTGAGGGGAGTTGGGGACTGGAGTGGATTGCCTGAGGTGTAGTAAAGTCTCACTGCTTGACGTTTTTAAAGAACAAACATCATCCATCATAAATCATATAAAAAAGAGCTGATCCTTGCTAAAGGGGAAGGAAAATTAATAAAGAAATCTCATAAAGCCCCTTCTCAATTTTTCCTCTCATCCTATAACGTGATCCCAGCCTGCTCAAAATCCCAATAATATGGTCAAAGACAGCTGTAACAAAGCCTCCTGCAGTGAAATTGCAGGGTACTTATAAACTTCCCAACAAGCCAGAGGGCTGCCTAGAATAACCTATGGTGTTTATACCAAAGCAGTGAGTGAACCTCTGCCACTTTATTTCACATAATGTTTAAACAATGGACTAGCTTCCAGAAATACAATTATTTTCACTGATACCTCCAAAACTACCTGCATGGTGAAGGTTCGGTTCTCCTCTTGCTGAATCAGAATCTAACTACAGCACCCTGTCCTGAGCCGCTGAAATATGCTCCTCCGCCAATGCAAAACTTTGCAGTATAGAAGTTTCTATATCCTGGTGTAGCTTCATAATCTAGCACCTGGGGGAACGGTCCTGCCGTTATCAGATAAGGGCCCTAAATGAGAAAGGCAACGTTCCCAGGGTCCAGTGTCTGTGCCCCTTTGATGACTGCAGTATAAATGTATTATTGTTTGTCAGGCTGATCTTTCTCAGTCTGTTTCTTCGTATCAGTGGTAGAGATAGGAGCTCTCTGGGGTCCTCTGAATGTAATTACTTTCCTTTCTGTGTGGGGGAAGAGATTTCCTTTCATTCAAAGGTGCTGTTGTCTGCAGCCTTAATTTAGTCGCTTTTGTCTATGTTATGAGGAACGTGGACTCCACTATGAGTTGTGCCAAGCGTGTCTTGAGAGTGAACTTCTTGCAACTTCATGCTGCCATCTGTGAAGGAGAAACAAGGTTTGCTTTATCTGCTGGCCAGAGGACAGGAGATCCCTACAAAGTCCTTCCTCCTCAAGGTTTCTTTGACCACCCACTCTGTGTCACCCTTGGTTTTCCCACTTATGCACAAGAATTTTTCTGCATTGTAATGCGGCTTAGGACCTGAAAGCCAAACTGCTGTCATGTCAGGGTTACAGAAACATCTGATTATATTCCTTGGAAGTGAGATCTTTTCCTCATGCTTGCTAGGGGAATTCTTCTCTGTTTTGAAGTGCAAAGTGCCATTTTTTTTCCTGCAAGCGCTTTCTTGGAGCTTGTCCTATAAGAAGCCAGGACTTGCACACACCCTGAAGCACTTGTGAGACCTCTGCCATGGAAGTGGGAGAGCTGGTGATCAAGGTTTCACCATTCAGCACATGAAAGGGAATATTGCACAAGGAAGTACCAGGAAGCCAGTGGCTCTAAATATTTACATAGTTGTGTGCTTACCCCCCAGATAAACTCAATAGGACTTTGTTTAATATCATAGGCTTGCCAGACTAATATCAGAATGAAATCTTCTCCTTTTTACTTCATTAAAAGCCTAAGGCAAGAGAAATCAATTTTAAACTTCACATTATTGTGTGTCAAACAGTGTACAGTAGCGCTGAATGAGCTGGAAGGAGAGGTATCTATTTAATGCGTTTATTTGTGTAGTATTATCAAATTTGAGGTCCAAAGACCGAAATCCTACTCTTCACAATACTGCGTACACATTGGTTAATACAGATTTTACTCTCGGAGAAAAACCCCATTGAGGTATGCTGGTGAAAGTAAATATTATCATGTGCAAAGCAGCGAGGAGAGGAATGAGGCAGAATGAGAGAGAAAAAAAAAAGGAAAGAAATGAAATTATATATCCAAGGACACTCAGGAAACAACGTCACTGCAGGGAACTGAATTCACATCTGTTCTGTTCCAGCTCAGCCACTTTTCTACAAGCAGCCTCCCTCAACGTGCTTCATTTGTGGTCAAAATCCCAAAGAGGGAAGAGAAGAAATGACAAAAGGAAATTCTGCAAGAACTTTAACCCCACTATTGAGTACTTTTCATGGTGTCCAGGTAGTTAAGCTTAGTCTTCAATAATGTGTGACAGAAAGTAATGCAATTTAAATCAGGAGAGGTAGACAGCAGGGTAGGGGAGATAGAGAAGAGTCCCGAAGCACGCAAGCCAAAGAAGACAATATAGTAGGAAAAAAAGCTGTGAGCCATAACACCACTTTTTCTTAACAGAACTTAACTAGGTTAGAGTGACCTCTGAGAGGTGCCAGAATTTTAACAGCCAGATTCTAATGTGGAGGATTATAGATATTTCTGTATAAATTGCCCTTGTTTTACATAGATCATTTTGCTGAGCACAATATTAATTTTGCAGCTCCGCTGGAGCAGCAGCTTATAAGAAGATAAACAGAAAAATGATGCCTTTAGCACCTGACGGATGCCTTGGCTAAGAGGAATGAAAAAAAACTATTTACATGAAGATACTAAAGGCATGAAGGATGCACTAGCTTTTTAGCAGCACTGCTCTAAATCAGGTGAAGGGAGGACACATTTTCTTCATTATGATTTTTACTCAACCCACAGCTATAACTAGGCAGTTTTACTAGTGATCATTGTAGGTCCCTTCCGACAGAAATAGTCTATTCTAAGAGAAGACTCTCTTCTTCTATCTACCTGTTCTTATTTGAATTTCCTTTCTTAAGTGATTCTGCAGCAAGAATAGTTGAATGAATTCCCATCCCAGATGAAATCTGGGGTGTGATCTGTGGTGCTGGCATAGCAGGAAAAGGGAAATTGAAGAGAGGTGAGCCTTAATCCATTCTGGGAACATAAACCCAAGTGCACTGGAGTGGTTGTAACAGAGGGAGCTCATATCACCCTACGTCTTCAACCCCTGAATCTCAGGGCTTCTTTACCTTTGTTTTTCATCCAGCCTCAGCAAAGATGATGGGGTAGAGAAAACGGAGAAAGGAAAGGGCATCAGGATCACGAGGTTCAAGCCAAGGTTAAGAACACTACCAAGCCTGATCCCAAGCCTGTGTCAGGACATGCACGTGCTTGGGCCATTCCTGCTTTGAGGGATGTACCCACTTCTTAAGGGACAGCAGATAGGATAGGAAGGGAAAACTGGAGTCTGAAAGCAATACAGGACTTCCCAAAGCACCACCCTCAACTGCTCTGCAGAGGCATATCCCAGCAGACTAAGGGTTCAGGCCGCATTAGCTGTGGCACAGGAGTGAGCGTGCAAGCAGGACCGAGCACTGGGATGTGAAGATGGAGGAAGGAAGAGGCAACCATTTCTGCCTGGTGGGATGCAATTAGGTCACTTTTTTAAAGACCTAAAAATGTGCTTATTTAAGAATTAATAATAAGTAAAATATTTTCACTTTTCAGCTATCTCATTTCCTCTCTTTATATCTGTCTCTCTTTAGCTCTTTTTAACTGTGAGACAAATGACTAGCATTCATTCTAATTAAAAATAAACATTTTTTTTTCCAAATAAAAGGGACAGCACTGTGGTAGCCACATTCACTTGCCCAAAATGACAGAGCTGAATTCAGTGGCTGGCAGCTAGGTAATATTAGCTCAGATACAATCTCTCAGAAGTCCACCTGGCCGCCATCATAAATTGCTGCCTCCTTTACAGCTTTGCCAATACCATTTCCATGCTGGCTGCACACCAGCTTTATTGTCGTATAACGCACATTTCACAAGAGTGCTGCAGGAATGACGGAACTGGGTTAGGACATTAGAAAAGCCACATTGTTTTTTCACCCTAGGAGCTGCAAAAGGAGGTAGAAAAGAGAAGGGCAAAGACACCAAAGGCTCAGCTCTAGGCTGCTGCTGCAGCCAAGTGAAGAGAAAGACAGAAAGGGGCTGTGCTCACTCAGCCAATCTAAACGTAGGAAAGTTTTTCAGATATTTTTCCCACTAGTCCTTCACTTACGCATCAAGGGCAGAGCTGTCTCCATTTTATTGCACTCTGTCATTCAGAGCTGGGCTAATCATTGCTGCTGAGAATGGAGACAGCCAGTTGGGAATCCATCTTTTCAAGTGTCCCCCATGTCGCTTATACATATGCCACTGCCCTGACTTGAGCTGTGTCTGGTGACTTTGGAAATACTGTCTTTGCATACAAAGATCTAAAGGCTGCAGTGAAAAAAGGCAGGTATATATGATAAATGAACCAAAGGACAATTCTGCTATGTCCCAAGCTTGTGTTAAGGTATCATAACTGAGCTCTGGGCAGAGATTGTCAGGCCCAGAAGACCACTCAGTGCCACACAGCTCTATGAGGACACAGTGGGTTGGGTTGGAAGCAGCACAGCCACCTTCATTTCCCCCAAGTACAATTCAGCAAGATCTGCTCTCAGCACTGCAGCTATTGAGACAGATCTAGATGTAAATGTTAAATGGGGAATTCTTCAGATTGCTGTGAAGTAAGAGAGGTTAGAGGCAATGTCTTGGAAAACGTTGGGTCTAGAGCAGCCATCTCCTATCTTTTATCTACCCAAGCAGCAATGTCAGAGGAGAGTCTGTGGCCATTATCCTCTCATCCTAATTTCTCCAGGCAAGGAATAAAGCCGTACCCCTTTTTAAAAATATTCAGTTTTATATTTCCAAAGAAATAAGAGAAAAAATACAGATTGGCTTCTTCAAGGGCAATAGCACACCTTAGGCTTTAATTCATAGGAGGATGTTATAATTGCACAGAGGTTGGTATTTGTGCCAGTCACTTGAGGGAGACAAAGAGCCACACTGAGTTTGCCTGGATTTTGTATGGTCAGTCTTACAGGTAGAAGAAAAGAGAACCATAAAAGCCTTATGGTCAGTGCAAGATGTGGAGATATCTATTAGCTTCTAGAAGCAAAAGACGAATAATGAGGTGGTAAAATCTACAGGGAAATGGAGAATTAAAAAAGACTTGAAAGATCTCTTGAGAGAGCTGGTCAGCACAGCCTCAGACAATGTGTGTGGCAGATGATGGCAAGAGTTGGGATAATTGCCTGAAAGTATCTAAACTCACTGTAACATTCGGTGAGGGAAAGAAAGTTTAAGAACACAAAGGCCATTTCAATCAGCTCAGCATGATCAAACACACTGACGCATCTGCTAAAAACGTCTGTGGTGTTTAAACATCTGCTCCAGAGTCAAAATATTGGGATACAGAAAATACCAATGCGCTGTGCACTAGAGAAACCACAAGTCATTTCCTTCGTGAACGTGTGATCAGATCTGTGTTATAGACCCAAGAAGAAATGGTAAAAAATGAACACAATTTCAAAAAGGATTGTAAGGATAATAGAGTTTTTTCTCCATGGAGAAAAGCTACAAAGATTATAGCTATTGAATAGAAATCAGGAAGATTAATAAGATGATACAGCATAGGCATGGTCGCGAACATAAAATACCATATCTGGTGTTTCTGCTTTTTCACTGACATTTGAGAAAGCAGTTTGGGACGACCTGCAAAATTAAGACAGAACTTGTTTAGAAAACCTATAAAGAAAACACTTGTATGTGTTTAAGCAAAAATAACCACTGGAACTCTTTGATGGGTAATGCAACTGAGGCAACCAGCTATAGCGTCCTGTAACCTAAAAAGGATGTTTAACATAAGCAGCACGCAACGTGATTTCGAGCTTGAGGGATGCCAGAACACTTTTATTTTATTGACTCATATTGCTTTTCTTTGGCAAGTTTCCTTCCTCTCTTCATGAAGATGAAGCTTGGTTTGCTAACTCACAGCCACACAACAGATCTTTGTGGAAAGTTTCATCTGAAAGAGCCAAGCTACCTCTCAGCCCAGCTCCCTCACTACAGAGGGAGCCTGTCTCTTGGCATTGACTGGCTTCGCCATCTAAATTAGCAATCTAACACCTTGTGCTGTGAATATTTCCAGAAAGAAGCAAACACAGTAGAGAAATTTCATTCAGCTATTAAATTGGGATGTATCTACCTCTTTCTTTGGGGTCACAAATGAGATCGATTTACTATAAACCTCCAGGGATTCTGCAATACCAAGGAGGTAGGTGAATGTTTCAGCTTTCTGTAGAAATTCCTGGTCTGTTTATCATCGCGGTTTTGAAGCACTTACACGAATCAAAAATAGTCTAGCAGTTCAACAGAGCAAGACAGTCACTGCATCCATGCTGGACTGGACATGTGTGTGTTAGCTGCATCACTGACCATAACAATGTCCTTAGGTACAAGTGCAGTATTCATGTGTTCGTCCATCTGACATTTTAGTGTAATTCTACATTAATAAAAATACAACTGAAATATCAGTGCAGAATTTAGCTCAGTCTAATCCACTGAAGTTGAATAAACACTGTGAAAGTCCCTCTGGTACCATGGGTTGGAGCTGGGTAAAACAGACCTGTACATGAAAGGGTTAGTGATCAGTTGCATGGTTCCCTCTGTTACTACATGCAGTCAGTCCTTGAAATGGTGACAAATTGGCTTGGAAATGCTCTGATGCACCTGGATGATTTTAGAAAAGAAAAGGCATGAAGGATTCTCTTTTCAACCAAAATGGGAAATACATTTTTATAAAAACCAGTCATGTTACTTTTCTTTTGTTTTCATCACTGAGATATCTTTGGTGACAATAAGTCACCCAGTGAGAGCCAGTATCCCACAGGCAGGCAATAACGAAACTTGTCTCCTGACATCTTAGTCAGTGGCATCAGCACAGAACTGTAGCCAGTTTTCATCCTTTCCTTACCCAAGCCAATCCCCTTACTACTGCGGATGGACTTGACCTTGGTTTAAACCATTTCCCAATCTTTTGGACAACAAAATAAGTAGAGATATACCATGGCCTTAAGAATTCCCCAAGGCTGATTGGGACTAGCAACTAGAGAAGAAACAGCAAGTAAATACTAAGCCAGATGATAAATTCCACGTCTCATTCCTAGATGCTCTAAGGAAACACCCTTTTCTTAGCACTCACAGATCACCTTGTCCCTCAAACAAACACACCATTTTCTTTCCTAACAGAGGCATGAGTTACTTTAGGCCAATACTGGGATCAATACCAGCAGCCCTGGGACTTCTGATACAACATTGACTGTATAACCGAGTTATTAGCCTGGTACTCTGTCTAAATCAAGAAATAGCTCCTAAACTGAAAACTTAAATATCCTTCTGCCTTCCAATTCACAACTAAAGACAGTGCTGGATGTTTCAGAGTTACTTCAAATTTTATGAAGAGTAAACAACACCCATTAACATTTGAATTAATTGTCTCTTATTTAGCCATATAAGACTAAACCACAACTCGAGTTAGTTTCCTCTTGGAAGTTGTTCCTCTCTCAACAGCTTTCCAAGTACTGGATTGAAAAAAGCTGACCACAAAGTACTATCAAATGCTGCGCTTGCCCCCACCCACATTATCCACTCACTTCCACCTCTACTGCAGTGCAAAACCTTCTCCTTTAGGAGAGTCACACTGGAGGAGGAGAAATTTCTCTTCTTCTTCAGGAGAGTCCTCAACATTTAACACGATTTATAATGATCCACTGATGCACTTACCAGGAGATGGCTCAAGGAAGGCAACAGAGACTCAGACTCCAATGAAGTCTCAAGGCAGAGCTCTGTGTTTTTAGCCACAAATTCTTCACATTCGTGTTTTCTCCTTTACTCACACTGCAGATAATTTCAGAGACTACCACTCATTCAACTTTCCCCATCCCTTAGTGATAATTCGTTGAGGAGCTTTAATCAATGTTTAAAAAAAAAAAAAAAAGAAAAGGCAGAATGGGAGCAGCACAAGTTCAGCTGTGACATGTGGTCCTTGGGGAGAGTGAGTCAAGAGCTGCCTGGAGAGGCTCTTTCAAGTTTGCTGAGTCTCTGAGCATAACGATATATAGAAGAGAAGGATGGCAGTGCAAGGCCACGGGGCTCCCTACAATCTGCTGAGCCTGGAAGGAGGAAGGGCATGGTCCTTTGCTGCCCTTACAGGCACCATTCTTCCAGGGGTGATAAAGCATACATCTGGAGCTCCACAGGGATGTACCGTTTTCCCTCATTCTTTCACTTTCAACCTCTGCCCCAGAGTGTGACCAAACAGGAATTACAATTTATCAAGAACAAGCTCCTTGGGTAGATCATCCTTCTGGAGATCACCTTTTTCCACTTACTTGGACAAAATGCTTCTGCAGAGACACCTTCACATAACTGATGGAGCTGAACCTCTTCTCTGCTCCTGTAGTTAATAATGAGCTGCACTCCCTTGCCAGGCAGAGTAACACCTCAGAAACTCTAATTAGACACATGAAAGCTCAAGAGGATAAAACCAGATGTATAGAAAATATATACAATATGCATAATTCCAGCCACCCCTGAAGCAGGGACTCTGTACACAGACCCCTCCCCGCCTGCCTGTAGGTCCTCCGTCATCTCCCGTTTGCCAGAGACAACAAGAGGAACCTGTGTTCAGCTGCTCCCTCTGCGCAGAGATTAATTCATTGACAAGGCTCCTAGGAATGTGCCAGCTCATTAATTACCGTAAGAACTGTGTCAGCAAGAAGTAGGCAAGGTGACTGCTGAAAATGATCAGAGCGAGCCATCTATTAGCGCTTGCTACCCTGGCCATTGCATGCCAAAAACCAAACCAATAACACTGGGAGACGGTTCTTAACTATAAAATGCCACAAGTTGCACACTTTACTAATATAAAGCACTAATGTAAATCAGTGTTGGGGAAGCAAACTACAAAGAAATTGGCCCCACAAGCCTGTCAGTCCAAGGATCGGATTATTAGGCTAGATCCTATAGGCACAATGGAGACATGGGAGTACACGGGCCTCCCAGCAGCCAGAGGTGGCATGGAAAAATCCCAACAGCTTGGACATATCACCTCACCCATGTTCTGTCTGGCTGGTGGGAGAGAATCCATCTTCTGTAGAAGCTGCTCTTGTTGTTAACAGGCAGGGTGACCAGAAAGCAGGTTGGCCCATAACAAACCCATGGGGACATAAGGCAGAGAGACCAGGCTCAACAGGACGAGATCTCAAATGCAACCTCTGCTTATGCAAGTGCTTCACTCGGAGCCCTGTGATGTCCACAAAGGCTCAGAGGAGGCCACAGGCCATTTCAGATCTCACAGCCTGTTGCGTCTCTCAGAGGGGGAATGTGACCACCAGGAAGTCTCTGATTTGCTATTAAAATTCATTTTTCTTGTAATGCCAACACATTACAGGGATAATGCGCCTGGGATTATACCTAAGAAATACTTAGTCACACTCAAGTGCTTTTATGCCACTGTTGCTATGAGGAGCAGCTTCAAAACCAGCCCCTGAAGAAGACGGGGAGGGCAGGGGGCCTCCCCACTGCTGTGCAATTGAAGGCAGGGCTCTTCCCCAGACAGAGCCCATGCATTTTCAGTAAAGGGGCATTTGAATGTCAGGCAGTGGGAAGCAAAGTCTTGTCAACACATCAAAGGTTTTGCTTCCCTTGGCTCAAGGGGAATTAAAGGAACAGAGAGAATAAGCTGGAGAAGCTTAAGGTTGTTTCAACTCGCACAGAGCTCAGAAGAGCTCTGGAGTATCTGTGAGAACAGAAAGGAAGATTCGGGTTACAACTCTCTTCTCATGCCTGTCACAGGGCTGGTGAATTTGTACCCTGAGAGGAAAGTGCTAAGAGCTATGGCAGTACCTTGCCACACTCCCGATCATCTGCCCATGACCCTTTCCCATCACCGCACTAAACCATAGGTGGTGACCTTCCCTTGTGCCCCATGATCGTGTCACTTCCCTCTGGCCTTTTTATTTGATAGATTTTCATTTTATTTTTCCCCCCTCTCCCTCTTCTTTGGCCAGTTTCACTGCAGGCCATAGAGCTAGGAAACATTATTTTTATCATGTGATATAAAAGGGATATGACAGGTCTGTGCTGTAAAATGCCAAGCATCAAACCGGAAGGAATTCCACAGAAAAAACCCAAAAGCATTCTGATGTCCAAAGGGGGGAGACAAGATATGGATGGCTCCCAAGTGCGTGTCTAAGTCCACCAGCACTGCAGAGAGAGATAACTTGGCTCCGTCCAAGCTTGCAAGGTTTCCGTCAGAGGTCCCTGTGTGCCTTGAGCACTAACCCTGCCAGAGGGCAGGCAGTGCAACCACCTGAACCCTTTTTGTCAGAGGTCTTGCAGGGGACCACTGCCTCCGGGTGACAGCATTTGCTGTGCCGCACACCTGGAGCAATCGCCTTGAAGAAATGGGCATTTGCTGATGGAAAGCACAAAAGGAGTGACCTGGTTTCCTCCAGGGGATATGTAGTGAAGTGTGGGAAGAAACTAGTGAAGGAAATCTGAGAGAATCCCCTGGCAGTGATGAGGCAGGGACAGGATGATGCTGAGCAGTTGGGAGAGGTTTGGTGCAGAGCAGGGAGAAAACAGAAAAGCCTGATGGGCTGGGGGAAAGGGGAGGAGAAGGAGCTGCTCTCTGGGATGAAGGGGAGGCAGTGGGATGGGAGATTAAAGAGACATTTGGTGGGGGGGAAGGAAGGTGGAGGAGAAACCAGGAATGGAGGCTAGCAATTCAGATAAAAATGGATTAGACAGGGATAAAGGCAGCTGCGAGGGACTCAAAGAACATGAGATTAAGTTCACGGGATAGCTGATCTGTGTTCTGGGGAAATGAGAAAGCAGGATCACCTGAATCCTGCTGATGGTTTGCAGAGGCGTGCAAACCCACTGGGATCAGCAGACCACAAGCTTAGAAACAGAACGTTTTGAAATGCACAGGAGCTCAGCGATACTGTGAGACCCAGCTGCACCCAGGGCTGCCAGGCACTGGACACGTTCGTGGGTGATATTAAACGCGGCACAAACACTGCGTAGGAGTTTCTTACATTTCAGTCTCTGCTTAGCAACACAATCCTGAGCCAGCTGGACTGAGATTTGAGCCAGCACACCAGACAGACCTAAATGAGAGAGACAGCCCTGTCCCTGGGGACAAGCCACTGTCCTCAGGGGATGCTCTGAGTGGCCCTGGGACACAACTCCATCCCCAGGGACAGCCAGGCACTGCAACTCCATGGGTGGGCATGGGTCAGACAGTGCCGTGACCCTGGCGCGCTAAACATCACGTGGCCTGTGCATCGCTTCTCGTACACTGGAAAATAAAAAAAGATAATTGAGAGGTCTGAATCGAGCAGCAAGCAGATGACAGAAACAGAAAAAGTGCTGGCTCAGTTCCTTGATCTCTTTTCTGGGCTGGGAATCAACTCATGTGCCAGTTTGGTCAGGCAAGAGCAACCACATTCCTGCACCCCCGCTCCTTTCAGCCTACATCTCTGTTTGCATTCTCCTGCCATCCTTTAGCATTCGCTAGCAGATTCTTGCACTGCAGGTCCTGTGAAATGAGATCCTCACTTCGAGAGGCCAGCTCCAGGACCATGGCCTTCACACAGCGGTGTGTGGAGCTGCCAAATTGACCCCGTCATAAGGGATTTAGGCTGCTTGTGGATGGGGACATTTCTAGGCAGAGGAGAGGGCAAAAAACAGCCTCTAAATTGGACAGTATGTAGATTGACTGTAGGCCTGCTTACAAACGCATGCACAAGCTCAGAAACAGCAGAAACAATCAGCCAAAATCAGGAGAGCAGATTGTACTTAAGTCCTCCTAAGATGCTGAAGAAATACACATTTAACTACAGTCTAAATTAGATTCATTTCAGGTCTTTGGTGCGATGAAGACCATGGGTTATCCTGTTTGAGCTGCTTTCTCTGCTAACTGCCCAGCCAGGTGTATAAATAACCAAATCACTTTATGGAAGAGGGAATGATTCCTGGGTTGCCAAGGGAAAACGAGGAATGGAATAGCAAAGGCAAGCAGAAGCCAAATTAATAACTTTTCTTATTCTTATCATAGCTACCCCCATTTTCTAAAGGCCCTGCAGAAACAGTCCCATCTGAAGGGGCCACAGAACCGCACAGCCCAGCCCAATCGGCTGAGTCTTCGCTGCTGCTCCACACCCAGGTCACATCCCAGGAGTAGCAGCATCCTCAGAACATGACATCCCACTGCTCAAACATAAGCAGAGAAGCTTATTTTTGTCTTATTACTCCTGACAAACAAAAAGAGAAAAGCTGAGATGAAAAAAAAAAAAGAAGAAAAAAGTGAAGAACAGATGAACAAGAAGAACCTACTTTGAGCAATTGGGGTTAATCTGACTCAAAGCCTAAATCCGTGTTAGCAGTTAATCCAGTTAGTAAGGCTTTCATTGGGAGCTTTGAGAAATCCTTTAACCTCTTGCTGTAAACTAGGAGCAGCTTAACAGCTCAATGTTCATGAGAAAAGCCTGTCAATAATGCTGCTAAGCAGGTATTTAGCAGGATTTAAGAAACAAGCATGCGACAACTTTTCTTTAATGAAGCAATTGGGCTTCTCCCCAGGAACCAAGTGGTCACAATTTCCTTTAGTCTTGCCCGTGATCTGCTTTTCAAGATTCAAAAGAAGATGCAGCTACGGTCTCTGTCAATTGAAAAGTATTCTTTCCAGGGGAAAGTACAGTAAAAAGCGGATTTTGGTAGCAGTTTTTATAAATCTCATAGAATCTTTGCCCTAAGAGATCTTCTATGAAGCAGACTGCAGGAGTAAAAAAAATTAAATTAAATTCCCTGGGATTTTTTTTTTTCCTTTCAGAGGTGTCTATACTGATCCAAGGAAAGCAAGCTGACAAATAGCTTTAAGGTTTAAGGCTTTTTACCCCAGCCTGAGTCTAGCAAGATCAACATTAAACCAAAAATTTTTACCATCTCTCTGCAAAGTTATTACATACTCACTCCACCTGAAGAGTCTGGCTAAATATGAGTTAGCTCCAGTCCAGAAATCATGTCATCGCATGTAGCTTGGTGCTGCGTCCTGATTCCTTTCAGAGTGCAAGCATGGCTGGGGACACTAACACTGCAAGGCATACTTCATCCCTGCCCTGGACAGATGAGACCTGGGGGATCAGAGGCAGATGACTGTCCAGCTCACCCATCCTTGGCTTCTCTGGATGCTCAGTTGGTAGAGGGATCACGAGGATCCCTCTGACATCAGTCACAGATATACGATCACAGAAGCTTTCAGGCACAATTACCTTAATTATCTCTGTGAGTTGCTACAAATTCTCCCAAAGAGATGTGATCCAAGATGGTAGTACCCACTTTTTAATGTGGAAAGCCCTTTTCAAGCTGTGAGGCCCTCTGGGAATCAGACCTGCTGAGAAACAGGGCAGAGATCCCTATGCTGCCATGGTGGAGACCCACCACCAGTCTGGAAGCTTCATCAGAAACCAAGACTTTCTGCTGTGATAACACATCCACTCCACTACTTCTGGAGAACAAGGCATTTCTGGCCTACAGGGAAGCAAAGAGAGAAGGAAAGAGAGGGGATGTGCATGTCAAAGTGTGTAACACATGCACAGTGAATGAGGCACAAAAATCATGCCTTTTCTCAGCCTTTCCTTCCATTTTACCCCAGGAGATTCAGCCAGGGGTAGCATTTCAGTGAGACCCCTCTGCCTCTTGGATTCTAGACACAGACGCTTCCAATTCCATTCGCTTTCACAGATAAAAGGTCATTCAGCCTTTTTTCCCCTCTCTCTACTAAGGAGGAACACTGCAATACCTTTGATATTTGCTGTGTTCAGCCAGCGTGGGCTGAGAGGCCCATGCAACATTAATCCGATTTTACCACCGCACACACAGTGATGGTCAAAGAGAAGCTGATCATTGCCATTCTGGCTGCTACCACAAATACGCAAGAGCTAGGAGTGCAAGCAGGGTCTTTCAGAGGGAAACACTTTGCAGCGCTCAGTCCTAAAGCAGGCTGAGAAAGCAAATACGTAGAAAAATACAAGAGAAAATAATTCCTTTTTAAGCAGCCAGTCAGACTCTCAATAGCGTGCAGGTTTTGGGTCACTCAAAAGTGTTTCCATTTCTGGTCCCTTTAGTATTTGACTTTTTCTGCTGATAAGAGAAAAAAAATTTCCATGCACGCATAAAAGTATTAAACCACTTATAGAAGGACTGTCTTTATGGGAGTCCTACCTAATGAGACCATGATCCCTTGTGAATAACTGTGGTCGGCATAAGGACAGCACACATACTAATTAACCTATAACACTACCATTAAAAAGTCATGACATAAGTTAATGCACTGACTAGGATAGTTATTTTCCCCTTCATAAATCATATTTTCCTGTAGCTTAATTAGGTATTTTCAACCATTATTCTTTCCCCAGTCCTTACACTGTCTTTTCCAAAAAGACAGTCACAAGCACTTTTAAGGAAAAAATAAAAAAAGAAAGAAAAGAAAATATAACCTTTAAAATAGCAAGTGAGGTAACCCTCTTAGTTCAAACTCCACCTCAGCCCTTGTTGGCCAGGTATGCTGATGGAAATGAGACTTTTCATGCATCATGCAGAGTCATCTTTTCACTGAAAAATGCACTTCAAACAGACGCAACGTTAGCGGAGACTGGGGTCCTGAGCAATTGCTTATCCTGTTTACTGCAAAATATCCTGTTGTATCTTGTTTTGCTGGTACTGTGGTTTTCACACTTTGGTTTCTTATGAAACCAATAAAAAAGACAAAGTGGATAAGGGTAACATTTGTTAGATTATAGTCACAGCTGTATTGCAGCACCTGGATGCAGAAGGTAAGGTTCAAGCTGAGGAATTTAACTTCATAAAAGCAGTTGTATTAATCACAAATCAGCTAAAGAGAAAAAAAAAAAATTCAAAACCCAACTCTCAATTCCAGATAATTTTCACTATGATGCAGCCACCTTTGGCCCCCAACTTCAGGGGGACCCACTTCCCAATTTTCATTCTTGTTATGATTCGCTCCCTTCCCAGCATCGACACATTGGTGGCTCTTCCAGCCCAGCTCGCATGCTGAGCCAGCCAGGGCATGCCAAACAGACCTCCTCCAGCCAGGGAGGGCAGCAACGCTGGCCAGCGGTGCCTCCTTCCCCCCAGTGCCGCTATGGACCACGTCACTGGTGAGGAGGGAATCTGCCAGGGTACGCACCACAGCCGGGGTCAGTGCTATGCTCTGCTTTCCCACGCTGCCCTCTGCTTGGCTGCTTCCCAGCACAGTTTGTGCTCTTTAATCAGCATTGCCCTGGGGGTTACCTCCAGCCATCTGCCCAACGCTCCATCTGGGCGGACCTTCTGCTAACCCTGCCTCCTGAGGAGGAAGCCGAATACCGCTGGGCTTCCCGCCACTCGCCCCAAAATAAATAAATGACAAGGGAGCGAGAAGAACTGCCACTCTTTGTTCTGATGCAGTCTGGCTAGGTCAGCAGTGATGCATTGTTTGGAAAGAGCCAGAAAAATGGCAGAGTCCACCTAGCCTGAGAACACTGTCCCCACCGAGGCTTTGCAGCGAGCACTACGGGGAAGGACTGAGGATACTGCAAGGTGTTACACCCATGGCAGCACCGGGCTGCAGAAAGGATAAACCGTGGCCACTTGGAAAGCTGCACAGGACTTGGGAGAATCTCTTCTTAGGGTGGGTTGTAGTAAACCCAGGATTGTCTTCCCGCAGGTGGGGACATGCTCCAGTTTGGGGCCTTCTAATTCCTATCAGTCAAGCAAAAGAGCCGCTTTGCAGAGCAGAGAGGGCTGGGACATAACATCCAGCTCCTCTCCCTCTCCATCACCATGCAAAGAGATGCTAACCATAGCCCTGCTCTGGAGAAAGAGATGGGAGAGTAAGGAAAGAGAGAGGGCAAGGGAAGAACAGATGCAGAAAACCACTGAGCTTAGGCAAGGCTGAAAAGACTGGGCTGTGAGGGCAAACAGAAGCAGAATCTAAGGCTAATTTCACAGTTACTAACGTGGATATCACAGGCATGTGATACGGCGATATTGCTGGGGTATTGGCACAATCACCCCCCCATCACATCAGGCCTCTCTAAACCCAGGCTCACCACCTCCCTAATACAGTCCTAGGGTCTCCAGTTGCCTCCAGGCACTGGGAGAACTTGCCTGGAGCTGTTTATTAAAAAAACCTGTGTAGACACTCCTTAGAAATGGGGTTCAGGAACCAACCCTCTGCTCACACCTTGCAGAAAGACAGCACTCCCCCATCCCAATCACTTCCCGTCCTCCTCTTTTCCACCTAAAAAAAACAGCCTGCAGAGCCTCAGACTGCGACTAACAGCTGAAACACTCACTGAAAGGGGGGGATCACTTTGCAGATTAGGCTGAGGAAGATCTGCAGGAGACAGGCTCCAGGATGGAAGTTTTGCACAAACCTGTGCAATGGACCAGACTGAGTCAGAGCCCTTCTACAATAGCATGGTCACGCTACTCAGATCAAGCTCCTTGGCCACTGTTAGCAATAACTGACCTTCTGTCTTGCTGTCGTCTGACTACCAACAAGCTCATCAGCCACCCTAGATCCCAGGGAAACGATGGTGGTGCAATTAATGGAACCTTTCTCATTTTGCTGCACGGTCTACCACTGTGGTCCCAGCAGCCGAGGACCACAGCGGCAGGACAGCGGCAGGGTGTCGGTATGGAGGGTGGGGGTAATGAGGGAGGAATTGGGAGAACATCAGGTAATGCGAGGCCGCAGGCGGAGATGGATGGCGCAGAGTTTCCCTGTGTCAGGCTTTTAGTCCCAGCAGGTTAAGGTACGGCTGCCTTGACAGATGCAACCATCCAGCTCGGAGGGATTCAAATTAAGGTCAAAAGCGATAAAGCAATGGTAAGCAAACAAATGTGTTGTTCCTGGCTCACAGTCATGCCCAGATGCACATTCCTCATCATTTATGAGCATAATTAAAATGCATCATTTGTGTGTGTGTGTGTGTTCACATACAGGCAGACACACACAATTTCTTTCTCTGGAAAGGAATACAGCTATAGGAACTATCATTTTCACTGCCTCAGTAGCAGCTTTCTAGATTTTAAGCTCGGGAAGAGGGGAAGGAAAATGGGAGAGGAAAGGATACCCCCTTTCCCTGTTTGACTTCCCCAGGAGAGGAAGGGAAGGCTGCTCACAGCTTTTCAGTCCTGAGCATGGATTTGGTGGTACCACTGTTTATGCAATTTTGCATTCGCAAAAAGCAGGGCCTTGGAGAGCTTGTGGCTGATATCAGGCCCAGGAGGGGCAGGTTTGCCCCCCATCTCCATCACTCAGCAGATTAATGAGCCATTACTCTTGGCTCTACAACGTAATCGCAGCCCAGATCTGCAGCAGCAAACTCTGAAACCCATGCCAGCTGTGCCCAGCTCTCGTCCAGCAGCCATGAAGATCCTACGTGCCAGGGCTTCCTTCCCTCCTCCTTCTGCGCAGCATGGCTTGATGCTGTGACAGATTCTCTTTGCTTCCTGCTATCTGCTCTCCATAGAAGCTGGTCAAATATCCCAGTCTATAATCTGAATCCCAGGAAACAACTTGTTTCACCAGTGGTGCCCAGAATCTTTGTCTAGAACTGGAAGGCAGATGTGCTTTGTGCTCTGAGGGACAGGGCTGAACTACCCATAGTTGACAAGACTATTTTGGCTCCGTGACGCCACTGGACATTATCAAGACTCTATTCTTCAGTCTCCCAGCTGAAGCACGCACTCCGTATGCCTTCCACCACAGGGTGTACCTTATCCTAAGGCATGCACACATCTTGCCTTAGACCCAAGACGTACCTGAAAGCAGAGAAGGGTGTCTGAGCACTGCTCTGCGCGTGAGGTTTGTTACAGCTGTTTTGGCTGCCCTCTAATTCTGTGTTAGTGCCTATCAGCGCACAAGCGCACTGAGGAACAGGGTGAATGCTTTTCCCTCACTGTAAACTGGTGATGCTGGCGGATTTGTTTGTTCCTAGCTAGAAAATGCTAAGCCCATCGGTTATGTCCTCACTATTCTCATCACGCCATCTAATTTACGCTGGCCTTCCACCCAGAGCACTGCCCTAAATTGTCACAAACAGTCAGCTCTCCATTACGCGGCTCAGTGGAGTGCGGGGTAGAGACATCTGTGCGCACAGACTCGGCGCTGCGGTGTTACCCAGTGCAGGATCCCCAGGCATAATTAACCTGGACACTGCACTGAATCCTGGCTGACTCTCCTGCAGCCCTGGTCTCCAGCTCATAAACCTTTCCAGAGAGCCAAGGCACATGGAGCAGGGACAGCTCTGCCTTTGCTCGTGCCACTGCCCCCACCCAGCGCTGGGCAGAGGGCTGCTGCCACCTCCATCTCTGACACCCCTGATGCTGCAGCTGCCTGCTGTGCTGGCAGAGTCACAGCGGCTGCTGCGAAGCCCACGCCCATAACTCTAGCTGGGCAAGGGCTGGCTCCATCCCTCACCCTGACAGCCCCTCTATGCTGCCTGCTTCTGCATCCTCTGCCCTGGGAACCTGGCTGAGGGACAAGCTGGGACCTAGCAAAAGTCCCACAGGATTTAATAATTCAATGCCGCGCTGCTAAGTATCTGAATTATAGATTCTCCATTAGGGACTTGGCCAAGATTGCCCTTGAGCTGAGAAACAGCCATCTTCTAAGAAGCTTGTGGACCATCACCACTTTGGTCTACTTCAGGATCTGGGCCTCAAGCAAAGTTGTCAGCAATTAGCAAGGATGTATTTTAGGTCTGTTT
>WHYT01016652.1:57143-78579 GCA_009806455.1 Tetrax tetrax | reverse complement strand
TTCCACCACAGGGTGTACCTTATCCTAAGGCATGCACACATCTTGCCTTAGACCCAAGACGTACCTGAAAGCAGAGAAGGGTGTCTGAGCACTGCTCTGCGCGTGAGGTTTGTTACAGCTGTTTTGACTGGCTTCTAATTCTGTGTTAGTGCCTATCAGTGGGTACACAAGTGCACTGAGGAACAGGGTGAATGCTTTTCCCTCACTGTAAATTGGTGATGCTGGCGGATTTGTTTGTTCCTAGCTAGAAAATGCTAAGCCCATCGGTTATGTCCTCACTATTCTCATCACGCCATCTAATTTACGCTGGCCTTCCACCCAGAGCACTGCCCTAAATTGTCACAAACAGTCAGCTCTCCATTACGCGGCTCAGTGGAGTGCGGGGTAGAGACATCTGTGCGCACAGACTCGGCGCTGCGGTGTTACCCAGCACAGGATCCCCAGGCATAATTAACCTGGACACTGCACTGAATCCTGGCTGACTCTCCTGCAGCCCTGGTCTCCAGCTCATAAACCTTTCCAGAGAGCCAAGGCACATGGAGCAGGGACAGCTCTGCGGTCCTCTGCCTTTGCTCGTGCCACTGCCCCCACCCAGCGCTGGGCAGAGGGCTGCTGCCACCTCCATCTCTGACACCCCTGATGCTGCAGCTGCCTGCTGTGCTGGCAGAGTCACAGCGGCTGCTGCGAAGCCCACGCCCATAACTCTAGCTGGGCAAGGGCTGGCTCCATCCCTCACCCTGACAGCCCCTCTATGCTGCCTGCTTCTGCATCCTCTGCCCTGGGAACCTGGCTGAGGGACAAGCTGGGACCTAGCAAAAGTCCCACAGGATTTAATAATTCAATGCCGCGCTGCTAAGTATCTGAATTATAGATTCTCCATTAGGGACTTGGCCAAGATTGCCCTTGAGCTGAGAAACAGCCATCTTCTAAGAAGCTTGTGGACCATCACCACTTTGGTCTACTTCAGGATCTGGGCCTCAAGCAAAGTTGTCAGCAATTAGCAAGGATGTATTTTAGGTCTGTTTCTAAATGTCTTGCAGCTGCACTGATCAGGAGCTGAGCACAAATAGCAAGTGAGAGAAATCTGTCTGGGCTCTTTACTGATGCAACTGGCTCTGGATGGAGTCAGACTTCCTTTTCCTTATTCCAAAGGCTGATGATGTCTTTAAATCTGTGAAAGCTGGGGTGTGGGTGGAAGGGGGAAAGGGATCATTCTGACCTCTGAATACTGAAATTGTTCAGACGTCACAGCCAAGCCTACCTGATGGTGGGTCAACAGAAGCTTGCCAGAAGCTCTCTCAGAGTTCAAGTGCTCATTAATTCATCAGTATTCACACAGGGTATTTAATCAGGACTGAGACTAACATGGAGTTAAGATCTTCTTCAGAGACAACACAAAATAAAGAGCATGGCAACGTTTGTCTTCTGCATTTCTACTAGTGACCTCTGCTAAACATCAGATCCCAGAATTGCCTGCCAAGGCCTCAGATATTATCGATAAGTCTTTCCACCATTTGCCCCATGGCATGTTTATCTCCGGTGGTAAAACAGCAGATTTCCTCCTGGCTAGCTGTACTGCCCTTGGTTCTCCAAACTTGGATCTCCTTCCTCGGGCACAGCATGGTGCCTCAGGCGCTGTCACCCGGAGCAAGCTCCCTCCTCTCTGCTGCGATAGCAGATGAAATTATTTGACGCTGTCTTTGCAAAAGGACCATAGCCTGAGATGCAAGTCTCAAAGGAAGAGGCAGAGGGGACAGCCTAGACCGTTACTACAGTGAATAAAGAAGAAAAAGACATATCCCTGCTGACATGCTGTGCAGTGTCCACCTCCTCATCCTGTTCCAGTCTTCTTTCCTGCTCCAGCATCTATCTGCTGGTATCCGGGAGCAGGACTTGACTCACAGCCCCGCTCAGCTCCTTCTGCCAGCCCCAGTGCACCACTGGCTGCACAGCCCCAGCCGCCTGAGCCGAGCCCTGCAAGGTCCCATCAGCATCTCCCGAACCGGAGCAGATGGACAAGCCGGCTTCAGCAATAAAGAGAGTTTGAAACCATTAAGAGCAGCGAGAGCAAAATGAAGCCCCCTGCAGTGCTGCTGCTATTAGGAAAACAACATCACCAGCAAACAAACAGAAAAGCGCATTGAAATTTTTGCCAAGAAGGCCCAACTTGGGAAATGAGGTACGCACACAGTGCCACAGGAGCCAGGCGCAAAGCAATTCAAGCTGCAGCTTTAAAGTGGGTCTTCTAACCAGTTTGGGATGCTTGATCCCATGACTTATATTAGAAGTACTTCACAAAAGGGACTGTTTCCCTGTCCTTGTGGTAAAAGCATTGTGGAATCAGGACTGACTATTCCAGGCAACTCTGCTTAAAGACATGGTTAACTGCTGCACTGAAGTAATAATCCTGCTGCTAAATCCAGAATTTAAATGCCTCAAGGGCTTAAGGGCTGACAGGAGCTAGAATTCATTTCCAGAGGTTTTATTTAGTTGCAGCAGCAATTTTACCTGAGGGTGACAGTAAATTTGAGAAATACAGGACTAATAATTTAACGGAATTGGCTGCGGCATTTTTTTAAAGGCACACAAACACACGCACAGGCTTGATGAAATGAGTTCTGCACATTGCACACTTGCAGGTTTCATTTGAATGGAAATGATTAATGGGAACACAAAGAAAGAACACAGCACAGCAACAAAACAAATCAGCTCTTCCTCCTAAAGGTCAGAACAAACCTGCCTCCTGACGTGGAAATCATCTCCTAGGACAGCATCAGGCATTTGCTTTTGCACCCACCCATTGCCTCTCCCAGCTGATGGCTGATTCCCAACACCCCAGGTAAGTGGATGGAGCCGTAACTAAACACACTCTTGGCCAGACATGGAGGACATGACCAGAGAGAGTGATTTACACCAGCTCTCTAATTTCAGAAGGTAACTTTTGCCTGTCTCTGTACCACTATTATTTACAATTAAAAAAAAAACCCCAAAAAACCCAAAAACAAAACAAAACAAAAAAAACAAACCAACCTAAAAGATCTTTTACTTGGTACCTCAGTGCAGCTTAGAAGATGCTTTCCCTCAGGAAGAGGTGGGGACGCAGTACAGCATCAATGTGGGATTTCCATCACCGAGAAGGTAACATGACAGCTGGTAGGGAGCTCTTGCCCCATTGCCTTGGTTCCAGGCATGAGCAAAGCAAACAGCCCTCCCATCCCTTTCCTGTGCTGAATAACAAGACCTGGGGACAACATTCTGTAAAAGTTCCATCTCTCAGCCCAGCCAAACTGCTATTTCAGGGAGAGAAATGAGCGGTCTGGGAGACTGGGCCCAAAAAGGGAACTAAATTTCCCAGCTGCGAGGCTGTTTCACAAAAAAAAAAGTCTACAGGATTTGAAAGCACTGATATCTCCCTACCTCCCTCCATCACTGTCATTGAGAAATATGTGCTTTTCTGCATTTATAACTGGGATGGAACAGATGGCGAAGGCTTTGGTTAATGAAATACGTCCGTTCAATTAACCCATGCCACCAGGGATGTGGCAATGCACAAGAACCAGCGCCCCATCACTGTAACAGGGTCCCCCTGCCCAAACCTGCACCCCTGCGTGAGGACTGGGGGTGCTATGGGCAGGACTCTGAGACACGGGCTGGACTTGCTGAACCTTGCTCAGCTGCCATTTCTGTTTTTCCAGAAGCTTTGTTTCTTTTTTCTCTCTCTCTTTTTTTTTCCTTCTTGGGCTGTTTTTGAGTTTCAGAGCTGTGTCCAGACATTTTGGACCCTGTGCTCACTCCTGCCTTGACAGCACATATAAAAGTTTATATCTGGTCTCCATGGTAATTGCAAAAAGAAAGGTTTAGGGGTTTAGTAGATAAGGAGCCGTACCAAAGGGAGTCAGGCCCCATTGCCAGTTCTGTCACCATATTTTGGGGAGGGGAACCCCATCCATGCCTCAGTTTCCCCATCTGTCCTGATGAATAGTTCTTAGTTCTCTGTGAACACCCCAGTTTCACTGACAGTTTGAAAATCAACCATCAATCAACACAGCTTTCTGAGGCAAAGCATGACATTTTATTTCAGATCTTTGTCTGAAACAAGGTTTGACTCCTTTAAAGCAGAGTGATGACATTTTGAAGCACACAAATTGAAATACACATGGGTACTGTTCAAAAGAAAAAAAAAAAACAACAAACAAAACCTCTTTTTTTTGGTCCAATTCCACCAATAACACATTTGCCACAAGAAATAGAGGCTAAAAGATACAAAGGCCTAGAATTACATCAGATGAATGTGGAGTAAGTCTTTTTTTTGCAGTTAAATAGTTTACTTCTAACCCTGCTCCCAGCTTCCACTGGTTCAGGAGCAGAGGCTCTTCAGGGGCATGGCAGGAACAGCTTCAGATAAAAAAAAACTGCATTAAATGCCAGCTGGACTTATTTTACCGGTTTAAAACCAAGCCATGTCAGATTTTCATTCCCAAATGGTAAATTGGTACATTTCCCAAAATAAATTACCTTGGTGTTTTGGGTTGGTTTTTTTTTTTGTTTTGTTTTGTTTTTTTTAAGTAAGTGAGAAAAGGAAAAAAAAACCACAATCTTCGGAGGTTTGGTTTTGTCCGTTGCCCCTGGCCCCCCCCCCGCCTTTCTTTTCATTCAGATCAGGAAGGAGAGAGAGTGCTTAACTGCCTCCCAAGCTCAGATGCAGTGCATTATTGATCTCTACAGCACAGTGAGGGAAAAAAAATACTTATATGGGAAATACCTATTCTCTTCAATTATGCATCTTTTTCTCTCATTTTGCAGAAAACCTGAGTGGTTTATTGGTCCCTTTGGTTGTGAGGAAATACCTTTGGATAGTGATTCATTCAGAAATCAGATTTATGCAGCCAGCAGAGAAACACAGCCCATGACACCTCCCAACAGGCACCGACAGCCTGAAGTGTGACACACATGGTGACAAAGTCACACAGACTGCCCCCGGCGAACGTGCCAGTCAATCCCTGCACGTGTGAGGGAGCACCCGACGTGCTCTCTGACATCCAACGACCCCGGTGAACCCAGATCCTTCCAGTGTGCCAGTTCTCGGCTGCAGCCACCGCTAACGGTCCTGCCGCTGCGGGAAGGCAGCTCCCGCTGCTTCAAACAGCTCCTGACACCTCTTAGGTCCCCCCCCAAATACATCCTTCAGACATTCCCATTTGTCTTGGGATACCTCTCTTTTGACTTCCTTTGAGCTATTTTGTGGGCTCGTCTGCCTCCCAGCACTCGGTACCACCCCTGAAACCTGTCTCTCCTTAGTGGCATCACAGGCACGTTTGGATTTGTGACCGTACCCACACTCTCTCGAGCTGAGCTAAACAGTTTCCAGGGGTAAAGCAGTATGACTGAAACTCCTGCTAGGCTTTCATAATGAATATGAAGTTGCCAGACAGTAGAAATTCCTAACTTCACCCAGTTTTCTAAATCCACTTATTAATGCTAATCAGCCAAGAGCAGACAAGCCATCCCATTTTGACTAGAATTACATTCTCTTTTTTTGACAACAAAACAATTCTTGTGAAAATATTGGTATATCATCATACATGAAACTCAGTATTTTATTAACAGAATGTGCTAACTCAGGACTCAGACAAGATATTGGCTGCAGAAATGATCAGGTTGACTCATCTTTGTTCATGGCAGAAGTTTCAGAGACTCATCCCAGCTCCTGCCGTGAATTGTTCAGGCCTGAGAGCAACCCTGGATCTGAACTCTCCTCGAGCTTTGAAGACACTCTGATCTAGCTCCAAATCTGCCGGTTTAGAGGGCACAGCGTGTCCTCTGGGATATTTCAGCAGCTGAATCAAATCATTTGATGGTTTTGTAATGTGCTCAACTGGGACGCCACAGGTTGACTGTGCTAACATAACTGCTGCCTGCGACGATGGCAGCTGGCTAACAATAGGACTCAAGATAAAAGGATAATTTTGCAGCTCTGAAGTGAAGGCATACTACATATAACAATAAAAAAACTGAATCCTTCCCGAAACACCAGATTCTAGAATCAAAGCTCTGCATCCACTTGCCCATATCAAATCACAAAGGCTGATGGGCAGGTAGAGGTGCCTCTTTGCCCAGGGTGCTGGTCTTGGCCAGAGTGAAGGAGCTGGTTCCACATTTGTATCTCCTTCATAATAGCTCCAAGTAAGAGATGGTTTCTGACAGCTTGACCACCTCTCACTCTCACAAGTTGGCTGCCTTGTCATTGGCAGAGTCCTCAAGCAGATCCAGCTGCCCAGACAGAGCTGGCTCATACTTTGAAACATGGCAGGCAGCCAGAGCAGCAGAGACGTGCTGGCTTTTCCCCACACAGTCCCTTAACAAGGAATCCTGATGTTCCTGGGCACAGCTTTCATTCCCTGGGTACCTCACACCATCCGGCAGTCGCTCTGATTATCTCTGAGACTCCCCTTAGCAGAGACACAAACAACCTCTTTCCTTCCTTTGTCTCTTGGGATGAGCACATAAGGAAACACCATTAAACAGAAATTTGCTTGAACCGGAGAGGCAATTCCAGGCCACTCTAACAAGGTGAATACTGTCCTTGCTATTTTAAGATCTGTCCGTGTCAGGGTTTGTGCCTTTGCTTAAGCCACCCAAGCCAGGCACACACACCAGCTTCCATGGGGAGTCAGGCTCATTGAGGGTGCCTATCCATCTGGCTGTTAGAAATATTACCATTCTGTCCATCTCAATTTCTTTTTGCTTTGACCCAGACAGTGAGCGCAGACCATCTTCAGATGGTACCTTCTGCCCAGATAGATCTCACTTCCCCTTCTCTTAGGATGCCTGAGTTTTATAAAAGCTGCATATGTGATAGCTCCCTAATCCCCTTCAGACACAACAAATAGATTAGCACAAGCAGTTTAACCCAGACATCTTTGATATTCATCCTCACCTTGAATGGTGTGGACAGGGAGCAAGCACAGTTCAACACCATGAGCTGCTAAAGGCTTAACAAGCCACCAGGGCAGTGACCATTTCAGTCAGTTGAGAAAGACCCAGACCTGTGGTCTCTGAAATCCTCACCATTTTCCCATCTCTGAATTCTGGTCCAGGATGGAGTTCGGGGAAAAAATAAGCAGCAAAGACAAACTAATTTCACCATCAAAATGGTGCTTTCAACTTGCCACAGAGAGTCCGCAGTATCAAAACACCATTAAGTAGTTGCACATTGACAGACTCTCCTAATTGCTGCAAGGAGCAATTCAATTATGTTTTCGACACTGAAATGAGTCATTATCAGTCTATAGGCGAAAATTGTGTTTGTGGGGTCGTGTTTTTTATAGCATGTGCTATCTTCTTCCCAAAAGTTAGCTATTTTACTGCTGACAATATTCATTTTGGATTGATTCTTCCCTTTACAAACTAAATTGAGACATTTCTAGTTATAGGACCAATGTTCCACTGTAGATCAGAAAAGCTCAAAGCCATACTTTCCTATCTAAGGTTATGAAACAGAAACCTTAAGGCCCCATCCGTCTTGTGAAATTCAACTACTTCCTAAACAGATTATAAGTGACCACACTTCTACCCTGACTTCATTGTAACTCTAGTCTAGAAAAGACCCTAAGCACAATTAAGCTAGTACCCAAGTTCAGACCAGTGATAGCTGGTTTTCAAGAAAGGAAGAAATAATTCCTTTTATGAAAGCACCTGGGATGAAAGGTGGCAAAGATATTCTGAATTAGAGATGCTGAATGGGTTGAAATACACAGAGCATCCTAACAACTGAAGCAACTTACTGAATACTTAAAAGGAAGTTGAGTCAGGTTTGATCTACTACTTGGATGACCAAGGATGGTTAAGAGCTACAAGAACACTTGAACTTTTCCCACAGAGAGAGATTTTTTTCCTTTGTTCCTACAGCAATTTGAAAGCAAGATGATTGCAGAGCGTTGAGATTCAGCAGCACTGAATAAGTTCTGTTTTGAGAGCTCTGGGTTAAACAGCACTGATTTAGATGTTCACGCCTGTGCAGTAGTTCAGCAAAGATAACAGGTTGCAGTAGCCACTAGGTAATTGACCTATGGTGATTTAAAACCTTAATTTGCTTTCATGCTTCCTGATTTAAAGCAGTGTGTGCACTTGGGCATAACTGCCTTAAGAGGTCTGAGCAATATTTTAGCTCAGATTCCTCAGGAAACAAGGCTTAACAGAGCATACAGACTATCCCTCCTAATAACTCCTAAATGCATTGGCCATTCTCAGCCAAACCAGTTGCAGGGTTCAGAGTCTTGATGCTTATAACCTTCTTACAGGTTTTGTGAAAAGCCAGAGCCAAACTCTGCTCTTGCTTGTTTTGAGAGCAGGCAGTTGGTTGAGCACCGTGGGCAGCTGTGATTTGGTCACAACGCATCCCATCTCTTCTGTGGTGGGCACATCACACGGGACGTGAAGCAAGAAGAGGACAGTCAGGCTGACATGGGGCTGGGTCCTAGATGTAAAAGGGAAAATATAGTAATCTAAGCTACGTTGGCCCAGCTGCCTGCTGAATGTCCTGTTTTTAAATAGCTGTGTTATAGCCATGACTTCATCACATTCCCTTTACATACAGCCAGTGACACAGGAATGAAATGTCGTTCTCCAGCAGAGAGACAAGGCAGCAAAGGGGTGAAACGGATCTCCCTTGTGCCAGCCAGGTAGGGCAAGAGGCTGCAGAGCCCTGGGTGATAGCTGCAGACAGTAACCAGGCTCCCTGGGTGATTTGTAGGCTCTGAACAGCAAAGCTGTCCGAGCATCAGTGAATCTCCCTCGGTCTGCACCTTTGCTGAGCTGACTTATTGAACGTGTCAATATCAGAAGTGGGCTGGGGACCGGCTGCAAAGCTCCAAACCTGACTTTTCTCTGTGTTTGCACTCCCCTCCAGCCTAAAGTTTCATCTTCAAGTGAGTTCAGGTTTTGGCTGGCCTCGGATGGCAAAGGACTGCTGGAAAATGCTGCTTTAATCACACAAGGCAAATCTGAAGAGGCTCATTTTCACGGAATGCAAACTTAATGACTGAGTTAAGTTCACTGTTAAAAGGCAGCTTGGTCAAGCAAGCAGGGAAGAGCTGGAGCCAGAAGGTCCAGCTTCCTGCTGCCCATTAAATAATCTCGTGCACCTGTGGGCCATAGCTTCCCTGCTGAGAAAATGGGGTTAGTCCCCACGTGCTCCGGTCACAGGACAGTGGGCATTTCAGGAGTGCCACATTTTCATTATTGCTATTCTTAAATTAAAATTCAAGTGCTGACCAAAAGCTCACTAAAGTAAAAAAGAAAACTCTCTGTACTTCAGCAAAATATAACATACCCCTCCTTACACTGCCTGACAAAGTCCTTGTCACAATGACATGGAGAGAGATTACAAGAAACGTGAAGAATGCTCCAAAACCGTCACATTTTCAAAACCAGGTTGTGTTATTTGCAAGCACAGGACACTGTGAAGCCGGTGCCTGTCCCACCAGGGCCACACTGCATGGTGGCACGATCCCATCAAGAGCAGCAGGACTCACCCTCTAGTCAGGGAGCCTAGGGCCACGAAGGGAAGTGATAATAGTTAAAGAGATGTCTGGAGCTTGCAGAAATAGATATTTTCCCAGGAATAAAACATGACTTTGAATAAATGTTTTATTCCATTGCATATAATGAATGGCAGTGAATGCGATTTGGGGAACTGTCAGAGAGGGGAGCACAGACATAGTACATGCACTGCAGACAGGATTAATGAGGTTGTTTAACTGAAAAGCAGGGAATTGAGATCACTGTTAATTTTAATCCCCTTTCCTGTTTCCTCTGTTTGTGGGTTTGGTTTTTTTTTTTTTTCCTTTTTTATGATCACTTTCCTATGTGGCTGATAAAATAGGGCCATCAAAATGTTTGTTAGTAACTCGTGCAGGAAGCAATCCATATGCAACTGCATGGAAGGTGAAGAGGCATCCGCTGCTCAGCATTTCCAGCAGATTTAGCATCAAGCTCAGCTTGCAGCCTGGCAAACACCACTATTTGCTTCCAGAAGAAGCAGTGGAAATAAGTCACTAGGAAATAAATAAAGGACGATGCTCTAACCCAACAGCTGCTGGAACTGGTCTGATCTGTGGCAACACCACTTTGCAGAGGAACCTGTCATTGTTCTCTGTGTATGGCTTAATAGAGGCTGTCAGGATTATGGAAAACTGTCACTCTTGTGTGGAGCAGGGCAGCCCTCACTCCTGTGCTTAGTAGACAACACTGCACAGCTTGTACCAGCATGGGGAATAGGGCCAGTGCCTGCCACATTATCTCCTTTTTGGCTGCTAGAGCCATTTTTAGGAGGGGATTTGCTCCAGTTTTTATTAATTGCTTTAACAGGCAGAGAGTATTCTTGTTGGTAGATTAGTTTCCTCTTTTCAGGAGGAACACGCTCCCCTTTGCCAGCTAAATCTTCCCTCTACAAAGCTCTGAGAGCCCAATGTGAGGAAAATCGTGTCTGGTTTCACCTGGTTTATTCAAACTACAAAGAGGCTTGTCCTGGCAAAGGAGCATCGTGGTGCTGTTAAAAGAGCAAAATGGCAACAGGGCATCATCTCCAGCTAATTGTTTCATCAACTTGGAGAGCAACAACCGCTCACTAAATAAGGCACTTTTTTTTTTTTTTTTTCCTGCTTTGCAATTGTGCCCTTCTGTCTGCCAAGAAAAACTGACACTGAAGGCTTCTCAGGGCCTCTAGAAATGTTGCCTTTGGTTTTAGTCCAGAAAGACAAAAAGCTGCAAATTGGAAGAGGCAGAGAAAACTCTATGGAGATTTGCCCTCCTCCCACCCACGTGAAACCACATAACCAGTAAGCATTGGCTGGAAGAAAAAGAATTAATGAAACTTGTTTGCTGCATCTGCGTCAGAAAATATTAATGCTCAGCTAAAGAAAAGACACTTGAGAGTTTCCTCAAATATGTTTATGTTTCCAGTTGCTTTTGGAAAAACAATCAAGTTTGCATATTTTTACCAAAATATTGAAAGTGCTTGACTCTTTCATATTACAAACCAGGAAATTGAAGCCACTAAACCACTCCTAGAATAAGATTTGAGAAAAAATAAAGAACTAGTTATTGCTACTTGTAATGAACTGAACTGGCAAAAGTTTTTATTTTTTCCTGTTCCTGAGTTATCCAAGAATTAAACACGATGTAAGCACCTATTAGTGAAAGTGCGTGCTCACACATGTTGATTTCCCTGTCTCAAGCTCGGCTCATTTGCAATTTAAAGGAACAACAGTAAAACATTTCTGCACTTTAAAACCACATCTCTTCACCAGTAAAGTTCCTTCCAGAACACACCTTCCTTCTGTTCTGGCATGCCCATTTGTGGGCTGTCTTTAAGCTTCGGGTCTAAATTTCTCCTCCCCTCTCTCCATGCAGGTGGCCAGAGAGGGAGCCGGGCCAAATGTCCCTGGGTGCTAAACCTGGCATCAGTGTTATTGATCTATTATCAACAGAAAAGGTTCACTAGATTGTGCAGATGGCTACAAATCTGTAATCTTAGATTTCCGAAGCAAATGAGTCAAGGAAGTTCACTTAAGGATCAAGGTCTGCTTGCAGGACACAAGTGTGAATGAGAAGGCATTTCTCACTCTTGTAAAAAAGAAGGGAAGAGATGGTGGGGAGAGAGACCAAGGCTACCTCTGAACTGGCCAGCCTGCTTACCAGAAGCCCAGGGGCCACTGGTAAGAACAGGTGTACCCACGTGCTAGATGCTTCCTGCAGAACGTGGTTAGTGCCCGCATGCCGAGCCAAGCCTACCCACCAGATTAACTGTGTGCGTGGGACCAGCCAGTCATGATGAGGAATTCCTCTGGTTCCAGGTGTGATTGGCAAGAAAAGGAATAAGAAGATAGGAGCTGAAAGGCTGTGTGCAGTAACCTTTCCCTTTGTCAGAAATGTCAAACCAATTCCTAACAGCTCACTTTAAAATGCACTTTACATCTTCTTTTTGACATCTTTCCCACCTCCTCAGCACTGCCAGAAGATACAAATTCACCCTGACACCCAGAAGATGAAGGGAAAACAAGAAAATAAAATGCAAGAAGAGAAAAACAAATCTCTAAATTCTTTTTAACCGTCATAGAGGACAACAAGAGTTAGCATGATACACTTACTGACAAATCAAGCATGAACCACCTTCTCACCACAAAATACCAGGGCTAATCAGGCAGGAATGAGGTTACTTATCCTAGCAGGACCCAATGATTATTGTCTTATTTCCATGCTAAATGCTGATAGTACTTTGTAACATAACTACATCAGGTTCATTTTCTTACTGCTTTTCTCCTCTCACAAACTTCCTCCATTCCTTTTCTCTGTCATGTTGACTTGCAGAACCTAACCTCTTTGCGTCAGGAAAGCTGTCCAGCTCTGTGAATTGCTGCTGAACAAAGACACAAATCACGCAAGACCAAAAAAAAAAAAACTAAAACCCAACAAATCACCAACAAAACCAAACCAAAACTGTAATCCACAATAAAGAGAAAAGGAAGAGATTTCATGGGCAAAACTCTCACATCTGCATTTTGTGACTTTATGGGTGGATTTCCTCTTACCTAAACTTATAATGTCTTAAAAATTAGATATCTAGTCTTATTAGCCATCTGGGCTTCTACTATACTCAGTGAACAAAGAAAGGGCAAGTCAGGAGAATGATTCACCATATCTTCTTTAGAAAGCTATTTTGGGATGGACTAAATCATTCCTTGGACATTAGACAATTAATATAGACTAGATGTCCAACTTCTACACAGCTACAGGGTAAGATGTGCTACTGTCATGACACAAGGAAGGATAGGTCTGAAGACTGAAGACTGATAATAGACATCAGTGACAATTACCTGGTTTTAAAACCTCTGGGAAGGAACAGACCTAGGGAGAGAAAACGCTTGTTCAAGGTCACAGAGAAGGTCACTAGAACTGCTCGTGACTCCCAAGTGCACTCCAATATCCTGAATAAAACATATTCATTTATAATGCAAGGAATGAGGTTTAGGAAATGACAGTCCAAATGCCACATGCAAAAAAAAAAAAAAAAAAATCAGAAGAAAAACCATGACCTTACATTGGCACACGTTTAACTAGTTACATTTATGTGAGCAGAAGCACACCAGTTCCCTCAAGCTTCTGAAAATATTAGTAGAAGAAAAACACGATCCTGTGGATTTCTAATAGCTGCTTGCTTTAACGAAAACCTGAGGCATAGGATGCGATCAGTGACCACATTACCTAACCAAACGTAAAGTAAATACACTGCAGTCTAACTAGAACTGGGGCAAAAGCTGCAGGGAGCAGAAGGGCTTTGCACTGCACAAAATTAATGCTGGCTCTGGACTATGTGATGGGAAATACTTTGAAAAAATACTGCGGAGAGCAGCTGGACGCCAACCTGGGGATGTCCAGCGATGTGGGACTTCCATATGTGAAGCCAGCAGCGACCAGAAGGTGGGAAACAAGCTTCATCTCCCCCATGTTCAACCCTGTCACAGCCAATAGGACCCCACAGGAGATGCGAGGAACTTAAGGGACCTTCCAGAGACCTCTGGGAAAAGGCAGGTCATGAAACATTTGGAGTGACTACATTGTGAAAAACAAACAGACCTGACCATAGACTTACAGATAAATTGCCATTTGCTGCTATGCTTGAGACAGCAGTGTTAAATATCAGTTATAATGGCAGTACAGAAAAGCCCACACAGACCTGAAGGATGCTTTTTATCCTTATACCACTATGTCCCGTTGGACTTCATTTTAGCTGCAGCCACTTTTGTAGAACAAGAACTAACTGCCAGCGAAATCAGGGCTTCCCCTCTTCCTCCTCCCAACACTTCATAACCACAAACCTCAGCTGCGCTCACTTGCTTCCTGTGTTTACCCAGCAGATCATGGCAAAAAAGGACCAGAGGAAGGAGTTTATAATAGGAAAATAATCAATACTGACACGCCAGCACTGTCTGCAAGGCAATCATTAGCGGCTCAGGAGAGACCTCGGGGGCTGCTGTTTGCTCAGCGCGCGATTGCCTCCTGCGGAGAGCTGAGCTGCTACCAAAGTCTTCAGCAGGTGCCTCTTCCTCCTCCTCTCCTCCTCCAGCCCAGGGAATCCAGTGCAAGTCAGGCAACTAAATTATACCTCTGGGTTATTATCAGCAGTATTAATTACTGTGTTCTCCCTAATTATCCTCTCTTAACACACTCAGTTGGTTAGCAGGAACAATGCAAGGTTGGCAAACAGTGGCATTTAAAAATGATTGGGCCAGAGGCTCGACGGATATAAAGCAGCACAGCAGGTTTATAGAAAGGTCAGTTTGTGCTTGTGGTGGAGTTTAGCCACTGTTTTACGAGGGCGTGAGCCGAGCTGCAGCTAAGCTGACATGCCCTGGCCAGCTGGCATGAACGGAGACAAACAGTTTTGGGTCAGTTGTTCACTGGTCTACATTGTGACCTTGTGCAAAGTGCTATTCCCTACCACAGCTCTAATGTGACTTTCTGACCTACGTTAAAATAAACATCACAGTATCATCATCCAAAGTCAGAACGTTCCTTTTGTCTCCCGTTCCACCCTGCACAAACTGCAGGTAGACTTGGGAAACCCAGGGAGATTCTGATACGTTTTGGTCATCTGTACGGTTCTTGAAATAACTGGACCTCAGTGGACTCACACTCAGATCATTGACACACGGACAGTCACATTTCCAAAGTAAGACAACTTAATTTTGCACTTCCCTACCACTGGTGTTCAAATCTTTCATTCTCCCCAGGCTGGCACTCTCCTTCTTGGATGCAACTTATGTCTGAGGTCTGCAACTCAACCTACCAGATTCAACCAATCTCAAATGTGATTGACAAGAATAACTGCTCAATGGCCTGAGAGTCTGCCATTGGAGCCTTGACAGATTTGCTGCCTTGGGGGATGACAAATCTTTCCCATCAAAATATACACATGTCCCTATCACATAGATCTTTTCCTGAAAGAGCATTAACATTCAGATAAAGGGTATTAAAATGAAAAAAAATTCTACAATCTGGAGTGCACCTTCTTGGTCTGTGATCTTTCAGCATGAGGCTTTAGATGTACGTGTGTTTGTAACCTCAAGCTGTGGAACATTTTCTTCAAATGTGTTTTTGTTTTGTTCTCACTTGGTGCCTACGAAAATCACATCTAACTGGTCTTCTGTCCTGCAGAAGACATGACATAAAACACAACAGCATTTGCAGAGATGAACTCAGAAAATGTCAGCCTATTTTCTACGCAGAGCCTACTAAAGCTCTATTAGTCTCCTCTTGCCAGCTATGGGATATAAAGCACTTTTTGCAAATATCATCAGACTCCTGTGCTCATCTGCCTCCAGAGTTCAGAGTTTAAATGAAGCACTCAGAAAATATAGATCCAAGCAGGCAAGATATATTTGCTAGTGTAGAGAGAAGCAATAGAAATCCCATTTTAACAAACTGTTCTTTAGCTCAGAGAGTGAAATCCAGTCTGGAGAAGGTCAATTCTAGCTCTATGTATATCATTTAAGTCCTTCTTAGGTCTGTAGCTGTCACACACTTTTGGAAATGTTTATCCTGATAGAAGATCCCTGTGTTTTTCAAGAACAAATAGTGACTGCTGCATTTTTAGCACATTCCCTACAACAACCATAATCAGGGCAAGAAGAATGACACTCTGCTCTAGGCACTGAGTGGGCACCAACTGAGGTAAATCTGCCCATTTCTTGGCTAATTCCTGCTCCAAGGATGTCTGCAGATCCGCAGTGCTGGAGGAGGAGTGGCAGAGATGTGCAGGTGGAGGACAAGCCTACAGAAGGATGAGACAGTGCCTCAAACATCAAACTCTCTCAGTCTGACCATTTACTTCAATTACCATCTGCAGCATGAGCTGGTGACACCAGAACCAGAATCATGCTCCTTTCTGGAGGTCATCCATGGTTTTTCCTTCATTTTGATTAGATAAACGTTGCTCACGGCTGGAAGTACCCAGCAGAAAACTGAGAGCAGCCGCATCCACGATAAAGAGTCAATGCATGATTAGGGTAGGTGCACTACAATGCTGAAGAAGCCCTCTCCATGTGAATTCATTAATGACAAAAAGAATTCTGCCCAACGATGCCACAAAAAAAAAAAGAAATTGGGACATATAAAAACCCCCTCTTTCTTAGCCAGCAAACCTCCATCCTTGTAAACCTCTTCCATGGCGATGAGCACTCTCTCAGGAAGTAGCACAGTCTTGTTTCACTGGCGGTTTTGCATCACGAAGGTGACCTGCTCCATAATGCTGCTGCAAAATGTTCAGAGTGTAAAATGTGATAAATAGGTTGGGGTCTGATTCCTACCTGCCCTGGGCCATTTTGGGTAGTTCCACAGCCCATTTCAGTCAAATCTTTCCAGCAAGATTTGGATCAATCCCGGTGTAAATTGGGGCTCCCAAGGCCTCCTTAGTTTGGCTTTTTATCTGGAGGAGAGCATGCAGGACAGTGTTTGTGCTGATGAATAGCTTGGTATTATAGTAACAAGGGGCAGGAGATCCAAAACCCTGCTGCTGTTAATATACATGAGTCACCACCGCTGTGTGTGCCAAACATGCCTCCAAACGAAGCTGCAGTTTGCCCTTGGTTGTTAGGCTGGGCAAAGGCAAGTTTGCAAAACTTTTTTTTTTTTTTTTCCTTCAGTGATTCACGATATTGACATAGCAGAAATCTCTGTCTCGATCTGCTTACTGGCAAACAGCGAACAAAGATGACTGTTGTATGTTTGCATTTTATTAATAGTTTACACCTTGAATTTTTCTTCTCTTTTGTTCCTGCTGATCTCACAGAAAACTATAAAAAAAAAAATATATATAGATGTCTGCCAAATAGATTTCTTGGAGGAAAGCAGAAAAGTGTGAATAATGGGTTCTGAAAAATGGATAATTAGCAGATTAAATAACCCCAAGGACTGGGGAATTTTTTCATCATCTGCAGATATTCGCCATTCCTATTTTTCTGAATAAATTATGTGTACCCTCCAGGTACATTTTTTTCTCTTAGTTCATATAATAAAAATAGAGGTGTCTACTGCGGGGGCAGGGGAGGTTATTTTTTTATTTTAATTCAATTTAATGTATCTGACAGTGAGAAAACAACAGCTCTGGCTGCAGTTATGAGTCTATGGGCAGTTGCTGTGCAGACCTCCTGACCCTAGCACCTCTGCCCTGACCTTTCCATTCCTACAAATGGCTGCTGTTCAATTTAGTTTAGTAATCACAAGCTAACGCAGCTTGCCAATGTCAGCAGGACTGCCAGTGGGTAGCAGGCACACAACAAAAATTGTGGACCCATTTGTCTCTGGGTGCACATGGCTGCAGCTCTCCCTCAGGGTTCCAACTCATATTCCAGCATTTTTTTTTCTAAATATTGCCTTACTTCTCATTCACTTACTCTGCTTCTTGGTATATCTAGAAATAAGGAACACGCAAACCTTCAGTGAGACAAAATCAAAGCAATTTGCTTCTCATCTAACACAGGGCAAGGCTAGACCACAGAAAAGGGTCCTTCCTTCCCCCAGACAGCAGTTTGTACGCAGTTAGAGTCGCTCATCACCAGCCCACCGCTCTGAAAGGTGCGAGCAGCTTTGCCCACACATTTTTGGAAATAAAAGAATAGATAAAAGAATATCTGCCCCACTGAGGTGTTCAGCTGCTGATTTGTGGAAGCAGTAGAGGAACTGGTCCTTAAAAAATGGACAGGACTTTGTTGCAACATAGGAGTTCACAAGAGCAGGTTTTTCATAGCAATTCTCTTATCAAAAAGTAGAGAGCCAAAGCTCTATATCCTACTAACATCATAAGAAAAATGATACTACTGTTACTTACTATAAATAAACCTGATAAAGTGTTTCAAAGCTCGAGCCCTCCAAATCTTTTTTTTTTTTTTTTCTAATGAAACATTGTCATCTTAGAGGCAAAATAAAACTCTTCCCTTAGAGACAGTAATTTAATAGCAGGGACATTAATTAATTTCATCTCCACATCAATGCTCTGTTTTATTTAAACTCCCATCCTGCAGCCACTGGGGTGCTCGAGCATCTGCAGAGCCTGCAAGAGCCCTGGCCCGCAGCCAAAGGGAGGTGTGGTGTGGGTGGCAGATGGCAGACTAATGTAGACATGACAGACCTGGCTCTAAGCTGGCTCGCTTGGGTAGTAGCAGTGGTTTACCAAGAGTAACATGGTGCTTAAGCCCAAAGCAGGATAAATTACAACCATTCATACTCAGTTCAGGCAATAGGATGACCATGGACCTTTGCTAGCAATAATGAAATTAGTTATTACAAGTAGGCTTCAAGTATTCATATGCCCTAAAACCATCTATATTCTTCATCTTTGTCAGTGAAAATTTGCCATGGTAAATCACTAGGAAACCAGAACGTTGGTTATATGTGTGAATGATGGTAGTTTCCCTCCTCAGAAATGTCCTCACTGGACTACAACGGTAAACTCAATAGCTGCATCCAACGTCCATGGCATACGCAAATCCAGTGCCCAGAACTACGAAAGTATGGTTTGACATGACCCATAGACCTTGCTAAATCCTTAGCTACAGCCTGCTGAGGCCTGAAAAATACAATTCAACGTCAAGGAAAGATGTCATGAGGCACTGTCAGGAAGATGTCTCTATCAGTAGCCCCATTGAAAATCAAATTGATCTTTCATTACCCCATGCAATTAACCTATGTAAATATGTGCTAATGGCCACTTCACTAGTAATTAGTTTCACTTGCTCATCAAGCCACATGAAGACACAAGCACACACTGTTCAAAAAGAGCATGTCTTTGGTGACCAGACCCCTCCAGCCTGGAAGGAAAACGCAGGAAGCCAGCGGCAGGGTAACACCATTGATAGGACAGCCGTCCTACACTTCTCTCTGTGAGCAGTTTCTGAAAGGTAAACTCAGTGACTTGCTGATGCTACAACACTGAAAAAATTCTCCTGGCCATTCTAGCCACCACTGTTGCTGTTAATAATCTTCTTATTACTCTGATCTGTTCATCTTCACAGTGGTGAAGCAGGGTCAGGCTAGTTGCCCACCTGTGCACCGCGACATTGAAAGAAGGACAGGCAAGTTCTTCTGTGGACAAGTCTGTTCTCCTCCCTAGTCCTTGCCAAGGAAACATGAGCAGATGGTACGCAAGGAAGAGGGCAGCAGTAACAGTGCTTACGAGGCAGCCCAGTATTCCCAGAAATAGGAAGCCATGCTCGTTTGCCTTGATTTCAGTCCTATGACATTGCTGCTCCTGCTCCAACAGAAGATAGGGACTGCATATCTTAGGGTCGAGACATCCCAGGGCACTGACCTGCTCTGAGTCTTCAAAAAAAAAGGTAGATCTTGGGCTCTAACTCCTGTCCCAAGAGACTCAGACCCCTCGTACGTTATTTAGAGCAGCACTATTTCTGTCTCCAAGGTCTTGAGCAAGCACACAATGCAGGAAATATATCATCCTCCCTCTTTTTCCTGTTCCAAGAGTTCAGCTGTGCCAATGTGGACAGACTGAGTTTTTACCTCATTTAAGTCCTCTGTATTTGAAAACATAAGTGCCAACCACTAAGTGGCACAGACCCGCATCCTCCTCTCTTCTGCATCATCTCCCAAGGCCTTTCCAACATTGCAGCCAAAGCCAAAGGAGTTTATCTGACCACACACCCCTTTCCTCTTCTGAGACTGTTCTACAGTTGCTTAGAAAGCATCACATCAAACTTGCCCTCTCCAAAAGCCATTATACCCTGCCCTGTCACTGCCTAGACAGCAGCAGGGCCATGAGGACACGAATCAGACAAGAAGCAGCGCCAGGGGTACAGCTCTGCCTGATGAGCTGGGTTGCAGTAACGGGATTTTCTTCCTTAAGTACTTGAGTACCAAGAGAGCTTGGTACCTGCAAATGAGCCCCACTTTTACACATTTAAAATTACCTTTAAGAGCTCAGAACTCTCTTGATCTTCAGTGCCAGATTTGGAGTTGTCACCTGCCTCTGCCTGTTACTCATCAGTAAAACAGCAATAGCAGCGACCTGTCGACTTCAGGTGCTGCTGTTCCTGTGGTAGATGCTCACACTTCTGACAACAGCTGGGTGCAGACTCAGCAAGACAAATCCCATTCTCAGAGTTCTTTGCCATTAGAAAGTAAACTTAATTAGTCTACTGCAGATATGCACACAGAAAACGTAACTTCTGGAGAACTGAAACACCCTCCCACGCTCCCTGCAGAATCCTCCAGAAGCACTGCAGCTCCCTGTCCCTGCAAGCACACGTCACAGACCACAGTTGTGTACCCCAGCACCATGCACTGTAGCGTTTTTATGTTCTGTCAATAATTCTCTCCAGCAGCTCGGCAAGCTTGGCAAAGCTCAAGGCTACAGCCATCGGTTTTTATGAGCATAATAAGCAGAGTTTATTTCCACACAACGGACAAACATTTCCAGGATCCCAGCCACGTACACAGGGCACCTGAGACACCAGCAGCTGTCTCCATCTCCACTTGACCCTCTGAAAAAGGAGGCACGGAAAATGCTATCCCAGCAGGCATTAATGCAGGTTAATTAAACCTAAACTGCTCGGCAGGGGCACAGTGAATTGAGAAACGATGCTTCTGCAGGCTGCCCAGTGCACCAATCCCACTGTGGCATCATCATTAATGGTTCTCACACAAGCCTCAGGGCTCATTTGCTTGACAAGAGCAAAGCAGTAATTTTACTGTTGAACACTTGCAAAAATGATGCCCTGAATGTTATCAAAAGTGACAGGCAAGTTATGTGAGCAGTTAACTGAAGGTTACTTTTTAGGGCCAAACCTCTGAACAGATCAGACATCAGTTAGTTCATGCATGGAAGGAGGAGGGGAAAGAAAACATAAGGAGAAAAAGGAGGAAGGAAGAAAACAGAAAAGGGGAAAAGAAATATCAGTAAAGATATGGACTTCATTGGTTTTGCTGAATCAGTGCTCTGAGGTATAGAAGGGGGAAGACTTCAAGCATGCCAGCTGCCTGCATTCCCCGGGGAGCTCTGACCATGCCAGTCAGTTGGCAGCTGCTGCAGTTCAGGCAGTGCAGCTGGGACAGCAGGAAGAAGCTGAGGTTCCGGCACATGCAGGAGAAGCACCCTTCAATCTATACCTCCCACAGATTTTGGGGGCTTCTGCTTTCCTCTACTTTCCTCGAGTGAAAACCTCATGAGAAAACTCCCAAGGTCTGGCAAATTGCTTCATTTACAGTATGGACACTTGAAGAGGAAGAAAATCATCCACAAAGTGAATGTACCTGGGCACCCTCCCATTCAAGATTTTCAGAAAAAAAAATAAAAAAATAAAAAATACAGTCTTTGAGACTTAGGAAACTGCTTAGAGAAAAAAAAAAAAAATCTGTTTTGAAAAAT
>WHYT01016652.1:5051-57123 GCA_009806455.1 Tetrax tetrax | reverse complement strand
ATTTACTCTAAAAAAAAAAAAAAAAAAAAAAAAAAAGATGGGCTTTTCATATTAAAATTACTTTCCTTTTGAAAATTGTAGTTATAGCAGGCTACAAAAGTGAAAGCTGAAAAAAAGATAGAGTATAAGGCTGCAAAGTGAAGCCTTTGTTTAAAAATAATGAAGTTTTTGTTTGCTCTTATCCAAAAGCAATGTGCAATCATAATTTTTGTTCTGAAACACAAAAAAAAGGTGGATGGAGTCATCCGCCCCCACCCAACCATCCTATCCATCCTGCTTCACCTGATGACAAATGTGAGGAGAAGCAAGAAAATTGAACTCCCAACCTGCAAGCCGACTCATGACCAAGAGCGGAGCCTGCCTGGCTCAAAGTCACATCCCCACCACCTGCACCGGGAGGAACCAGAAAAATCTGGTCCCTGCTACCAAACGGTTCAGCTGCTAATAACTTCTAATTACTGCTCCGGCTGTTAGCTGGATAGACTGCTCTGTTGGGCTTCTTTAAGATGGTGTAGCACAAGCCCAGTGGGACACCAAGCCTGATCCCCAGGTCCCACAGCCCTGCTCCGGGCACAGATCCGAGCCACATCCTACCAGAGTGCACCGAGCCAGGGGAGGCACCGAGACAGCTCCCTACCAGTGAGATTAAAGCATTCCCTTATTTATTTCCAGATACATTTAATTCTGGACCTGTCAACCTTGACGGGACCATAAATACTCACAGGGCTGGATTTAAGCTGAATGAGTCTCTTGGGTTTGGGATCGGAATATTGCAGTTGGGAGCTTCTTCATCTGAATTCCCACTCTTCACCCCACTCCCCACCCTCTCTGATCTTTATCATCCCAAGAAATGTCAGCATTTTGCCTTATTGTTCTGCTTCTGGAGTGCAGCCCGGCTTGGTTGATATAACTAGATTTGATGCAGGCAAGGACTAAACCTTCCAGAGAGTGCCTGTTGGTTTTCTGATCACATCCCGGACTGGCTGTCGAGCTCCAAAGGCAACAGGATTTATTGCTCTGAAACACAGCAGCACCAGCTGCCTGTGAGGAGCTTGCGGAGCTTCATGCACAGGAATAAAAATTTCAGGGCCGCTTGGAGATATGAAATATTTCTTAATTACTTTCTGTTCCAGCACAGCTTGAGGATTTTGCTGCTGCTGTTGTTGTTCTTGGGGCTTGTTTGGTAGTTTTGGATTTTTTTTTTTTTTAATGTAACTGGTAGCAGAGCAGTCTTAAAGCCAGCTTCCTTGCTGTGTTTCATAAAGGACTAGCGATGGCTTTGCTCCGGGTCTGGCTGCTCATGGAGCGTGCTGGCACAGAGCAGGCGCCAGCCTCTGTCAGTGTGGGATCGTTTACCTCATGCTGAAAGACATTAAAATCTCCTCCCCTGAGACATTTCTCCATGATGGCTTTGCAGAGAGGTGCATCATTGTAATGCCTGCTTAAAAGAAGCTTGGGCAAGCTCCTTTCCTTCCAGCCCTTTCAGATCACGCATTTCACTGATACCCCTGCTGCTCAGTAACATTTGTCCCTTGGACTGTGATTCCTAAGGCACAATTTTCCCAACCACCCTTAAAACTTAGGCCTTGCTCCTCTCCTCTTCCTCCTGCTTAATGTCTGCCCCTCAATAAAAAAAAAATTAAAAAAAAAAAAAGTGATGTTTTCACTTGCTGAAGCCAACACCTATGGTACGAAAGGTCCAGTGGGTGCTAAATTAAATTTGTTTCTGGGCTGCTGCTTGCTGGGTCCTGGTAGAGGAAAGAGGGAAATCTCCAGGGGAAATTAGAAAGCCCGAGGACTGAAACCTGTTCCTCCCACTGTTCCCACATCTTCAGATGCTGCATAAACACTTGAAATCCCAGCAGCCAGGCCTGCAATAGCGAGAGGAAACTGCCAGAGCTCTGGGAGCTCTGAAGTCCTCAGCACTCACAACACCTCTCTGCTTCCCCCACCCTGCGGCAGGGCTCTCCTTAATGCTGGCGTGGAGCCTGTCCTGCGTTCCCAGATGCCAGAGCTGAGGAGAAAGGAGTGTATTGCTGTAGTATGTCCCAGTTCAACCCCCCCTGGAGATTCCCCTGGGTTGTGCCTTGCACCAGGCAAACGCAAGACCCGGAAGCAGAGAAAAAGACTCCAGCATCCCTCATTTTTTGCAGCTGAAGAAGAAAAAGAGAATGTCTTTCCATCACCTCCTCACATTCCTTTTTCTTCTACTTCCCACATGAACTGAGAACAAGGCAGCACTCGCAGTCCAAAAATTTTCCCACCAGTGCAATAGCTAGTGCATCAGCTTTCGATCAGGTTCTGCATCATTATAAAGCACAAAACCCTGGACATGACTTTAGAGCAGTGAGCCTCCAAAACAGAAGTGGCACAAGCAGGATTTGCTTCCCTGTCACCAGAACTGCTCAACATCTTTGTTCCTAAAAATGACACACTTTCTTCCAGCATGCCAGGTCGGGGAGGACGGCAAGAGTGGGCAGCTGCATGGAAAAGAGAATGACAATTTTCCCAGGACAGCCCAATGACCATGGTAGGTCATGTTTTTTAATCTTTTCTAGGTTAAACACAGGCAGTTGTGTCTTGTTATATTACATTATATAATATGATTTGCTGATACAGTTTGATAGGTTGAATCCAAGAACATGGTGACTCATCTCACGTAGGAAATTGGAAGCCTCTGTCTCCAGCACAGTGTTTCCGGAAGCTAGAGTGAATCAAATTGATTGTACTTATTTAGTTATTTTTGCTGCTTAGTAAATAACTATTTATTTAGTTATTTTTAACATCTGTAAGGGAAACCTCCCCAGAATTGAAAGGAGGCAGAAAGCTACAGACTTGCGTGCAATAGATTCTCTAAACCAAAATATTTTTTAGTAAGTGTCCCAAAAATGGAACAAGAGGAGAAGGGAATGTCACCAAAGGCGGGTGTCAGGGCTCTTGGGTTGCAGTCCCTGGCTCCAGCACTGACTTCAGAGAAAGGCAGCTTTTTCCTCTGAAGCATCCTGGCTGCCAAGCAGTTCCTTGCTTTGGGAGCTGAATGCTTTTGACAAAAAGCCTGAGTTTTTCTAAAATCCTCCTCTCTAACATCTGGCCATCTCAGTTTGCCCAGACATACAGATCCACTTCACAGTAGCATTGTAAATCTTAATTAAGATCTGTAAACTGTAGATTAAAAGGATTATACAAGCACATGAGCATCGGTATCAGGTATAGCCCCTGAGAAGCACACGCTTTCGTGCTGTATCATGCACAGCAGCATTGAGAAATGCAAGAACGTCACAGCATTATTGATTTGGTAGCTACTAAAAAGCTCCAGCATCCCTGGCAGTAAAAGGATGATAATGAGAAGGAGCCAGGATAGCACTATTTCTGCAGACAGCATTTGCATTCACTGGGGCCTAGAGCATAATCTGTATTTATCAATAGAGAGGTGAGGGCTGGTTTGAATGCTAAGGATTAGCCAAGTTCATTTTGCAGAAGATGCAGTGGCTGTGGTTTTACCTTTTTAGCATTGGCTGCAAGGTATCAGTAAAAAAGAGGAACTTGCCCAAAAGTGAATGCTGCAAAACAAAACCAAAAGCTATACAGGAGAGCCTAACTGCTATCTGGTTTGGGGGGATTAATTTCTTTTGTTAGGTGAAGCCCTCACATTCTCCATAGATAAAACACCAAAACCTTGGCCTATTTATACTCAGGATGTGCAGGAGCACAACTTCATTACAAGGTGAAGGAAAAGCAGAGTCTTAAATTGCCCTAACAAGTAGTTACTATTTAATGAAAAAGAAGATAAAGTATTACTTTACGAAAGCCCAGAGTGTCAGAGATTTCTCTTGAGAGGGCAATATAATGTAATTAAGGCCAAATGTAGTGATGAAAAGAGCTCCCTCGGTGATGTATGTTGTCTGGCAGTGCCCCCCACACATCCCCCCCTCTGCTCTCTGTGTAAATGAGGACACAGCTCTAACAAGCTGCCTCCTATGATTTACCGTAGCAGGGTATTACCAAAAGCAGAAAGAAGGACAGTTAGTAAACACCATCCGCTCTCCTACCGAGAGAAAGGGGAAAGATGCTGCTGTGCTTTAACAGAGGCGACGTGAAACAAATGGCTGCTTTACTACTGCGGGTCATTAGCACAGGTACAGCCATCAATTTTGTTGTTCCCTACCGCTGTGGTACAGCTCTCACTCAGAGAGCGGAAATCCTGCTGAAACCGTCCTTTGAGCTCACGACATTTGGAACAAAAGGCATCCTCAGGATGCAGCCGGGAGACCCTGCGCAGCCTCGCTTTCCACCTGTGCATTTGGTGACATGCAGGCTGGAGCTGCATCCTCCGCTTCTCCTGCCCAAGGTCCCACATGCTCAGCCCCAGTGAAGTGTTCACTGCCCAGGCTCTGATGGAGATTGGGGCAGTTTGCTCTGACATTTCAGAGCTTGGAAACTCTATTTTGTCTTTTTTTTTTTTTTTCCTTCTCGTTAAAAGAGTGGTTCTCTCTTCATTTGTCTCTTTTCTAGATTAACCTGCTCTCGTGGTTGCCATACATTTTCCACATGGCAGAAAGGAAAGGAACACTTTTCACCTCCCAAGGATCCCCAATAAGTGTTTGAATAAACAGTAATGATTACACTTCCTCTGGTAATGCTAGGCAGGCAGAGAACTTTCACATCGAAAGAAAAAAAAGCAGAAAGCAAATTCCTCTAATGTTTCTTGTCTTGGAAAAGCTTTCAAGTCCTGCTGGCAGAAAGTTTATAGTCCTCTGCAGAGATCCCAGCTGGATGATTTTTTCCTGTCTCTCAGACACAAAGACCATGTAAATTCTCTTAAATTACTTGGTAACTAAGAAAGATATGCTTCGCAAATACCCTATCACTACATAACACAGTAATTATATACTCTGCATCCAGGTACTAATTATATTGCCTCTCGATTACTCAGTGATTACACTTTGAAGTAATTACCATGACACCTACGCAATCTCAGTGACAAAGTAGCAATAATCCTGTATCTGTTCTAGGGGGAACTGGCTTCCCTATAGACACCTACCCCAACCTTTTATATCTAAAACAGATGTGGAGAACTCCCAAGGAGTAGGGCTGTGAGAAAGGAAACATGCCCTTCCTCATGGCACATTGGTGGGCTGCAGATCGTCTTCATTGATCATCTCTTGAAGACCTCTGAAAGCAAGACATTCAGAAAGCTTTGAAGACTAAAAAGAGGCGATGCAGTGGCTCCAGAGAAGCGGCAGACCAAGACAGCTAGCAAGCGTTCAATGAGTGGCAGCACTAAGAGTGACAGACTAGCACCCACTCACGTTGGCAGGCCCAGCACTGTATGCATGTTGCAGCTCTGCTAGAGAAGCAGTCAAGCCCCATGATTGCAGCTTTACTACTCTAAAACAAAAGAGTTTGCATCGTGTGACTAAGCCTGATGAGCTCCCCAGGGTGACCCATGGCATCAACTTGCACGATATGTGCCTGGACATCACACAACAACAGCGCAGATGAAACCCTTAACACAGGAACCTAAGAAGGCTCAAAATGTTCACACTTGCAAAAGCACTGCTTATCCTCCTCCAGTATTCAAGGAACTAAATCATATTGTTAGTACCTGTTCAGCAAGGAATTTCTTCAAACATGGTATTTGGCAAGCACTACTGAGTAAATCAGAGGGGGAAACAGGAAGAAAGTTTTTTTTAAAACAAAGACTGCTGCCACCTACTGCTGTTACCTGCCTTTCCCATCACCTCCTGAAGCTCATTTATGATCATATACATCATTGCAATTCTCCCTGCATCCCAGAAAGATGACCCTTAATTGTGACAAGTGTCAGATTCACTTCTGCCAACCTTTTCAGACCAGTCCTGCAAGCTCAGAAGCAACCTGGGCAGCATTTTAAGAGCTCAGAGTTCTAGCACTGTCCCTTAACAATGCTCAAGCGGATGCTAATAGGTTAACATGTTAAATATTGCCTCTTCCTTGCCTGAACCAAATGAGAAATATTTCAATTACAGTATTCCCCATGGAAGATCCCTACCCACTCCAGTTATTATAAGCCAGTCCACAATGACCACATATCTGCCTGCTCTAAGCTAAGACCGCAGCTCTTCAGAGTTGGGGGTTTTTTTTGTTTTTTTTTTTTTTTTTTTTTTTTTTTTTTTTTGTTTTTTTTTTTTTGTTTGTTTGGTTTTTTTTGATTGCACTGTGCCTGATCCAGGGCAAGGGATCCTCTGGGAGATCATGATACAAATAATAAATCAAGTCTCCAAGCTTCTTCCCACCACATGCTAGAACAGCGCTTGTCTCCCAGCCCATGGCATGATCTGAGCTCTTGTTTTTCCCTAGTGCAGCATAGGTCTCACCTACGGTTTTCTGAAATAGATGGAAATTTTCCACCAATTTCAGTATATACAGGGTCCAGTCCCTAGAGTAATTTTCAGCTAAACAAAGCACTTAGGGAAATCACCATGAGAGTTTATTTATAAATCTCATTATGTATTTATTACATACTGCGGAGGGAGAATTTCAGGCTGGAATTCCCCTTAAGATATAAAAAAAAAAGCAAACTAATTCTATCATTAGACATGCACAGAGATATTGCCTTGTAAGGGCTTGGTTGAGAACATTATCCTCCTGCTTTGCTGGTCACATCAAACGTAGTAAGTCCTGACCTTCCTCTTTGGAGACACTTGGCTGGCCGAGTCTGAGCAGTAGCTTCTTCCCGTTCCACACTGCCTTGAGAGGAACCAACACCTCCTCCCACATTTGGGCTGATCTCAGCCAATACTCATCCTGCTAGGAAGTCTCATCACTTGAAGCCATAACTAGACCTGAACACAGGCCATGTTTTAACCTACTGTGATGGTCTCACCGAGATCTTCCCACTGCCGCATTATAATCATCCAGCAAAAAGAAGAATTACAGACTTGTCCTTAGAAAGGAAAATTTTCTCTTTCTGTATCCGTCAGCAAGAGGGTGCCATTGCTTAAAGCGCTTGCCACAAGGCAGGTGTAATTCCTATTCAGGTTCTGTCAAACCTGAAAGTCCCTGGTCAGCTCCTCTTTAGCAAGCAAAAATGAACTGGAAAGATCCAGCCCATGCCTCTGCTAAATGGATGGCAAGAGGCTCTGTGCCTGGAACATGCAGTTTCACCCTTTGTGTCAAATGCATTCAGCCCTATTAACATTTTATCAGCGTGCCAGAGCAAGAGACTTGGCAACCAGTCAAGAGTAATCTTTCCTGGCACACAACACCCTGCTGCTGCAACATCTCCGATGAACACAGGGACAGTTGATTGACAGCAGGAAAGAGACTGAAGATGGAGACGTGGAAGACTGGATGGGGAGGAGGGAGTGGACAGGCCCAGGAATAGGAGCATGGGATTAAAAGATGTACATATGCATTAGTACAGGTCTAAATTGTTCACTGCCAGAAGATCCTGAACTTGTTTCTTTCAGGCGCTAGCTTAGTAAATGGCTGTCTACTGTTCCTTTTGTGTCTCTGTTCTCTAAAATTAGAAGGTATTAAAACTTATCTGCATGAGAGGTCTGATTGTTGGCCGGCATTCACACAGCACTGTGAGAGGGAAAAGTCTCTTCCAGCAAAATATCCCCCGTCCACAAGAATTGCCTGAGCACCTTAGTTCAGGAGAAACGGAAAACAGCAAGCGTAGATGAGAGAGTGCAGATGCCATAGATCACTGCTGATAACATGCTTTACCTTGGACAAACTAAGTAATGAAAGGGAGGGATTGCTCACACCACTTCATCATGAGACTTGGCATGGCTTGGTCAAAGGAATCTGCTGAAAAAATGCCTCATCTTGTTTACTCACTTATAAACTTACTTCGGGAAATTATTTGGTACATCAGAGTAACAGAAAGTGCAAATGACCAAATTTGGGAAGCACTGGGCAAGCATCAAGAGTGAAAACAGGTTCTCTCTATCATCTGAGGACTAGAGATTCAATTCCTTCATGGGCCAGAAGAAGAGGTTAAACATAACATGCATAACATGCAACATAACATAACAAGCCAAATGTGCAGGCTTGTCTAGGACCCATCTTCATATACGTGATCATATGGCCTTTTACATATCCAAATGTGAAATTAAAAGAGAAAATGTATCATGAAAGGTCTCCTGATACATTCAAACACCCTAGCAGTGGACTGAATGTGATTAGTTAGCATAATTTCCATTCACATTAATTAATTAGAACACCTAGAGTTTAAAAAAGTAGCTCTGCAATTGCACTGCTTAAATAACTTACAGTATTACCAGCTAAGGCAAAAGGGAAGGATGAAGAAGCTAGTGATTAAAAACTTTACTTTCTACAGAGTGGCACAATCTCAAAGATGCGGGCATCCCATGTGTTTTGCAAAAATGGGAAAACATGGATGCTCTTGGAGCAGCTGGGTTGTGGTAGGGCCACTGAGCATGCATCCCTCAGATATTCCTTATTAGTCTTCAGAGAAATGACACAACATGTTTGACTCCTGTATTTGGTTGCTTATGGAACAACAGTTTTTCTTCACCACAATTTCTGTGAAGCTATGCTGCATCCCCATGGCCTCATTCAGAGAATAAGAGACTCGGCTAATCTGCACCTTGGGAATCCTCAACAATACGAGGAGTCATAGCATGCTACTGCCAGAGGTCTTACTAAGCCAAGGAAGTGTCAACATATAGAAGCTGAGGAAATTACTAGGTTCTCCCAAATGAGTTTTTTCCTGGTGAATTAACAATGTTCTAGCATAAGGACAATGGAAAATGCCTGCCTTTCATTTCTTTTTCTCACTGATTTATTAACAACATGGAAACATAAGCATGGCACAACACTAGGGTCAACTCCCAAAGCCCCATTCTTCCTACAAATCAGGGAAATTATTTTTTTTTTTTTCTAACCAAGGGAGGTGTCAGAATAAGTTCCAGCATGTGAGTGTGTGTCCTGGAGGTCCCAACAGCTTCAGCACAAAGCCAGTATGCTTAACACCTAAATTTACTTTGATAGCAAGGCAAGGAGCATCAGCAAACTCCACCATTCTTGAATCCTCCTCCCAACACAGCTAATTCAATCCAAAACCTGCAAACCAAGCTCCTGAGAAAGGAAAATATAGTTCTTTACCCCATCCATAAATACTTTACTAGTAAAATGAATATATTTATCCTCTTGCTGAAACAGAGGAGTATCCCCTTGCCTGTTGTGGTTATCTCCTGTCTTGCAGCACAATCAGCTGCTTAGCTGTGTACTTCAGTGTGTAGGTTCCACATCATCTATGCTCAGATGGGAGGCATCTTTGAAAACACACTTAAGCCTAGCTTGCAGTAGTCTCTCCTCAGCATGGCTGTGTTAATTTATTTGTCCTTGTCACTTCTTCGGGATGCAACCCTGTACCATCCAAAGATTTCCCTGTCTAGCTTGACTTGAGGAGAAGGTCTGGAGTAACAGCTAAAGTCAAAAGGTTCCTCAAAGGAGAAGGATGACAAGGAGAATTCAGCTGGCCTGAAGCTTTTTTTCATACTCCACTAGCGTGTAATGAATCTGCCTCTTCCCACTGCAACTGCAGGCTCACAGAGATCCAGTTCAGTGTTTCCCTTTTATTTGCACTGATGATAATACAACTAATTGTAGTCTTCCTGCCCACTGAAAATTGAATGAAGAAGGAAATCTGCATACTGACTGAACATGCTGCCAGGGAGAATAATAAATGAAAATCAAAGGCCCGGTTCCCAGATGACTGCACACAAAAGAATCAGTTTGCATGAGAATTCACACTTTCAATCACCACTGGAAATCTGCCATTGATGGCATTTTTCTGGTGAAAATGATACAAGCATTTGATCTTCCTCAAAAGAAAATCTGTGATGTTCAAGAGCACACAAAATTGTACTGATTCTCAACGTGCTCAGGGAGTGAGGCCAGGAAGAACCTAGGTTTGGATGCATGAATTCCATATGCAGCATCCCTTGATATCAGCCTGATTTATGGGTAGACCTCTCAAAAAGAGAGATAATTATTTAGACTGGGATTATTTATTTACATAGCCCTGTCACATTTGGAGTGAAACCAGAGCCCCCAATCTTCTGAAATTCCCTTACACAGCTGATTTAGAGGTTCCCTGTCAGAACAGATGGAGCATGCGCATGTCACACTGGTGCTCTCTGGAAGTGAAAGAACATTATTCAGGCATGAATTGCTTGAATCAGGGCAGTGTCTGTCCCAGAAGTCTCCTCAGCTCCGAGCCAGCGTGCACTGCTGCTGTTGGTCATGAAAGCAGCAGCCACAGAGGTTCTACAGGTAGATTTGGAAGCCACACTCCCTGCAGTCAGATGCATGGACACGCTGGAGATGTATCACACCACCCATGGCAGTCTGACAGCAGCCTGGTGCTTGCCTGGTCTTTCAAGAGAAAAGCAGAATAAAGTGATGCCACAGCTCAGATGCAGGTTGCACAAGAAAACAGCATGAATGATGCTCTTAGCCCATTGCCACCTCCTAAAATCAAAGTGACCAAATGCTGTTGCTGTTTTTCCCATCTAAACCGGTTTCTGGAGTCTCTCTACTAGTTTTTATCAGGAGGGCACATGCATAACCTTTCCAAAAGTCCTTGGGAACCATCTTCCTCACCCAATGATCTACTGACTGTCACAGGATGGTCTATAGGATTTCCCCAGAAGTACGATTTCACCAGTGCTATCAATTCTCCTCACTTCAGAAGAGCCAGGGCTGAAGCAGGGAGGTGAACAAAGGTGAAGCTCCTGATCTAACAAAATACAATGTTTTTTTAAGACATCTTGACTGGGAAAGTTATTCTATGGAGGTACTTGAGTCACCTTTACTGCCTTTCCACCCCTCTGCGCATCCTGGGCATGCTGGACACACAGCAGCTATCAGGCTGTTGTGATTTGTGCTGCTCAAAAAAAAAGTTTCATGATTTTCGTGATTTCAACATACAGATTTATTGGATTGCAGACTGGCCTGGACTTTCCCTTCCAGCTTTCTGCTCATTTATGCAAGACGACATCTATTTAACTCTTTAGATCAGCTGTCTCCTCCTTGCGTCACTGAAGCAGTACCAAGGGGATGGAGCTGAGGCGACACAGTCTGACCTTACATCTTAAATCAAAGCCATATGAGTCAGTAAAGGTCCCTGTACCTGCCAGAGAGGAGCAATTAAATGAGCAAGTGTCCAGAGAGCTACAGAGACAGAGGAAACTGGATATATTTGGAGGTATTAGAGTAGTGTTCTTCACAAAGTATCTGACAGTTGCATTCCTCTTTAGCTTTACTTCCCTCCCATCAGCCCTACAACCCAATGAAGCAAAAAGGTGAAAAGTGGGGCCAGAGCAAGGCTGAAGCTCAAGACTCCCAATAGGGAGGAGATGTTGATCTCACAAAATCTCAGCCAGGAGGACAATTTCACCTTGGGAGCTGGGCTTCTGTGTCCACTGACTGGCTTTCCCTCTCCCATCCCCTCGGGTGTTTGCTGCCCGTGGGCATGCTTGCAGCCCAGTACTAATTTGGGCTTGTCTCTCCAGTTCACTTCACTCATTTGCCGTTGGGGTAAGATTAAAAAAACAGAAGAAAAACAAACCCAGAAAGGAATATTTTTTTTTTTACTGGATGCAGGACAGAGCTCAAGCAGGAGCAGGACTTCCTCTGAACACATATCTTTCTGCAACAAAAATAATTACCTATTCTCTTCCTGTACACAAACATGGATGGGGAAAGGGGGACCACACTTTCTCATACCTAAGAGCATTCCTTAGTCATAAACCCAGCATCAGGCTATAATCAGGGTCAGAAAAACAGGCAGTATTGGTAGCTGTCTGTGAAGGACATGCTTCTATCCACCTGAGAAGCCACCGCCTACCAATCTCTCTTCCCATCATACTCCATTCGTCCCTGAGGGCCTACTGTCTCCTCCGTAAAATTCTCATCACGACAAATTTTGAGCAGCCTCTAGTGACAAGCTCAGTTTGAGTGCTGTATGCCCAGCACAGCCTGCCCCGGCGATGCTCTGGGTCAGGGCTAACCTGCCACTGACTCCAGCTCAGATGCAGGAGCGCCTGCTCCTGCCTTGCTCCCATCCTCCCAGGGTGCAAAAACATTTCATCTAACCATGGAAATGACAATACAAACTCTACTTTCTTGAAAGCAGATAGGATAAAAAAAAAAAAAAAAACAACAACAAAAAAAAAACTTGTTCAGTAAACTAACTTCTCTGAAGATGGAAGTGCATCTTTTCTGATGTTTCCTGGCAAACTCTGGGAATGATTTTTAACAAATGGAAAAAAAAGTTATTTACTTCTCCACTGTTAAAATATTTTCATTCACTGTTTACAATTTAAAAAATATATTTGGTACATTTCAATTAAACATTATAAATAGATTTGTTTTTATATTGGAACAATGTGAGTGCTACTAAAAATTAAATTTGGATTAAATGACCTAAACCAAAACACCACCTTTCATTTTTGGGTGAAATCAGACGTTTCAGATAGACCAAACTGAGTATTTGTGAAGAAGCTTCACCGCCACCTCCAAAAAAAATTTGGTTATCTTATTAACATAAGTTTCTTGATTCTTCGTACTCAAAACCAAGAATTTGTCCTTTTTAACCAGTTCTTGTTAGATACTCTCTTTGCACATCCATAGAATACTATGCTTACTTGGAAGTGGCGTGAATTTGTTGGTAGAATACCAGTCTGGAGAACAATAAAAGCTTTGAAACACTCATGGAGAGAGAAACAAGCCTGCAGGAAGACTTTCTGAGCTATGCCATCACAGGCTGGTAGAAAAATAGTGAGCATGCAATGAAAAAAAAAAACATAAAATAAAGGCAGGAGAAAAGTAGAAAAGGTGGGGGGAAAAAATCACGGGAAAAAGCTCTGCAAAAGCTTTAAAAACTCAAAACATTTCAGCTATATTCTCAGACCCAAGGGGATTTTCTAAGAAGAAATGCATCTGAATGGGACATTCAGAACTCCCCCATGAGAGCACTTCTGCATTGTGGAACATTTTATGTTCTTTTGTCAGAATGCTGATTTGTATGTGACCTATACAATAAAACTTTTACACCACCTTTCACTGAGGGTTTTATCACGAGACTTAGCAAGCTTAAATTGTTAGCTATATGTGTCAACACTTGTAACAAAATAATTTCTCTCCTCATGACCATACATCATCACAGTTCCATTAGTCTGAGCCAGTTAAAATAAACTAATCTGCAGAATTATTTCCAGGCACCTGCAGCTGAAGAAAAAAATAGTAAGTTTCTCCTCCTTTCTTTTATCTTTCTCCCTGTTTCTTTTTCTCTCTAAACGATAGACAGCTATCCACTCTAGTGACTGGGATATTCCTTCCCATTTTTCTCTTTCAATACAGCAGTTCAAAGCAGGTCTCATCACAACCTGGTTGTAGTATCTGGAATAGAATTGTGTCTGAGCCTTGTGCAGACACCCTTGCACTGATCTAGTCACGATGGAAATGAGTTTTATTGAGGGCTTCTTCCCTCCCAGTGAACATACTGGGAGCCTTATCCTAAACTCAGAGCACTGAGTTTGCACGCAGGATGCTCATACCAGTGTTAACATGGCTCTAGTAGGGCGTTATTTGCTTGTTCTCCAGGACTGGCTGAGTGATTGGATTATTTTATTTGTAGGTCAGGCTTGAAGTTACCTTCATAACTAGGCAGTTCTCCAGCCATGAGGGAAGGAATGGTTTTTTAGTTTAACAAATCTGAGCTGTATCTGCACTGAGGGCAAGGGCGTTAGTAAGGGAACATGTAACTTAGCCAGGAACCAGTCCTTCCCTGTCTCTCTCCCTGGAGATGGCACAAAGTCATCCTGGCAGAGTGGAGGCTGCTGCCAGTGAAGAATTATGTGTGTTAACACTGCAGAGATTAGATGTCACGACCAAAATGCCGGGGGGAAGAGCGAGCTGCGAAATGCCTCAGCCGAGCCGTGAGTGGAAGACCAGCCCCACAATAACGAGGGGGTGCTGCAGACCTCTTCCAAGTGACTTGACAGAGCAGTGTGGGAAAAACCCTGTGCAGCATTTCCCACATGTCTGGTGGTTTCTAGCGTTATCAGACTCTGAGCATCTTGAACCAGACAGCACTTGTCTTGTTCCTTCTGCTGCTTTGCTGTGTCCCACCCAGATGACGCAAAAAGCACCAGGCAAGAGTGGAGGAGCATCATGGTTGCCTAGGCAATGCCTTTGCCATGCACAATAAATAAAAGACAACGTGTTTGGGTTAGCAGCATCCAGGGGTCTGTATTGCACTTGCCACTGCAATAACTTCCTACTGAAAAGCCTGCTCCTCCCTCGACACTTATACACGTACACACACACACACAAAATACTGGTGCATTCCTCCTGCCTTTCACTGCGGGAAATTGCCTCCTCCAGCTCACACACCATGTAAAAGAGAGAGAAAAGGAGTAGAAAACACATCCAAATCCACATTCAACTGAGCCCACTCCTTCCTGTGTCTTCACAAATGACTGACAAATTGTGAGAGGAATCCAAGACCCTAAGACAAGGAGTTCAAGCCTCCAGTATTGTGAACCACTGCAGTGAAATGTCATATTTAAACGTAAAGGGAAATAGTCTTACATATACAAAGCAGGTTTCTGTCAAAGGAAGACACTGCAGACCAACGCTCGCTGTGGGCAGGCAGCCACCGCCTGACCAAGCGTGATGGCGTTGCTCGTTTTTCACTCTGACACTACTGCAGGCTCCACAAGGCTCCTTGACTTGCAAGGTGATCGGAATATTGAGTACGATACTGCAGTAGCAAGCCTGGCACCCAGCACAGCAGCAGAGCGACTACCTCCCTCCCCGCCCCCTTTCTCGCTTGCATGCAAGGAAAAAAGAAAAAAGAAGGAAGAACAAAACCCCGCCATGCCAGTGAGATTCCAGGCATCCAATGCCCCCTCATACATCTTTGGAGAAAGGACCTTGACTCCATTGTTTCCGATCCTTCAGGTCATTACACAAATGCCAGAATGTGTCCATCGGTCCTGTCCCCATGCACACACCTCCTTTTTAATATGCATGCTTTTGCTACGGAAAAATATAGCCTCGGCAGTACATTGTAACGATGGCTGCGCTGCAGGAACACTGCAGTCTTCCTCTGCCCGTTACCATGCAAATAAATTTCCTGGAGAGAGCAACAAGTCATCATCTATACCACATGACAGAGCCCATGGCTGCCAGGGTCTGATCCTGCCATGGGAACCAGCCTTATCCTCTCCATTCTATGCACCCTCAAACCCTTGACCCTGCATGAGGTAGGAGCAACATTGTTCTGACTAAGCCTAAAATCCCACCTTAAATCTGAAGCGACTCCTAACTGATACCTACAGAAACCCACAGAGGTTGAGTTTTAGTCAGGGAAATACTGCCAGACTTGAATCTCAAGGGGCATGGATTGATTGATTGCCACAAAACACTCCTGAGAAGCACAACATCTATAAACCTGTTGCTCACCCTGCTCCTACTGATCTTTTCTTACTGCTGCCACCTCTACCCACACTGTCTGTGGGTCTCTTGGATCAATTTTCCTGTCCCATCTCCTCTGTGGAATACACTTAAGCCATAACTTTCATTCCTACCTGTAGCCTTCCCGCAATGAAGGGCGAGTCATCAAAAACACCATCATAAAACTCCTCTTACACTTGTGAGCTTCTTCACCTCACCCAGCTGGACAGGTTGCATGCAGAACAAATTACCTTTCTTATTTCTGAGGTTTCTTAAGAACTTACAGGCAATATTCAGGACAGGAAAGTCAGTGCAATTCAGTCCTACAGGGGTTAAAGGTCCAGTGGCCTATTTTCATTGTATTTCTGAGGTGCAGAAGCATCCTGCATGATCAAATATCTTCAGGAAATTTAAGCATACTCCCCGTTCATCTTAGTTCTTTTTATTTATTTATTTTAACTAAATAAGATGTCTCTGAAAAGCATTTAAATTTACATAAATACTGTGGAGAAGAAAATTTCATGCTGCTACCTGACTACTCAGTTACACGCTAGCAAAACCAGCAATAACAGCACAGCAGAGGTGCGATTCTCTCTCCCTCCCATTTATATTATTTCTTCTAGACACCTTCTTATTGATCAGCTGAATGACACAGCAGAAGTTTCCATTTCAAATTAAAAAAATTAATTTGCTGATTCAGTTTTAGAAAATGTTTGTAATAGGTTTCAATGTCAAAAAGGCATCATTTCGTTGACAGGCTTTAACTCAAGCATATGAAACTAATGCATTCTCTGTTGTTATTTCTTTCAGTAGCAAATGATCATTATAAAAATTAAGACTGGAAAAATATATAACTGCTATAAATATCTGATAACAGATATTATAACCCATAAAATTGTCTTTCTGGTGTGAGGGGGGGATTGACAACCTAATTAGCTCTCTCACTATTCTTCCTTTCTTTGCCAAAAAGTATGTTTGTGTGCACTACAGGTCTCCCCCTTCCCCCAGTCCTTCCCACCTTTGAAGTTGCTCAGGAGAGCTCATTGCTGCCTGTGGTGAATCAAAATGTGTTATCATTAGGCTAAACGTGTTATTGAGTTAATTAAATGTCACCCTTTTGATAACATTAATTAGAAGGCTTTCAGATTAATCTGAACATGCACCCTTCACAAAACCTGAAAAAAAAGTGCAGATGTTTTCATCTGGGTAATTTTATTGCTGGAAACACTTAATCCATCTACTCATTACTAATACTCAATGCATTTTCTATGTCCTAAGGTAGCAGGTTCTTCCTCAGTTCTTCATTCTGTACCAGACTGTGGGAAACACTTGTGACACCCAGCTGTGCCCCATGTTTAAGAGCATGGGTTCCCAAGACAAGGTTGAACCCATACCTCCAAAACACAGATTTCAGCATGTTGTACCCTGCAAGTCAATGACAGCAACTTTAAGCTGTTGGGTTGTTCGTGGTACATGGCCTGAGACCCTCACAAAGTCATCATGGAGGTTAATGTTGTCCAAGTTTGCATAGTACAAGGATCTATTCCTGTTCCCACTTCACATGAATTTCCACACCTTGAGTTTGAAGTGAAGGAAAGTCCTAAACCAAAACAAATCTCAGCTCAAAAAATCCATGCCTTATTAATTATGGGCAAGATAATTTTCAAACCCAGGTACTACACTACCCATAAATTCCTATATGTGCTGCAGATCTTTTCTTAGACAATATTACATCTCCCTTTAGCCCATCAGTCAGATGACTGATTATTTCATTTCTCCCATGGCAGGTTAGTACTCACCAACACAGCCATCATCCTTGTTTCAGAAGCAATCTCAAGAATTTTCTTCTGAGGAATACAAGCCCAAAATTTATTTGCTGGGTTTCTCTTCAGGATGCTTCGTGCTCTCTTGAAACCCTGACATTGCTGTTCTCCTGTTACATACTGGAATGACATTTTGCATCTTCTCAGGAGTCTATTTAGTCATTTGGTACTGTATAAGGGACATCCTCCAAAATATAGGACAGGTGGACACTCTAGATGTGAATCACTGGTCATGTTTTTCTAATGACTGCTGGGCTGCTTTTCTCTATGTGTTCACTTTAGGGTGTCCTTGTTTTTTAAATGAGTCTGGCTGAAGAACAGACACAAATTATACCTGATTAAGTTCTCCATGCTATGAAAGAGAAACACCGATAGTAAAATAAGATAGAAACAACCTTCATCTCTTCTCTATTTCCCTGCCAGCTGGCTGGAGCCTGAACTGCAATGCACACTCACAGTGGACTGTTTCATAAGAGCCCATCATCTTTTGTTTCTTTAAAACCTTGATACTGCTAGCTTTCTGTAGTTCCCTTGTACACTACTTTATTGTTTTATCTCAAAGCACTGTATCATATGTCTAACAGCATCTTTCACTAGGCTTGACCTTGGCCTTAAGATGAGGGGGAAGTTAGTGTTCCTGAAAGCAATGGCTGAAGAGAGAGGAGAAGAAGAAAAAAAAAAAAAAAAAAAAAAAAAAAAAAAAAAAAAAAAGTTTACAAGAATTGTTATATTTTCATCAGGCAACTGTGTAAAACATGCCTTTTGCTATTAAAATTATAAACTGGAATAGTTTCCAGAGACAAAGACTAAATTCTATTATTAGGTGCTATAGCATTGTTCTGGGTAGTAGCATTCACTGAAAACAATGTAGTTACGATAAGATGAGGAGCGTAAGTAAATTTTCACTGAACTAACTGCAAATGGGAAGAGAGCAACACAGACAATAATATCACAATTTTGGCAGATTCTCTGCAACATTTAAATGATACTTTGGATAATGTAATGAAATTGTAATAAAAGATACTAAAAAGTTATTTCATTGTGTGAACAGTAAAAAGAAAAATTTTTGCATTAATATTAGATAATAATATAGCTGTTGGGACACCATCAGAAAAAATTAATTCATCCTGGAAATGCATCCAAACACTTGAGGATGAGGATTTCATGGTTCCTACATGTTTTTAGAGCACCTAGTGAAAGATGGAAATACTGTTTTTAAAACAAGAGAGGAAATTACCAGGGAAAGGAGAAACTAATTTCATAGAATTTCAGAGAATCATTTAGGTTGGAAAAGACCTTTAAGATCATCAAGTCCAACTGTTAACCTATAAACTAATATGCTTATCATGGAAAGAAGAATGCTCATACTGGGTAAAGCCAAAACCAGCTTCGTCAAGTGTTTTGTGGCCAGCAATTTTCAATAGGAAATACTGAGGAAATGTGCAACTGTCCTAGCTCTGCGTAGGCATGTATGCAAGGGTTTATTTAAATGAAGAGAAGGAAGAGCTTGTTAGGAAAAAAAAAAAAAAAAAAATTTACAGCATGTTTTTGACTAGAAAACACTAACTTTGTTCCAAACAGTTTTAAATAACATGTTCTGTATCGTATTTTTACATATTCCAAATAAGGGAAAAAAAAAGAAAAAGAAAAAAGAAAAAAAAAAAAAAAAAAAAAAAAAAAAAAAAAAAAAAAAAAAAGAGTCAAACAATAATTTGAAGGGGGTCACTGCCCACGGCTATAAAACTATAAATACATCAAAGACAGAAGAAAAAGCTGAAGTAGTACATACAACAAATGTCAGATTTGCTTTTTACAAGACGACCAATTACCTACTAAAACAATTTGTCTGCAGCTTTGTAGAGATGTCTTTCACTCCAAGTCTTTAAACCAAGATAGGATGATCAGACAAAGATTATGAGCCTTGTGCAGATGTAACGGAGCACAAGTCTGCACTCTGTAAGCTGGCAAAGATGAAAGAGTTAAGATGAAATGGCTCATGACCACCTTATAGTCTTAAAATATGTGATTTCCAGACTCTCTGCATTATAGGTTTTGCTGCCTTCCTCTTTTCTTGGCTGCCTAAAAACATCTGAGCCACAAACCATCACTGAGAAGACAGTGGCATCTCAGAGTCACTGCACTGCAGTTTCCTCCTCGTTATAGCTTTTTGCTTTGGAGTTTCCCTGCACAAACCAGCTGCTGCTTTGCTACTTTTCTCCACATTGGGGGAAAAATGAGGAGGAATACTAGGCAAACACAAAATTTGGTCTCCACCATGTTGGTCTCCAAAGTACCAGCTTTGTACTGAAGAACACTTGTAATAATGGGAATCTTTAAAAGGGACTGAAAAAGATAGTAGTGATGTGTATTTGTAGGGAATGCTTTTCTATAAAAGCAGGCAAGGAAGGTAGCAATTAAAACGCAATAGGGAGGTGGAGGGAGGACAATAAAGGTGGTTCTTTCAGTCCAGTCATGGGAGCAGGTATTACTGGCTGACACTTCTTGTTGACACATCCTGCCTGTCTAGTTTTCCTCTCAGTCGTTCCTACCAGACCTGGGTAAAAATACCTGTTCAAAGAAAGATCATGTCAAATAGGAGCTGTTGCCTCACCTCATGCATGTCAGTCCCTCACTACTCCTGCAGGACCACAGCGTCAGTGTCACCTTCAAAACACCCATGAAAGTTGTCAGGGTTTGTTTGGTTGAGAGTACATTGGGCAAGAAGCAGAGGGAGGAAGGAATAGTGATGTGTGAAGCCAATGTTTTACCTGGCTAACATGGTCCAGATTTGTCCAAAACTAGATTTACGGGAAAGTTCACAAACCTTTCAACAAGCCTTGCACAAATAACCTGACAAGCCCATCCTTACATTAGAGTGCCACTGCCTTCACTGCTGTGGTTTATTAGAATATTAGCCAGATAAACTATTTACCAAAAGAGAAGAAAATAATAAGAATCAGGAAAAGAAAAAAGTTACCATCTGAGGTAGCACAGACGGTCACCTCAGAGAAAGTCAAGTGGAGATACTGGGCCAAACATCAACCTTATTCAATCAAGAAAGCCATAGATGTTAGCAGTGCTGGGGTTTACCTGGCAACTTGGAAACACAAGGCATGTGTCTGAAATAAGAGGCTGATGTGCTTGAGAAATCACATTTTGACATTATTCTCCCATGCCTGTCCTACTACAGCTTCTTCTTTCTTCCCCCCTCGCCCAGTTATTCACTGCATCTCTCAACCAAATGGTAGAAAAGACAAATATCCAGGCTGATATCTGGATCTAGTGAAAAGCTTCAGAATAGTAGTGATAGAAATGAATGTTTCCACATCTTTCAGAATAGGATAGCAAGTAAATCTTAGCAAGCTAGCCATATTGCTGGCACCCTGTTGAGGCTGGACTCTCCACTGGTCAAGCTGGAAACACATCATTTGTACTGACAAATAGTGAGCTCATGCAATATATTTCTCTGAAATCACCAGCATGATTCACAATAACTTCACAATCTGGCCTCAGATCAGTCAAAATGGTCTGTCCTATCCTTAATGTCTTCTGCAGCTTTGGAAAAGGAGTACATACTGGTAAACGGACTTTCAAGAACACTTCCCAGCTACACAAACACCTACAATCTAATCTGACCTTCACTGAAAACTTCCCTCAGGGAAGAAAAATTATATCTTTTAATTTTTTTTCTAATGTTCTGGTTTATTGGTTTTGCTCCTTCCCATGCAATATAATTAAAATGATGTCCTCAGAATTGGAGGATACTTACAATAAACAGCTTCTCTGGAAGCTGAACGACTCAGCTATGGTGCTTAATCAACTGGAGAAGATGTTTATTGCTCTATATGCTCTGCTGCTGTGAAAACTAGCCCTTAAACACTCAGTTTCTAAACAAGAGAAAATAAAAATCCAATAAGTTAAGGTCCTTGACACACTGAAGGGAAGTGAAGACAAAAAAAGAATTGTCTTTTGCACAATAGGAATAGAGTTAGGTCAGCTAATGCAGAATGTATTACTAATGATAGATGAACCACAGGACACAAAATACTACTTTCTTCTAGTAAGTGTTCATATATAGAGACCCTTAAAGCTGCAAAATTTCACTCTCCTTCAACTCTCCCAGTGCTGATTTCCTCAAAGCTCAGCTGAAACCTGAGGGCTGCAACATCGCTCATGTGCTTCCTCCCTATAGAAGGTCCAGAGTTACTTCATTGGCTCAAGAACACATTTTAAATAAAAACACAAAAAGGTAGAAGACCAGGTGTTAGCAGCAGTGATACATAATTGAGAAATAGGTTGAGGGTCAAGTGTTCAAGAGACCACAAGTACAAAACAAGCCTGTTACTGTAGTGAGCCTTGTACTCAGCAACCAAAAATGAAGACATGGGAAGAGTCGATGCCTGGTTTTGCTTCAAGAAGAGTAAAGAATCATATGGCTCTAAACCTTTTGAGGTCCTTCCTATTGCGTACAAATAATCCAATGTAATTTCCTTAATTTCTTGGATTAGACAGGACTATACAGAGTTCATCAGTGCTACTGTGACGTTCATTCTGCAGATCATGCACGATTTCATCCAAAATGACAAAACTGCAGGAGAGATGGCAATGAAGGGTGCCTGGAGGAGACAACTGGAGAGCTGTAAGCCATCGGCATGGGTTGTGTGCCCCTCTCATAGGGGACCCTCTGACCCATTAGTTAATGGTGTCTCTGAATCAGGAGTTCACCTCAGACCACATCAAGCTTGCATGTAGAAATCCTGCAAAGCTCAGCTGAGGCAGGCAGTTCAGGAAGGCTGGCAATTTTATGAATCAGCTCCCGAATTATTAGCCAATTTTTACGCTGTGCATCTTTCCAGGGAACAGCTTTTATATCTTCCCTGTTATATATTTCTATTAGAGCCTTTAAGTCGAATATATTACATTATTAACAGCACTAATAGCAACAAAGTGAGTGATTAGTAGGAATTTCATATGGCATCCTGGAAATTATGGTTAGAGATGTGCTTTGAATGTTGACAAACAAGCAGAGGACTCCTACTTTGCTGGAGAAATGCATTCCTCCTTCCCTTCCTCTTGCAACTGAGTCTAAAACATTACGAAATTATTTCTCTCTGCAATGTGCAGCCCCATCCATACACCTTGTCTCTTCCTTCAGCTCTGAAATACAGCTTTTGTACGTCAACTTATCTTACATCTGTTGAGTTACTGCACATGTAAATATAGTGACCCACTGTAAATCTTCACAAATAAATTGTTCTGAATTAGAAAAATATAATATGAAGTAAAGGAGAATATTTGGTATCTTTGGGCACCAAGAAGGAATGAACTCAGATACATAACACTGAATAAGCACCTGGTTCAGGATTGCCTGTTGTAAGAAGGCAAAATAAACCTGCCAGAAGAATCAAAAGCACCAATCATCAGATTTTATTTTCCCTAGCTATGCAAAGTAACAAATGCATTCTTTCAGAAGTTACACAGAAAGTAGCAAAACAATTCTAAGGACTTCAACATTAAGGGCAAGTAACAGGTCTATATCAGGAACTCACACACAGACTTATCTTTTTTTTCTTCCTTTTTATTTGTTTTAATACTTTTTTTTTTAAGGTGAGTTAAGAATGTTGAAAGAACATGCTGGAGAACAAAATCCAACACTAATATAGGTGAAAAGTATCTATATAATATGAAAAGAAAAAGTAGCATCAAACTGTCTGCAGTTTCTGTTACTAAACCACCTAAAACATGTCATGAAATGCTTTTTTTTTTTTTTTTTTTAAATGAATTCATTTAAGTTCCTCTTTGTGTCTGTCATATTTAAGGGTACTGTAAGTCAAGAAACTTGCAGGTGGGCATGTTTTTAGGACAGATACCTTTCAGACAGAGAGCAAAGAAAGCTTCCAGACAAGGGTTTCTGAACTTGTCAGCAGAAGCATTTGCAGTGGAAATTTTATTTCAAGAGTTTTATGCGTTCGATCAGAGAACAGCAGCAGTGTTGTGTGAGCTGAGCAACTGGGAACGCAGCATAGTACTTTCAGTGCTAAGTATCTGATGAGGCAGACTCTGGTACAAAAACAGTAAACAGTTCGCAAAACCACATCAAGCACAAATAATCATAAAGGCAAAGTAGTTGTTCATGGATAAGTCATGACGGAAAGCTTTCACCTGCAGGAAGACATATCTAGGCTTTTGCAAAATATTATCGAGAAAGTCTCATTGCAAGCACAGAAACAATTTCTTCCTCTCCTGAGCATATTTGTCCTGCCACAGTAAGTACCCTGCCGCAATATTATTTAAACTGGAAGTGCCGAAGCCTGTAAGGAATAGAGTTCTCTGACTCCCCATCCATCAGTTCACATAACCACGTGCTTATTTTTAAACATCTTGAGCGATCACAAGAGACCACCGGACTGGAGCGTGCTTTACTACATCAGGACCAGAGTGAAAGCACCTTGCAGAACCTGCAAGACTGAGCCTCTGCTGAATTTTTGCTTTGAGTCACATTCTGGTCCTCGTAGGTTGAGCTGGAAATACACCAGCAGCTTTGATACTGGCCTTCTGTTGGCTTATTCGGACATCAAAACTCCGACAAATCTAAAATGCTGCCTTCTCAAACAAAAACACTACCACCACGTTATTGTACTGCAATCCCCTGGAGTGTCAATCATGAGTAAAAATCCAGTTCAGGGGTTTTCACTGGGAGATGAAAGGGTTTCCTTGCACTCACCCTATGTTCCTTCACCTCTGGGCAGGCACCAAACAACTGAACACGATTTTGAATGGAATGAAAGGAGAAAGAGAAGAAAAGTTTTGGTGCTTCTCTTCGATGATGGCTCACACAGGGAAATGAAGGACATGAAATATGAGGGAAGACAGAGAAACTAGAAGAGAAAAAGCCTTTATGATCCTAATAACAAAAATTCATAATCTCCCTAGTCTTCTTTTCTTGCTCTGAAGGACATTTCCTCTAAGGGACAAGATCCAAGAAAAAAAAGAAAGAGATGCAGAAACAGAAAGAGAGGGGGAAAATTATTGAAGATGACAGAGGAAAACAAAACCTCCTTTTAGCATGCAGTTTACAGCAGAATAAGCTTCTCAAGCTCATTACTAAGTTTCATAGTATCAGGAAGCATTTTGGAAACATTTTTGAGGGAACAGCAGACCCCATTGGGTTCTGCAGGACTCCCCTGGCCACTGAACTGCTGTAAACCTTGGCGTTCACTCACTACGCCCTGACATTGGTTGTTTAGTGTCTGTTTGCATCTCTCGAGCAAACTAATGGCAAAGCTTTCTAGCAAGCACAGGGCAAACCTGCCCAACTTTCTATCTTTGATGCTGTATTTGGTTTAGGCAACTGGATGGCAGTTCTGTACCTGCTGGAGTTTTTGGCCAAAGATTTGGGACATTGCAAGTGTGTTAGCCAAAGAAAGGTCCCGCAAGTCTGAGAAGTTTCTAAATAACAGACTTTGCACACAGCTGCTCTGTTTAACCTTTTCTTTTTCCAGTGTCCCTTTCAAATTGCTTTACCTCAGTTCCTCAAAATTTTCCTAAAACAGGTGCCTTCTTGAGGCTGTTTGCATGATAACAACTGATTTCTCTAAGACCTTGCTGTCTGAAAGCCTATCACTCCACTCTGAGCATCCTGCCCCCTTTGATTTATAGTGAAGGCAGACCACCTAACCTACCCAACTGCTGGCAGGAAGACCACAAACCAACCAACCGTGTCATCTGGATGTACTTGAAAGTGAAAGAAAAGCCAATGTTACTGGCCAGTAGCCACAACCAGCTGAAGCGCATTGGTGTTATTTCTAGCAATGAGTGAACTTCTGTTTATCTTCAGGGCCATGGGAAACTGGAGAGGCCAAAAGAGAAATGGCCTAAGACAGACACGCTTGGACCTTTTTGTCAATATTGGCTTTTCCATGCTGGCTTTCGCTCAGGTGCAGTGGAAGGAACGGTTTGGAGAGGCACACAAAATGAAATTAATTTTTTTCAATGAAAGCCTGGCTCTGTTGCAGTTGCAGGGAATTTTGAAATTAAATTAACTGGGACCAGGATTTTGCCTGTTGGTTTCAGACATGAGCCAGATATCTCAGCATGTCTTTCTTCTTCTCTTGGGTATATCTAAACATGGACAAGCCACTAAAATACTAAATGCTGGGTTCAAATAGACAGACACACATCTGCGCGTTCCTGTAATCCTCCTGACGCTCCCTGGCCAAAGCTGGCTGATAAAAATGTGCAGAATTTGACTCAAAACTATATAACCTTAATGTAAATTGCTTTGAAAGAGGAAATTCTAAAATAAAGATATTAATTTGTTGTTTAAAAAATGGCAGTGCAATGCTGTGCACAAGTTCTGATTGCTTATTAAATTTTAATTAAATTGTGCTACTTAAAACACTGCCTTAAGGGCAGTGATGGGGCTGCACCCCCTCCGAAATTGCTCCTACCAGCTTCCCTGCCAAGGGCAGACTCCTCACAGGCTGTGGCTATTAACCAGTGGTGGGAAACGACTGCCTTCAGCAACCTCTTGATCTGATCAGTAAGTGGCCAACCAGAAATAAGCTCTTGATGCAATTATAATAAAGACAACCGCAATACAGTGAGGACGAGGACATTCTAGATTTGTGATTGCAGCTAAAATAAGAGTATTATGGGCTGTTATGCTTTGTTAATTTTTTCAAGATGCTGCAGATAGGATAGAGGTATGGTCAGATTTCTCAAACAACTCTGTCTCCCAGGAAATGAGACCACAGCATCCTTTATGGTCCCTGCAATTGCAATGTGTAATCAAAGACTGCGTCCCTTGATCATGAGCTCTAAGAGTCCAGCTGCTTTGTAAGGCAGCAACTGACATCTTCTCCCATCGATGAGCCACTTTGGTGGCTTTACTTCAGTAAACACCATGTGAATCGGTGTAGTGATGATGGCCAGAATCATCTCAGACTTATGCTGAGCCATAAAAGGCATGATCATCTCACTTAATATAATAATCCAATTTCAGCTCATCCTTTCTTATTAGCCTGCCAGCCAAAAAGAGCCCCCATATCTCCATCAAGAAGGATTGTGTTGGAGTGGGAGCATGCCCATGGCATTGCTTTTCTCCCTCCCACAATGCACTTGCTCAGATCCTCTGGTCCAACTAAATTTAACAAATGCTTCAGGGCACAACTGGTGCCAGGAAAAGAGGCCCGTCAGCTATAAGTGTTCTTGGGAATTAACACTCCTGCCTACTCACTAATTGCACAGCTGGATCCAACCCAGAGATGTTTCCACCACAACTCAGAGAGCTGGTAGAGCAGATGCCTGGCAGTTTTCCAACTAGATTTTGGGTGCATGATCCATAGCTTCAAAAGATACAGTGGTAAAATAAAAATCTGCCTAGTTTTGGTACCAGTAGTCACTGGCTGTATGATGGAATGAAAACAATGGAGTACAGAGAGAGAGAGAGATGGACTGGGCTGGTTGGAACCAGAGCAAGGAGTATCCACAACTGGACACGCTCCTCTTCCAGCTTCATTCCCTGACAATAGTACAATTTACAACGTGCATTCAACATAGCCCAGTCCAGAGCTGACTCTCTTTCATATGGATTTGCCATCGGCCATCAGTTTCCTCGTCCCTTGCCTGTGTCCACAGGCACTTATGTCACCAGGGACTGGGTAAACTTGCTGCATATAGGTCTGCCAATGTGAGTTTCAGGTAACTGTCTATATGAACCAGTAACACTCCTCAAACACATACATATAAAGACAATATCATGCTGAGAAGACCAAGATGTGACCTGAACGATTTTCCCTTAGCAAAGTGTCTTAAAATTGAGGATTTTTTTTTTTTCACAGAATGAGAACTCGAGTAGTGTTAGAAAAGGAAAAACCAAAGAAACCATTCAATGGACTATAATGAAGAGCAGCTAAGTGCAATCACAGTAAATTGCACAAATTCCATCTTTTCCTTCTCAGAAAGAGTACTTGCAGATGAAAATATACATGAAAATATGTAGTTTTATATATGGAGCAAAACACAGGTCTACTCTAAGAGCCACATAAAACAAACATATTGTGGAAACCCCACCTGAGCATGTAGCACTATTGCTCAACTGCAAGCCCATGGGCAATATTTACCTGCCAAAATTGGTTTACGTGCTCTGTTGCCTTTGCAAAGGAGGAAGGAAGGAACAGTGTCGCTGGAGCAGCATAGACTGCTGCTCTTGGGAGACTTGTGCTCCTAGAGCCGCCGTGTGACAGCAGATGGAGAGCAGGAACAAGTGGGAAATTTGTATAACATTGTGCACGTGGGGCAAAACAGGCTTGCCCAGGAGAGCGTAAAAGCTGGGCTGAGCACAGCCTGCGATGTGCGTGCTATGTATGAAGGTGGGCTTCTCACTGCAGTCAGCTTCTAGCAGCGTTCCTTCAGCAAAGGGGGAGAAACTAGCACTAAAAATATTCTTTAAAACCAGAAAGATCATAAAAACTGCCGCAGGGGAAGGCTGCAACAGACATACAAGAAAAGGAACTTGTATAGGCTCAGGGTACATTTTGTCTGCTTTAGACCTTTCCAAAAAGGAAAACAAGACATTCACCTAATTTACTCAGCCAGTTATATGAGGTTTATGCCTCCTTCATATCACCAGTCTGGCATAAAGCAACTAGAAGTGCGCAGGTAAATCAACCCCATAATTTCCATTTTAGCTTTAACAAGTTATTTTATTGTTTCTAGCTGCTAAACGTGTATCTGATGACTGCAATACATACTATGCAGCGATGCATCCTGAATAGATATACGAATATTAAAGGTTGCACTGTTCTGACAGCTTATTCTAGAGTTTGCCTTATGCTGGCTGAGATTTTCAGTTCTTCTTAAATGTAACTTGCATATCACTGTAAACTCTCTCCCTCCTTTTGACAGGGTGCCCTTGTAGATGGTAATTTCCCGAGTAGGGAAGAAGAGACTCACAATTCATCTTGGATTGGGTATCCTACAGCAAGGCATTCTTGCAGAACATAAATATGTATCACTAGGTACAAAGCTGGGGCCCCATTCTTACAGTATGTTGTGATAAATGTGGAGGAATATTCCTGATGTCATTGTGGCTACAGTAATGTGAAACTGGTACAACAGAGGCCAAAATCAGACACATTCAGGAGTCCAGTACAAAGAGCTGCTGTTAAGACAGAGCAAATACAAGACAGTGATAAAAAGAGAATCTGCCTTGGTGTTCTCTAACCAATACCATAATACCAGAGCAAGCGTAATAAACAAAGCAAGTAACTTAAGGAAATAAACTATAAAATAACATTTACTTTGTCTGCACAGTTACACTAGCATCCTCAAATGGTGGACTCTTGTCTGACTCCAAACTACAAGAAAATTCCACTTGGATCTCATCTCTGCCATTTCTTGTCTCCCAAATTCATATCAGATAGCATCTATTTCTTATTACACTGCCTTTCTCCTCTGGGGAGTCACCACATCTCCCTGTCTGCCACAATGCTTCATGGGGAGCAAAGGTCACAAACCACAATTATTTTCTATTCACAGACCTCCAAGCAATGTGCTGCCCTTTTATTTGAGTTAGAAATGCTCCAAGTTTACCTGATGGTAGGATGTGTATAGAAGAAATTCAAGTTGAGATCACCTAGGCCATGGCTGCACATGGTGAGGCAAAGCTCTGCTGTTGTTCTACCACCAAGCCCAGGCATAGATTGATGGTTTTAGTAAATTAATGAACTGGGAGAGCTGAGAGAAGGGACACAGGAGAGCTAAATCTCCACCAGCTCATGCTTTGCCCATCACCTGCAGCTCTCCCCAGGGCTTTCATAGGCAAACTGTCCTGAGCCGGGAGGATCCCAGCCAGAGTCACCCTCTCCAGCATTTCCTCCAACTGTCTTGGCAGCAGATCTGCTCTCAAATTACAGTTAAATCTTGTATCATTTTGAAGAAGAGAAGGGACATGAACACAGATATAGACAAACACGGGCTGCTGTTTGCACTGTGATGGGGCTACGGAACACTGCATTGTAATGGGATGGGAAAAAAACAGTGACAAAATAACCTTGATATGCTATTACAGCACTATCCCAGCTTACTCTGCTCAAGCACTGTTGTGTTCTCTGCATAGGGCACCGGCTGAAGCATTTCTGCTTGGGAGCAGCTGCTGCCCGTTTGAACACTGAACATTTTTGATAGCTGGGCTTAAATTGAGTGGCTTGAGTCATCGAGACCTGTACAGCAGAAACTGAGCACAAGATGGCCCCTGCCAAGCTGAAAAGCAGATAGGCTTGGTTTGGACTAAAGCTAGAGTTCAAACCTGTGTTTAGGAGTTGTGGAATACCAGGTGAGTTGGGGCTGGGGGTTAAGCTACAATCCCCAAAGAACACTCCATATGGGTGCCATGCCGCGTGCCAACGTAGTCAAGTAGACTGCTGACAACGGATGGGGCTTCTTGCGGGCGAAGAGGAGGATCACAGCACAGAATGAATTTCAGGAGGAAGAAGTAGGCTAAAAAAAAAAATGAATGATCTATTCTTTGTCTGGCTTTGTAATACTTCAGCACCTAACTGCACTGCTGCTTGGGGAGAGCACGGCTCGTTTTTCCTCAGACAGCCGATGCTTTGCTCAGGGCTTCTTTCCAGCTTCAAGAGGAATGAGGAGCTTGCATTTGCTTGCAGGAAAAACCCAGCTCCAGCACAGCTGCCAAAGGACACACTGTTGCTCTGCAGACACTTGCTCTGTACCTTGCAGCGTGCTGCAAAGTGCTGCTGCTGGTCAGCCTGGCTTCCATCCCGGCACCATCCCTCTCCCGCCAGTACCCTGGAGCAGCGTGCTGCACTGTAGCAGAGCAGAAAACATCACGGAGTTACTCAGCACACCGCTCTCTCCTAAGGCACATCCAGCAGACAGCCTTCCTCCGCACTGCTGCTCCGCCACTACCTGCAGCATCCCGTTAATACAAAGTCAGTCTGAACCCAGAGGCAGCTGCTGCTATGGAAAAATTCAGCAAGCCCTGTTTGTAAAGGCTGCTAGAGTTTTTCCCAGTCATCTAGGATTTACACGCTTTAGGGTGGCTTGTCAGAGCACAATTTCCAATTATTTCCTAGGCTGTACACAGGTTCCAGTTGCTACCACAAAGCATCGTCTGACATTCAAACTGAGTTACACCAGAGCTGCAGTTTTAAGATTTCTACTAAAGCCCTAAATCCAACCTCAGATCTCATCCTGGGATCATTTACTGAACCAAATCTGGGTCCAAAACAGCCACCCCCAGATACATACAAATATTACAGGACTCTGTTGAGGATGCTGACCTGTTCCTTGGGTTGGGAACATCAGCTTAAATTTCTTCCTTCCTTCAGAGGAGTTACATCAGCCCTTCTATGTTCTCCCCTAACATGACACAAGGTCAAGCAAACGGCCGTGAACTACTGCATTTTGCTCCACAGCACACAATAGTAAACACAAGAGACAGGCTTTTACAAACCTCCTAGTGTGAAGGAAAGGTAGTGCAAAGCGTTATGCTCCAAGCAAAGTACAGGCATTCCCATAGTGTCCGGGAAGCCATGATACAAATCACATGAAATGTTAAAATGTTTTGAAACAGGTAATGGATTAACAACTTCAAAAAGGGAAAAAAACTGTCAGGTTATAGATTCAGTTTCTCAGAAAAGCCTGCTGTCAATTACGCTGAAGACAACGTAAAACAGAACATTTCCCTTACAAGTGGTAGAAGCGTCTGTCTCCCCTCATTATACAATGCAAATGAATCTGCCTCCTCCCTTTGAACCTGTATCCATACAGCACTTAGCATCACAGCCTCAGCAAGGCAAACGATTGCTTAGACATTGCTGTCTGAATCTTGCTCCACATTTTACCAAGAGAAAGAGCAATTCTCATTGAAGGGGAAAAGACACAAAGGGAGATTAAGTAATCTACATGAGGCATTACAGGAAACCTGTGGGGCAGCAGAGAACTCCACTCTGCTGAGCACAGCAGCGGGAGGACCAGGAGACAACCCCCTGCCTCCCTGCCAGAGATGGACCCAGCATCCTTCTCCATGGCAGAGCTGTGAGCAACCAGCTGCTCAACAAGCAAAGAGGATGGGAAAAGGCACTGAGATTCTCCTCAAGGTGAGGGAAGGTCTCCTTTCAGGAGAGCTAGTTGGCCTGCATCGTGCTTTCACTGCTGGATTCTGTGGCAGATAGCTTCTCCATCCTGAGTGCTGGATTTGTCCCTACAGCAGCGTGGTGGCACATGATCCCTGTCACTCTGCCACCACACCAAGCACCCTCCCTCCTGCTGAATCCAGGGGGATGGGAAGCTCCCAGCATTTCTAAGAGATATTTGCTTGTGGTAGGTACTCACCTGCTTTACTCTAGGGGAAATTTCATTCATTTCTGGCAAAGCCACCAGTTCAAAATTATTCAGTTCAAGCTGAGCTCCATACTGTGCTCCAGACAAGGTTTTGGTTCCTGGAATACATCAGAAATGCAGCCTGTTTCCCTGGGCTCACAGTACTGGCTCTCCAGACATGAGCATGAATTTCCTGAGATACGACAAGTAAATCTACTAATGGTTTCAGAAGCTGAAATTAATTAAAATACAGCCCTTAAAAGAAACTTAGCATCTGTATGTCTTCTCTTTGTTCTGGATGATCTTAAGAATGAAATAGATTCCACAGATTTTGCATGTAATGAACCTTAATTGGAATATTTTACATGAGACTACAATTGAAGAAAATCAGTTGTAATTAAGCCAAGTTATTAATGATTTTACATCTAATTATAATCATGAGATAAGCTAGCACAAGACTCAACTAACTAGCTAACTTTTCTGGGAGGGTCTGAGGTACGAAAGGTAGCCCAGCTCGTTAGCACTGTCCCTTTGCAGCTGCCTCCCTGTGAGCTCCGTGGCCACAGCATTCACTCTTGGGCGATCTGAGCTAAGGGACAGCATCTCATAGAGCTGCTCCAGCAGTAGTATGCCAAGACCTCTGTCTTCCCTGTTTCCTAGAAATGTGGTGTTCCCCTTCCTGATGCTTGATAGCTGCAGTTCAAACCCTCCCCGTCTCTCCTCAGGAAAGCATTATAGGCTGATATTAAAACTACTGAAATTCCCACTGACATGTGCAAGCTCCCACAGAATGTCACTTGATGTTTTCCACTTCATTTGTTTCTGTTGAGTCACCTTGTTTAACAAAGTTTTGTGATCTCTTTTCTAAGGTTGGCAGCTTGCATTTGTGCACTGCTGAGAAGAGAGGTTAGGACAGGTCACAGGGCTCCTCCCTGGAGAAAGTAGCAAGAAGCACAGAAGATAGGAGTGAATTTATGAAAACTCCTCTGGAAATACAGAGTCACGATGAGACAGCTCTGCAGCAGCGCTTATGGGGGATGGTGAAACCAGGGCTTTCTGACGGCCATGAGAAACAGAAAAATCTATGTGTGGCTTCACTGCAACTAAAGCAAGCAACTAAACCCAGAACTTAGAATTCAGAGCATGTAAATTCTTCAGCAGTGGAGGAGTATAAGAGTCTTATCCCCTTTGGGGGACTTCTCTCATTTTAGACACAGGCAAACAAATTTAGCAAAATCATTTCAATTAAATCTTGTGACAGAGCCCCAAACCTCAGAGGATCTGTCTGATTTTCTCTTTGACAACAGCGACAGTGAATAAAGCACTCACATGAAGAATAGGCAAATACCAGTTAAAAGGACACATTTTTGACCAAGTGGCCTGGACCATGGCAGAGATACAGAACAAAGATGCTCCAGCTGCATCCTGATCAAGATTCTACAGCATACAGTTACTGCAGGCTCAACTGCAGCTAAGTATAGGCAACAGCTAATCTCATTGGGTTGGGAGCTACTTTTTGGTTAATATTTCATAAAAACAGTAGCCAATTTTTTTTTTTAAACTGATATTTGCAAAAGTTTGCATCTCTAACTCAGCTAGCAGAGCTACAGTTCAGTTCCAAAGTTCATTGTTTTACACTTACAATCAACCAGCTGGACAGAGCCTTGATTCACCAGGATAAAGCTTTATCCTTTTTCCAGAACACCACTGCTTCCCCTGTTCCTTGCACAGCATTCTACAATGCAACAAAACACACAGGAGGGGACTAGCAAGAGAGTCCCTTCAAAGCCTGCCTCTTCGGCCAAAGTAAAAAGTTAACCAAGACACAACCTGAAAGGATTTTTGCCAAGATAAATTGGCCTCAGGTCTCTTGGTGTCCTATGCTCAAGAGCCTGTGAACTCCAAAATGGGATGAACAAAAAGCAAAATCATTTTGCCCTCAGGAAAAATGGGGTAATCTATGCAGGTTTCTCTGTGTTTAAGCAGCACTACTGTAGATTTAAGCAAACATCCAGTTAGCAGCAGCAGCCGCCTACACCAAATGCTATATTATCACATCTCTCTGGATCTTGTACATCTGCCATACATTTCCAACAGGCCTCAGCAAACACCTCTGTTAAATGAATGGGAATAGTCACACATCACTGGTGATGTGCCTTGGTCCTGGCTTGCAGGACCCCTTTTCTGCCAACGCAGAGCATCATTTTCTACAGCAGCTCCACTGCACAAGACAGCCTGCAGGTTTTTATGACAGCTGCAGACACTGTTACAGGCTCCGCTGTAAAGCACACAGCCCTGGGCTGTGTAGTCAGGGTTAGCTAGGGTACAAAAAAACCTTTTCTCCATTGCTAGCAAACAGTAGAAAAGCTCTTGCTGTAACAGCTTGTTTGCCTGACAGCGTGTGAGCCCCAAAACCCAGAGCAGGTGGAGTCCGTAGTTACTTTCACAGCAGGATCACATCCAGGGGGATGCTATCAAAAAGCCAAGTTCACATGTGCCCACTGCAGGCCATTCAGGCACAGTTTTCTCAACCTTCCTGGCCTCATTATCTCACTAGAGGTCCGGCAGTGGCTGGGATGCAGAGGGAAACAGCGGGTAGCAAACACATGAGCTGCCTCTACAGACACAAGCATTCAAATCTCCATCAGAACCTGGATGAAATAAATTTAAAGCACTTCACTGGCACTTGACCTCAGCCCACAACTGGTGAGGATCTGCTTCCAGTGTTTGCTGAGGGGATCGTTTCAGCAGGAGCCTTGAGGCAACCAATGCACATTGCAGCATGTTTGCTGTTGGCAGGAGCCCGTGTGTAGCTGGTTTTGCTTACAAGAGTCCCATTTTCATAAGCACTTCTCTATTGCATAAACACAACCCTTAAACCAGTCTCCAAGCTAAAGCTACCCTTCTCAGGTGCTTTTATCATTCCCAATCCCTTTAAGAAAAAGCACGCAGGATTCATTTTACCCATCTATTGGGATTACATTCTGCTTTTATCAGCATCTTTTTCTTAACTTTGGCCATTCAGTTCATAGGTCTGCTCAGATATCACAGCGCAGAGCTTTCCTTGCTGGAAACTTCAAAACATTGTTGAGAGGAAGGAAAAAGTCTAAGTAAAATCACCATGTGTGCTGGGCTATTGCAAGGGAGTCATCAATTATGCAGGTTTTGGAATACGATACACAACCCACAGCTGTTTGATAGCTGGGTGATATGATTTATGAGAACAGCTAAGATTCAATTACTGATTTCCCATAAATTGTCTATACAGTCCTTTCATCCTATGCCAGGTTATGATGGGCTCTGAGGAACAGAGAGGACTGAGGAAGGGGTTATCTGACCATGAAATGAACTGGGATTTTCAAAGAGAAATCAAAAGGAAAGAAACAACAAGCGGTGCAGCACCAGTGGGAGGTGTTGGACTTTGGATTCATGAAATTGGTCTGTCATTCCCAGACAGGCAAGAGAACGCTTCGTACTGATGCACTGATTGAGCCTGTCTTCAGACTATCTGTCTATTTGTCCTTGACTTCTTGTCATGCGTTCTGAGAGATGCAGATTATGACTAAAAGGAAATAGTATTTTTTTGCTACATTTTATAAACCTGTAAATATTATTGAGAGAAATCACTTAAGTGCCTGGGAAATTTTAGATGCATACACTGACTTTAGAGATGATTTTATCAGAGCAGAAAAAGCAAGACTGGCCCTTAGGAATGATAACACCAATTTGATAGAGACTAGCATTGCAGAAGAAGAGTAAAAATGACTGTCGGTGTTGTTTCAAGGCAAAACTGACCATGAAATACCAGAATATCTTGGGTTTAGGAAGTATTTGGGAGTCTTATTTGGGAATTGTGAATTAAATGTGAATGAAGCAGGAAGGGACTGAAGGAGCAAACTGTGTTCTTGTCACCCCACTGTGCCAATGGCTCTGGTCAAAGCTCTTTCCTGAGCATGGCCAGTCAAGGACACCACAACGCTGCTATTTATATTTATTTTCTCTCTGACTTTTCCACTCAGCCTGAACAGCAGTAAGCACACATCTCTGACAGTGCACCACCCCCGTTACAACCACTTTCATTTCAATGCTGAGATTTTTAATCTGGTCTGTGGCAGCTGAAAGCAGAAAACTATCTGGTTAGGAATTAAACACACCATCCTGAGGAGAATAAAACAATCCTTTGATCACTCTTCACTTTTAAGGATTGGTTGAAAGAAAAGAGAAGAAAAAGAGAGAACGGGGCAAACTAAAGTTAAACAGGAAAACTTGGTAGGGCTTGCCTGTGCACTCGGGTTATAAGAGATAATCTTTGCCTCCCTCTATACCTAATGGAGGAAGACATCTCCAGGATCAATACAGCCACACTTGAAGCCTAGGCTCCTGGCTTAGACATAGTGTTTCACTGCCTAGAGTTAAAATATTTGAATCCTCCCTGCTCCCACCATTAACTTTCTCCCCTCTTAGCAATCAGTCAACTTTTCTCCCACCCAAGAAAACTTGCTCTCGTCAGGAGTCTACTGCACCTAGCAAACTAAGAGAAGGTCAGGAGAAAATATCACTATACTCTCTCTTCTATAGCTCTAAGTTATATTCTCTCCTTTCTTGTATCTCCCTTTCCCTGATCACTTACAGACTATCCCCATTAACATAACACAGACACAACCATAGCACTAGTAAACCAACCTAAACAGTATAAAGAAATAACACCTCTTATTATCATCTACAAGTTGGTTCCACAACTCAACAGCAAAGCGCGTATTCTTTGTTCAAGTCTGTGAATCTCTTCCCTGTGGGGATATAAAAATCATCCCACCAAAAGCAAGCAGCAGCCATGTGCTATGGGAAGCTGCTGTCTTTTAGTGGAAGATTCCTAGAGCAGAGAATGAAGCAGAGCATTGAAAAATAAGTTTCCTAGGGATTTTAAGATTTCTAGCTCTTTTCTGTAGTTCCTCTGGGTTTATCTCCCCCCCGCCCCCATTTTTTCACTTTGTACCACTCCATGCTAACACATGAGTGGGAGGAAGAGGTTGAAGCAAGCAGTTGCTTGTCTGCTTGTTTTAAAATAATAGAGTGAAAATTAATGTGGTTCTTTGTGAAGCAAAAGCTCCTTCTGGGGAACTGCTATAACAGAGCAGCTGAGGGAAATGGATTTTATTAGCCTGGTTTCCGATCCCTTTACTTAGCTATCTGGTTATTACGTATCTATCCCCTTAATTGTGCAAGCTGCTATATAGACAAATAACAGGTGAGGCCCATAATGACAGGTTGTCACAGTCCAGAGCACTGGGCTGGCAAAGCTATTCTCACAGAAAATTATCTCTGCTCACCTGAGTAAACCCTGCAAGGCCTCCGATGCGCTTGGTGAGAAGCATCAGCCAGGCTGTGTGCTCTGTGCACGGGATGCAGCAGTCGCATCAGGGATTCTTCTTGGCATTGCAACAGATCCAGCCCAAACGTCATCATCAGTAAGGGGCAACTCAGCCCCAAAAGGCTCTCATATTTGGCAAAGGGGAACAGAGAGGGAAATGGCCCACCCCAGGTCACAGTATCAGGTTGAAACTATGGAAAATTCTCAGCTGCAGTCCAACACTTTTACCACCACAGGACCCATGAGGTCAGGTCTCCTCTAGCTGGGCACACTCAAGAGACTTTCAAGCAGTTTTCCGAGTCATGGCTCTGGGATCTGGCAAAGAACAGTGGCTGGACCCTCAGCCCATGTATTTTTTTTATGCCCTTTAAACACAGACATTGTCCTGTGGAGCGTTTTACTGCCTGAGGACTCTTTGGCCAGCACACTCCCATGATTAAGAAAGGTCCACGGTTCACTAATCCTGCACTAGTTCCCCAGGTAGGTCTCTCACCTTCAGACTGGGATCAGCACATAACAGTAAACCCCTTCCCTTGGGATGACCAGTCAAAGGACTGCTTGAGCCTCCCTTATTCTCCAGCCTCTTGTTTTCTTCGTGTAAATATCTGAATTAATCTAAGATTTAAAGACCTAAGTTACTGTAGTGTGCCCAAAATAATAAATGTCTCAGAATTTCAATTACCCTAAATGTAGAAGTGTTGGATCTTGTTTCTGTATCTAATGCACCACACAGAACCATTACCCCACTATCCATTAATTATAACAAGGTCAGCACATTCCCTGATGTGTCTTCATGACTGCACAATGAACAAGCACTGCTTCTGCTGTGGGTAGAGTCTAGTTGTAGGTATACAGCCCTCCCACAGGACAGGCAAACTTTGGCTACTCAAAATGGTCAAGAGAACAGTGCTAAGCTTCGGGAAGAACCATATCTGTATAGAATGGGAGAAGACTACAAGCTGCCTGTGTGTCTCTTTGAACCTAAAAAAAGAAGCACAAAGACACAACTGCTCTAGGGAGATGTGCAAGAGAGCCTTTACACCAAAGAATGGCTCCAAGAACAGAAAATGAAAGATTTATTTCATCCACAAAGGATTTCAAGAAATATGGGAAAGGCAAAAATCAGGAAAAGAAGAAGAGCAGGGAAAAATTAAAAGGATGGTTTGAGCCAGGTCTAGTCCCCATCTGTTCACACATCCCACCACCATAACCCAGATCTGCAGCCAGTTCTACCATGGTGGGCTCTTGAGCATGAAAAAGGTGCAAGCTTCCTCCTTAAACTCATCCCAGCCCCTCCCACAAGGAGGAATTTACTGAACAAAAGTGGGAAGGAGGTTGGGAAAGAGGTACAGTCTCTCCCTGAGCACCAGCCATTCCTCCAAACTGTTCCCACATATGGGATGCATTCATACAACCCAATCCTTGCCATCTCCTCCATTTTTATCAAAGCATTATCTGCTTCTGTCTCACTCGATTTCTGCAAAGAATCTCAAAGACCTTTTTACGGTCCCCAGGCTCCAGCTGCAATATGGCCTTCTGGCACCTCAAATGTGTAAACTGCACGTTCTCTCCTCCTGCCCTTTGTTTTCCCATCTTCTCTGGACTTCCTCTGCCTGGCTTTCATTTTTAAAGATTGTAGAGCTAGTTTTTTATTATAATGGGTTTTATTATGATGATGTACAACACCCTTAAGTGCTTTGTTGAAGGAAGAAAGAAAGGTTGTGCTATAAATAAAATTCTCATCTACAATCAAAGGCACATAAATGATGGATGTGTGGGGGTGACTACACACATTACCTACAGGCAATTCCTCCATTGAGTGGTAGCCGCACTGGAAAGAACCAGGGTCACTGTACAGATGAGGGTATTTAGCAGCAGCTTACTTCCACAATAAGCTACTTATTAGGGGGATTCCCTCATAAAAACCTACATAGCATCCTCTGGACTAGAGCCAGAAAGACCACTGAAGGCAAGATAACGTTCACTGTATTTTCCCAAGGCAAGACTCAATACTGTGGCAGATGCTTCTTTAAATTGTCCTGAAGACTTGCAGGGATGGCAATACAGTTGGGTTCCAGCACTGGTCTCACAATACTTGTGTTTCTATTGACTACTACATTCCTCACTGCCATTTCAACCCATTTCTGATTTCCTGTACCTAGCACAAATGAGGAATGGTGACCACCTTCCTCTCTGCAGCTCCTGTTCGTGTGTTTGAAAGACTACTGTCATACCTCCCCACCCATTTTCTTTTTCAAAACAAGAGTCATTTGACCTGTGCTCCCATACAGAACTGGCTTCTCAGCCAGTGGGAAGGGATCTTCAGGAAGTGTTTGATGATGTCTGACATGCCTGTTTGATCTGGCAGGTCCCTTGGTGAGCCAGCCCAAAAACTCTTCTTCCCACAAAACTTTTGCATCAGTCCCAAAGCCAACCAGACTGAGAACCAACAAACAAACATGGAGCACCAACTACAAACATGCTGTCCACGTTGTCCTTTTTGCTGTGTATTGGCATAAATGTTTCTGTTTCCATGGCATCTTTGAGTCTTTAGTTCACTAGATTAACTAACTCTTGTACCTCCTCTGGGGCTTCTGCTCTTGCAAACAGGTCAATACACAGGCTACCCTTGCTAGAGTCATCCTGCAATGTAACATCTCTCAACATGCCACCAACTGTTTTTTTAAAATAGGATTCATTGGTTTAAGAGGTGGGAGGAATTCCTACAGCAGAGGAAAGAGAGCAAATAAGGTTTCTGACTCTTGAAATTATTCTCCTTTGAGCTACACCATGAATGAAGGGAGCCAGGGGAAGAAGATGACATGAAGAAGCAGCAAAGCAAAGGTAAAATAGATATTTAATTTTTAAAAAGCACAGAGAAGAATAGAGGAAGGGGAGGGTATCTATTCTTCAGCTTTACAGACAGTATTAGCATCTTGTTGCTTAATGAGCCATAGATGTAACAGACACACCATGGAAATAAAAGAGAGAGGGAAAAACAAGCACAAATAATGCAGAAAAACAGCCACAGAGACTGCTGTTAGGGAAACGTCACTTTCCTGGCATCCTATGAGTCTTCCCAGCCAGCTGCCCTCCTCCCTTCCCAGATGCTTATTGTCTGACTCTCTCCTAGCACTTGATCTCTGCAATCATTTGGTGTTTATTATGTCCTGGGGTTTAGAGCTGACAGCAGCCAAAGGACAAAAATTCAAGACCGGCTCCTCCAACATCCTTTCAAGTGCTAACATCTCCTCGCAGTGCAGAGGGGTCCTCCAGACTCGCTAAATCTGGGAAGAGAAGGGGCCACAAGGATGCAGGGACCTTTGAAGGTCCCTTTCAACTCTAACCATTCTATGATTCTATGTTTACCTCTCAGTACGCCACGGGTGGGCTTTCCTGCTCAGGAAAAGCAAAAAGCCCCACGCCTGTCAGCTTGAGTTAGCACAGCCATGTTTGATGAGACATCCCTTTGGCTTGAAAGCCCTATGCTCCCTTGCAGAAGCAACACCAAAGCTTCCAGAACTGCACCCACCATCTTTAACAGTTATTTTGCTGGCGCAGCTTTTAGGCAAGAAGCTGGGACAATGACAGGAAGGCCACCCAGGTAGAGGCCTGCCACTGCTCCATCTGCTTACCTAGAAACCTCTGCCAGTAACCTGGACGTAAAATGCAGCTGGTTCTCAGTTAAAACTACCTTTGCTCTCTTTTTGGACAGAGACAGATATGCCCTAGCCTGAGTCTTCCTCTTCCCTATTTCTTTCTCCTTCCTTAACCCATCAATCCCTCCCTCCTGTCTTCTTTTTCATCTGCAATCACTGCACCTGCCTTCAAGGTTTATTCCTTTCCTGTGAGATTATTTGGAGGTTTGCTTGTGCAGGGAGAACAGCATTTCTGTAATAAAGCCTCAGCCACATTCCATTAATGTCATTTCCATCTGCAGAAGTGAAGTGTCAGCTAATAAAAGGTAGCACGGACCCCTTGGGCAAGATAAAATGAGAGAGCAAGATGAAGGAAAAAAAAAAAAATCTACCGTTAAAGATGGAGAAATGATAAATGTCCTTTCTGAAGCAGAAGCACCTGAAGGAGGAATAAGGGAACGCTGAGGGGAGCGGAGGGGAAGGAAGGAGGAGGGTATCTCATCTTTCCTAAGAGAGCTTTGTTTCTGAAAGGTCTTATTAACTCAAAAAACAACCTACTGCCCGTCTTCTCTGCACACTAAGGGCACCATCCATCCTCTCTGCCCCTCTGCAGGGAGGTGTGAATGTGCAAGAGGCACCAGCCTGGGGGAGCTGTGCATTGGGGTCCAGCACGGCAAGCAGAGCCTCGTCTCTTGGCAGGGATGAGAGGAGACAGGGGTGTCGCTGGCTGTGTCTGAGCTCTGAGACCCAAGGGCATTTCTCAGCCAGACACAAGTTTGTCTCCCTAAGCCGTTCCCTGACACCACATCAGATGTCTAATGGGTCACCCCGTCCAGACTATGTGAGGACAAGCCCCTTGGGCCACATCACAGGGTGCACCTCTGCTGGAGCTTAGGGGAATGTTTATGACCCATTTGGTCCCTGTCTGCTCCCATTACACAGAAGGGAGGTGACTGCAACGCTGCTGTGGCCTCAGTGCTGTCCACCAGTCCTCACCAGCCCCACGTGCCATGCAGTGAAGCAGGGACATCAGTGCTCGCCTGTCCCTCCAAAGTGCCCTTCCCTGTGGACAAGGACAGAGAAGCCCAGATACCACATGGGGAAAAAAAAAACAACAATAATTCAGGTTTAGTCAGAAGGAAGGGCCTATATTATTCCTCCAATGAGAACTTATCTCCCTGATCTCAAGAGATCTTTGTCTGCACTCGGGCTCCAATTCTAGAGAAGTCTCAGCTCTCTGATGACTTTTATGCATGACATTCAAAGCTTTCCAGGGCCAGGTTACTACTACTCAGCTTTGCAAGCAAGTCCCAGCTCCACTAGAGAAACACAACAATCAAAGAGCATCTCTGATTAGATTTAAGCCAACGCAGCAGCTCTTAATGCCATAATCTGTGTAGCTAGCACAGGCAAAGGGGTCAAGTGTGCCATATCCCAGAGCTGTCAGGTCTCCAGCTAGGCTACCAAAGCTATTGGCAGCTGGCAGAATACAACAGCCTTTGGGCTTTTTACGTTACCCTGAGGAATAAACCAGTCCACACTATGCCCAAAGGCCCTGTTCACAAGGTCTTCCCAAACAGCTCTGTGCATCTTGGCCACAGATATTTCTTCTGTAATACCCGCTGAGCACGCAGGCACACACACAGTTTTTCTCAAAGCATTGGCCATACCTTCTTCGCTTTCACCCTCAGAAACAAGGCCGTTGCCCATTTCATTCTTAAAACTACAAATAATACATTATTGTCAACATTTTGGAAAGCAATCCCCACAAACAAAAACAACATACCAGTAAATAAAGTTGTAGTGTTTAAAGGCCTCAGCTTCTCTTAATTGATCTCACAACAAATTGGGGGCTTTCCTTTTGATTTTAAATTGAAATACTATCACTTCATAACCACTCTGCTCTCCTCATTGCTTTGACTACATATGGATTTTTTTCCTGCATTTGTATTGAAGCATCGTCCCTAGGGGGACTGGCAGGGTTTTTAAGTCTGTGACAGATAACTGTGTCCCTCCAATTTCCTGGCTAAAAGCTTCCTAAATTCACCTAGCTCAGCACTCCAGGGAGCCAACTGGATAACAGTTTGCTTAATAAAAGTTGCCTTTACACAAAGATGTAAATCTTATTTTCTAAGAATTGCCAGGGGATTTTCAGGGTGTAATCCACCTGCTGCTGACCCTCCACAGCAAAGAAACTTTTATGTTGCTGGGTGGGATTTTTTTCATTCAAGAACATCATGAGGATTTTTTCTGGTGGTGCTGAGAGATGGGGATACAAGAGCACCTGAGGATTGCGACAGGCAGAGGAAAAAGGTTGGGCAGCTTTTTCCACATCTGCTGCACATCAGTGACAACAGGAGAGACAAGGCATGGCTGAAGAGGCTGCAATTCTCTGAAATTTTAGTCGGGGAAGCGATTGCCACAGTGTGGAAATCACCTGGATGAACAGAGATGTCTCTGAAGGAGCTTGGAAAGCCCTTTTTGCTACTTCAGAGACAGACTTTCTTATGATCCTATCACTGTGCAGAGTGTTCAGGCTGCTCCCAGGAAGATCTGGGGACTCCCAGTTGTGCTGAGACATCTCCATCCTGATGTGAAAGTGCCACCGTCTCACCCTCCTGCCACAGGAAACAGTCACCTGGGTAAAATTGAGACTGGTGTGACAGGCCTGATTAAAGCTGGGAACAAATATCCATCAATTATTCAAAACATTTGAGGAAGATTTGCTCCTCTCTAGAGTCCAGAAAACTGTATTGTAGAGGGTTCCTTTTCTCAAGAAGAAATTCACACTGGGCCTTTAAGTCTCTCAAACATATACAATGGATTATTAACAAATGTGAGTGGAAGGGTAGCTCAGTTTAATGTCACCCTTGTACATACACAGGCTTCCATCCTTTCTTCACAGAAAGATTATCCTCCCCACAGATAAATGCTGGAAGTCATCCAAGAATTTAAGAACATTCTTTCATTCACAGGTGGTTTTGGGCTCACAATAGTAGTGCTTATTCTGGAAGATGATGAGGGAGAGAATTGCCTTGGCCCTTCAATCATCTTTTGCCCATTTCGCATCAAATTGCAATCTGATAATACTCAGTACAAACGGGAACACTCTAATACAAACAGAAATAGTTCCGGCAGCCAGAAGAAACACTAATGACACAAATTAAATGGGAAGACACTGGAAAACACAGTGCACATTGCTGTCCTGGTGGACACGCGGAACATGAGCCAGCAGCGTGTCCCCATGGCGAAACAGGCCAGCAGCATCGTAGGCCATGCTAGGCAGAGGGTGGTCAGCAGGTCGAGGGAGATGTGGTTGCTCCCTTCTGCTCAGCACTGCTGAGACAAATCTGGAGTCCTGTGTCCAGTGCTGGGCTCCCCAGGACAAGAGAGACATAGGCACACTGGAGAGAGTCCCACAAAGGGCCATGGAGGCGACTAAGGAACTGGAGCATCTGATGTACAAGGAAAGGCTGAGCGAGCCTTATCGATGTGTATCAATACTTGATGGAGAACATAAAGAAGATAGAGCCAAACTCTTCTCAGTGGTGAACAGTGAAGACAAAAGGCAAAGGGCACAAATTAAACTACAGTAAAAGAGCATCTGCTGTGACTTTTGCCTCCTTCCAAAGCAACATCCCACACAGCAGCAGAGACCATCTCATCATCGTGGTGTTGACACTGGAAAAATCAGTGGCCAATTTCCATTTCCAAGCTATTTCCCTGAGGTCAGAGACAGGGATGAGAAAGTCCTTGGTCACCTTGCTCAGACATCCAGGGCGTGAGGTTGATTTCACCAGCAAAGCTTCAGCAACAGCAGATGGAGAGGGGGAATGTTTGAAAATACATTTAGCTGCTGACAGCAGTCTAACAAAGGATCATTACAAAGACTTGCCGAAGCAGTGATAGAGATGCAGTGAGTTAGTCTGGGACTGAGCGGCCTTAGTTACAACAGCCAGATGGAGAAGTGGAGCTGGAATCCGTAGGAGAAAAAAGATTATGACCTGACTCAGTGATATCAATTCTGGAGAGACGGAGGAGGGAACAGAAACTACAAAGCTACTTAAAACTGTATCAAACACACAGAACAAGGGCCATAAACTTAAAGATGTGGAAGGGTCATGCCACAAAGGAGCAGAGGTGGAAATCAAGAGAAGCAAAAATAAAATGACTGCAATGGAGAGCACAGTAAGAGTGAGCAGGATTTTTAAAAAAAAAAAAAAAGAAACTGGGCAAGAATTTTGACAAGTCAAGAAACATGTGTCCTGTGCTTCCTTAAGCCAAATAAGATTGGAAACAGTGCACCAGTTGGGCTCTGGAGAGCATGGAGACAGTTCAGCCAGGCCACCCACTGCTCCCTCTCCTCCAGACAAAGGCTGGGGACTGCTCGCACATTTGCTGTTACGGCAACGTGTAGATGTTTGACACCTTACTGCATATAGCACAAAGAGGGGAAAGTTGGCCACACAAGGGAAGAACCAGATTTTTAACCTCTAGATGCACCTTAAAGTACTTCACACAATGAGTCACGCACAAATAGTGCAATGACTTGCGCTAACATCAGGTTATTACTGTCTTGCTGTTTTTTCAATGGCAGAGAAAGATGGTCCGTGTCACAAGGTTTTTTATCTTCACTTACTCAGTCCTAGCAGAGCCCCACTCAAAGCAAGAGCTCAGATATGCCTCAGTGCCTCTAACAGCCCGTGCTTCCCAAGTGAGTGCCAACATTAAAGAAAGAGAAGGGAGAAGAAACCCACAGGATTTTCTGGTCTAGGACAACTGGATTGTCTTAAAGTCAGTGCTGAGCAAATGACACAAGCTGCCTTTTCTGGCCTTAGAGATGACCTCCTTTCTCCTCTCCGTCTATTTCATTAGATCTAAATTGCTCCTGTTGCCAAGATATTTGAAAGCCAATTGCCAAAATGCTTCAATTACTGTGCCCAGGTACCGACTCTTCCACAGGACCCAGTCTGATTCTCACTGAGACATAATTTGTAGGTAGAACATCCTAACCAAGATGCAGCAAGAGGGAGAGGCAGCATGTAAGCCAGGAAATATTTCATCCAGAAATCTTAGTAGGACTTAGTAGAGCCAATTCTTTTCACTCAGAGATAACTTCCATGTTCATCTGGACTAAAAAAGTATAGAGAGGAATAGGAAGCAGCAATTAGAGGGTATAAGCATGAGATAAGAATACCTGTGTCTGATATCATCCCATGTCAGTGACTGTGATAGGACAAAGCTTTGGAGAGGGTTTTAACCACAGGTGGAGAAGATGCTGCCCCAGTGAATCACAACACTGGGAAAATGAAATAGTTACTGTTAAGTTGGCTCAAAGCATACACAGCTCCGTGCACGCGCAATCTTTTATTGTTATTACAGGATTACAACATAATCTGCCACTGCAGTCTTCCCAGACCAAGGCCAGGACTGAAATAGCAGGGCCTCTGGCTGTGGAGAATGTGCTCAGGGAGGCTGCTGTGCTGAGAATGTGCTGCTGTGGTAGATGTGCTCAGGGAGGCTGCTGCCGCTGAGAACGGAGATGAACCACTCCAGCAGCCTAGCCAGAGGTATCCCTGCTCCAGAGCAGGCTTTTGACTGGGAAATGGGTGCAGTGGCAGGACTGTGAGGACAAGAGGCATCAGTGAGGGGAAGATATGAATTTACATTAATTTAGAGATAAACAGACTGTGCCTTTCCAGGAGAGCCAAAGCAGCCAGAAGCACTGTACTTGCAGGTCAGACCGTGGGAGACAGTAACAGAGCTGCAGATTGGCTTAGACTTGCAGGTGATGCCGCAGCCTGGAGCTGAGGCATATCTGCAGAATTGCCCTTTTCAGCTAAGGGCAGAGAAATTTCTCTTCCCTGTGACAGTAGACTGAATGCTATAGTTTCAAGCCTGACTATGGAATTGCCTCCTCTTCAGAAGAGACAGACCTGAACAATCCTTCTGGCTTGGACTGCTTTGGGTGGGCTCAGCTGGCTGCCTGGAGCGTTGGATACCAGGACAAGCCTGCATTCGCTGTTGGATGACACACAGACATTGATCTGCATGAACTCTTTCAGACTCAAAGCATATGTTTACTGGGTCCAGAGTTAGGTGCCCAAAATTCTAGCTTTTCCTTGCCATAGCACTGAGGGCATCTAGCTGAAAAGCTTTTTTAAACCTTTCTAGGCAGGTAAAGATGGGCTTCAGGAATAGCAGTCTCCTGGCACTACAGCAGTCTGTTCACCATGCCCTTCCCTTGCTGTCTAAAATTTTTAGTCAACTCTGTGCACCCTTTGTCAGGAGGCAGCTGGCCACCTCTGTTCTACACCAGCGTGTAAATACACTGAGAAACAAGGCACACATTTCCCCGCTCACAGGGAACGTGCGGCATCATGAAAGCGTCTCCCAGCAGGAGGAACACGGCTTGTGTGCCAGTTACCTTGGCACGCACGATGGGATCAAATGGGGCAAGAGCGTGGCGGTAGATGCTGCAAGGCTGAGCTTTGCCAGCCCCTGCACTCAGCTTAATACTGCCTTGTAACGAAGTCGTTTTGGCCTGCAAGACACACAAGCAGATGGGCTGTCATTCAGGAGCTACCATCCACACTGTCCATTCCTTGGGGTCTGAACTTCTTAAGGTCGGTGTTTTACAAACGCGATCAAGGAAGCAAGCTTGAGAGAGATTATGACAGCAATAAAAGTGTGTCCTGCTTCATCAGCACTTTTGAAAAATTAGTTTAAATGTCCTCAGTGGCAAACAGCATTTAGCACTGCTCGGTGCAAGAGAGGCAGGGAGGAAAAATAGACTACGCAGGATTTTTAAAAATAAAACTCAAAGCAAGTTTGGCAGAATGAGTAAATCACAAGCAACTGTCTCCCTACAGTGCCCCACCGCCTGAAACACCTTCCTGACATAAATCAGTGCCATATCCAGCCAAATACAAGAACTGTGCCAGCTCTTGCTGCATAGTTTACCTTTCTCCAAGATATTAGCAGAACCAGTACCTCCATCTCTTCAGAAAATTGCAGTATCTTATCTTACGCTGCACCGTACAGCCAGGAGGTCAGTTTGTTGCTTCTAACCCCACCACAGCCACCTGCCAGGCTCTGCAGTGCCCGTTATCATTGTGTCATCATCCCTGTTTTGTATCTTCCTTCCCTGTACTGCCATGGGGACTGAAGAGCACACTCCTTGGTGAATATTAAAAATCAATTCCCATTATAGAACCTTATTTTCACTCCTCCCAAAGTATTTTTTTCTAGATAGACATTCAAGTTTTGCTCCAAAATCAGTTTTCTCTTCCTTTCTTCTTTTTATCAAAATTATATCAGATGATTTTCAAATTTGTGAAAGGGTCTGGGGAAGAAGGAGGGAAGAATATATATTCTTATATCTTTTCTTAAAATTAGTCAAACTGTCAAATTAATAATAAACTAAATAGCATCATTGCACAGGAAAAAAAGAAAAAAAATCATCAAAAAACCAAACAAACCAACTAAAAACCTGGAAGCTTGAAGCTGGGGAATATAGCCCTAAAATACTAGTTTGATTTTGCCAAGGAAAAGGGCAACAGAAGCAAAAATAAAATAATTCAGCATCAGCACTCCAGAGCATCCTTCCACAGCAACTGATCCAGCTCCCTTCTCGCAGAGAGGGGAAATCACACCCCCGTATTGACCTCGCTGCACTCCCTCCCTGCCAACCCTTATAAGTTCATGGTCTGCTGTCCCTGGGCTGCTGCTGGGCCAATTTGCATGAGGAAAACTGTAAATGTCACGCTGAAACACGCACAGTGGTATTTTCCCAAACCAAATAAAGCTTAGGACCAGTAAGCAGAGAAAATTACACCCACAAAGCAGTTGTAAGTCAGCCCCATTCCAGACCCATTGTAAGTTTTGTTTCCTCACAAATATTTGGCAGATTCAAAGCTTTTCTTTAGACAAAAATCTAGACTTTCCTTATTTTCCCACCATGAAGTTAAAGCCCTTATGGTACAAAGGATGTTGTCATCCTGATAATATAGGACAGGGGACACCTCCCTCTTGAGGGGGAAGTTATAAGGTTCCCTCTTCCAATCCAGTAAAAGGCTGGAAAGCCCACATGCTTCAATGAACACCAGCAGTTTAGCTGGGAGACCAGACCCAGCTTCACCCCACTGGACTGGAGGCATTTAACTGGGATGCTGAAATCAAAAATAGTAACTAGTCACCCTCACTAGCACAGGAAGATGTCTCCAAAGAATGATTTGCCCCACTGAGGTCTCAGCCCTGTGCAGGTGCCTTTCACACTCTCCAGACTGAAAGGGGAGATGTCTGGAGGCTAACATAGATGCCTCAGGACCAAAGTTTGGTGGGCTGAACCTGGGATGTAAGACATCAGTCTTTGATGCAAAGTTTTCTAGAAGTAGGGAATCTCTCCTGTCTCTGGGGAGCAGCAGCTAATGACCGACCTCCCCCCCGCTAAAAAAAAAAAAAAAAATAAAATTATTATTTTACCTCTTTCTATGGGAACTAACCAGAACTTGTCTACATACAGATCCACTGCTGGTTAGGGACCAGCAAACTCTTCACAGCTGTATCAGCCCCATGAGTAAATAAAAGAGTCCAAATAAATCATTTCTGCTAATTAGCACAGGCTGCAGAGCCCACACTGCACCAGCAGAGCACATCACCTCTCTGACCGCGTATTCCCTTTCCTCTCTGGTTTTCCCTAACACATTTTCAAAGACTGAAACTCTTTCACTATGGCTCAGGTAATGGAAACTAAGATGGGAAAACCGTATATCAACGCCTTGTGACCAGTCCCCAACGCTACACATAGTCAGCCATAAAGAAAAAAAAAGGCGTTTAATAAGACCCTGGCAAGGGTCAAAACTGCCTTGTGATAAATCATTTGTTCACCTGCTTCCTGAAAGTTGTTCTTCCAGATCAGTGATGCTCTGGGTGAGGTTTACAGTGGATATTTTTCCCCTCTTAGTGCAAGATTGCCTAGCTCTGGCAGGCACATCCTATGATTCCTCCAGCAGCAGAGCCATAGCTAATGTGGTGACTGCACTGCAATCCCCAGCCCGGTGCCCTCACAAATAGGCTGGGACAGTGAAAGTACAAGCTGGTGTGGGGCACGATGGGCCTACCCCATCCCTCCCTTCCAGAGGAAAGACTAATTTCTCTCTATGCAAGCACAGGATGTTAATCAGGTTATTTTCTCTCCAATTTCTTCATTAATTCCTTTCCTTAGAAAAACCAACCAAACAAAAAAAAACCCCCACAAAACTGTCTCTCTCTTTCATACCAGCTTTCCTTACACGGGTGTGCCTAAGCTAAAAGCTCCTGGAGCATGTAAAGGCACAGGATTACATTTAAGCAAGCAGTAAACTGGGAATGTGACCAAGGTGCTCCACTTTATGTAAAGGTACAGTGCTAGATACATGATCATTTAAAACCAGCCCCAAACTGGACAAACTATAGTGCATATTATCACAGTGCCATTCAGGTAATGTTGACCCATGCTCTGGTTTTATGGCCTTTCCCTCCACAGTATTCTGATTTCCAAGCTAAAGGAACAACCCTGACAATAGGAAAGTGAATTTCAGTGTGAGTAAAGAAAAAGCAAAGAAGAAGGAAATATGCGTATGTGACCTAGAAGCTGCTCTCCAAGCCTCCAAGGTCCTTTCCAGTGTGCCTGAGGTTCACAAAAGTTTATCTCAGGGGGAAAAAAATAACACGCCCCCCCCCCCCCAAAATCAGAAAATAATGAATCCGTTCCATTTTTCCAGAATTTACCAATGTATAAACCTTGTAATGAACCTCCTTTGTGAAGCTACGGTACTGCCTTCCGCAACCTCCTTGCATCTCTAGAGACATTCAATGGCACCAAGGCTCTTCCAGCACAAGTGTCCCAGTCAAGCAAAAAGAGAATCCTTGTGTCCTTCCTCTCCCTCACTCTCGCATTTTGAACAAGGAATAGTTTGGCCCTGAAGATGTTGCTGTGAGGAAGGAGCTTAGGCAACACAAGACTGGTTCAGCAGCTTGGCACCTCACACGGAAGCGCTGGGCTATATTTGTTAGGAGAGAGGAGACTTGGAGGTGATGAAGGTAAAACATAACTCTAAAGAGAATTCATGAGATGGTACAAAACTATTTAGGGCTGTGTTAAACGTGGGAAACAGGTGGCATAAATGAAAAAGCTCAGGAAAGGTCAAGCCTTGGAGGAATTGAATGAGAATGTCTTTGTGCAGGGGAGAACTGATTTGAAACAGCTTCTTGCCAAAGGCATCCATGGAAGAAAAATCAAGTAAATAGCTTTGAAGGAATTGGAGGATAGAACTGATCTCATTTTAAGCATCAAAAAAAATGAAGTATGTAACCTAGGCTTGTCATCCAGGCTACCTCAACAGTAGAAAAAGAGAAAGATGCATTAGAGGGCAAGTAACACTAGCTACCTGTGAAAACCTGTTAGCATGGAACCAGGAACGGGCTCAAACACGCTCAGAGAACTGAAGTTAGGTGAGGAAAATCCCAACCTTAATCATTGCAGAGCTCCTGAGAAGGTGGCAAACATTTGCCAACATGAGTTTAACAAAGTGTCTCCTAGGAGCAGCACCCCACCAAGTTTTAAGAGAGTCTATGTAGATGTGAGGCTAGCCACATGCCAACTTCAGCTAACCAGAAAAAACTCAGCAAAAATAAAACAAACCAAGATGGTCTTCACTAGCCTTTAAATACATGGTGCTTTTATTGGGAAAAAAAATAAATAAATAAAATGCAAGGAAAGATGATGAATGCTAATATTATGAATGAAGAAAATACATTATCTTAGATTCCTCTTTGCCTGGATCTATAGTAATTTCAGAAGGAGTGATTGGTTTGTGAGATAAATATCTTTTATTCCTGACAAAAGAACAACGCTACATTTTTTGACAAGTGTTCTTCAATATGCCACCTGGGTAGTTCCAGTAAGAGATAACAACAATGAAATATGGTAAAATTCCTAAGAAGATCCCAGCAGTTAACAGGGAAAACTCTTTCATAGCTCTTTCTTAGCAGGTACCCAGATTTCCTAGGGATAACAAAGTTTTAATCAGTCTCTCTGCAGAGCATGTGGGGTAAGTTTTCAGGATGTGGTTTTACTCCTGTCTTAGCTGTAGATGTTCCTTAAGAATCAGCAAAGTAAAACCAGAGGCATACAGCTCAATGGAGGCAAACCGCCTCTATTGCTAAGTAGCAGGGGAAAGTGATGGTGTAGGGGATCACAGGAGTAAAGACAGGGTGAGTTTTATCATGAGCACCAAAGGCTCAGCAGTTGCAGAAAGGCAAAACACATCGCCAGGGTCCAGAATCAGACAGAAGAAATTCTCTCTCTTCTTTGCCACTAGACAGCACTACACTGGGAGCAAAGGATAAAGAGTTTTCAGGCTTTCCCTTCT